>PVKB01000695.1:0-454616 GCA_004027205.1 Ctenodactylus gundi
ATTAAAGTTTCTGTGTCAGAAATTTGGACTTCTCTTCCTCAACACAGCTGGAGATTTGCCCATGAAAATTAAAATAATACAGAAATTGTCCACTGAAGTAGCAACAGACAAAGGAGTCATCAGTTTGAAAAACAAACTAAAAGAACATACTTGGCTACTATCTTAGAGCTGTGCAAAAATATATCAGACACTTTGCTAAATAGTGTGAGGATGCATTATTAATTTCATTCTCTCTCACACACCTTCTTTTATGTACCTACTGCATACCTTGCTATAAAATCTGGGTGTGTAAGTTCCGAATAAATAAGGATTTTTCTCTAAAGGACTTCACATGTTAGCAAGTGTGCAGACACAAATGCACAGATATGCACATATGTACAATTAATTTGTACATTGCTATTCTGGGAAAAGAGTGACAGAAAGAGCTTTCTGGAAGAACTGTCTTCTGAACTGAGTTTTCAGAGAACTCTTTTGACAACACAAGCAATGAAAAAAAATATTTCTCAAGTTTTCTCACCTATCGAATCCTGAGCAGTAGAAATATAGGAGTCATCAGAGGTCATCTTTTTATTCTCAGGACCTAGTACCTATTGCACATGTGTCATTAATATCTTCTGAATTGTTCCTGGAAATTTTCTCTGGCCCTCAGTTCTGAGTGTTGTATAGACATACCCCCACACATACTTATATCCCCATACACCCATATCCACACCTACACACAGACACGTACACACCATGGATTAATCTATCTGAAGGAATGAAGAAGGATCTCCCATTAATAGCACATACATTCCCCCGCCTTCCGTGGTTTCCAGACTTACTTCTTAAGAGAAGCTTCTGGACTATCAAAGACTTCAGGGCACAATATGGCAAGACAGGTAGATCCAGCTTGAGGTAGAACCAGCCAGCTGCTAGTGAACCTGAATTTTTTTGCTATGGCCAGACTGGAATGACATGATAGAGTCACAGGGCCATTTTTCTGCTGGGCTTCTAGGCAGAAAGTTCTCTAGCTCAGGAGAAGTTGACCTTATTGGAATCAATTTAAGCGTAAATATGAATATGGGGCTGATTCACATATTTATTTACAAGGATTCCCGCTATTTGTTTCTACTATAAAGCAGTTTACAGGCTTGCCATGTTACAGATACAGCATGCTTCCACCCCGTGTCCCTTAACCGTTAAGTTTCCCTTCAGTTTGAGGGTTTGCTGACCTCTCTGTGATAAATGTAATTCCCTCCACAATTCAAGGGTCAAATGAAAAAGGGGAAAATTTGACATTTGGAATTAAGTTCGATAGGGCAGAGATCAGGATAAAAGGCAACATATGTCACCCTAAATTGATAGGGTTTTGACTCGTGGTGTGTATTTGGAAATTTTTTAAGTTTTTTTTTTTTCTTATCTGTTTTGAAGCTAGTAATTTTGAGATCTTTTTCCTTCCTTAATACCCAGCTCAGACAGAACTGAACCCTTGTACTTGTCACTTCAGTGTGTGTGGACACGGCAATGCTAGTCAACTAATTGCTCTCAGCGTTATATTATCTTTGTTAGCTCTGGCTGAATTTAAGGAGAACGGTTGGATTCCAGGCAAGGCTTTGCATTTATTCTTTATATGACTTCTCTCTAGTCCCTTAAGTTTCTTTCTCCTTTAAGTGAGTGAGTTTTAAAAGTTTAAAGTAGAATTTTTTAAAGAAATAAATCTCACTTGTCTGTTATGTCTAAAGCAATAAATGAGATTCTGCGGCCTCGGCTGTGTAAAGGTGAGTGGGAGGTTTAAATTTAGCTGACTGACGAGTGATTTCAGCGAATCAGTGAAGAGCAAATCAGTGATGGACACACACACACACACACACACACACACACACACACACACACACATATATATATATATATGTGTGTGTGTGTATATATATATATATATAAATAAAGCATCAAGCACATTTCTCAAATGCTTGTATCCAAGGAACGGCGCTTCGCTTCACAAGCTGCCCAATCTCAGAGAATTTATATCTAGAATAGAAAAAACGATTTAACAGAATGCTGATGGGTGTCAATACTGCATTTGAAAACTCTGCCAGGCGGTTGACTACGATATTCAGTAAACGACGCCTGTACACTCTTCTCTGGGCCTCTGCTCTGCTCATCGCTATGGCTGTTAGAGGCCAATATAGGACAATCTATAGGGAAGCTTATTTAAAATAATCAATGTGATTATTAAGTGGTGGCTCAAGATTTTCGACCATGTTCCCGGAGTTTCAGGACCTTTGTTTCATTCCGTTGCTCTCTACATTCTTGTTAACCTCCCACCACTGCCTTGATGTGTGGTCATAGTTTTCTTTTCTCTTTGTCGTGAAATAGGAAGCAATATTAATGTACGTTCCGTACAAGCATGCAGTGGAAATACTTTCGGACCACATTTTTGACCCTGAGCTCTCTTGCTTTACATGGGACTGCTGAGCCCTTGGTATATGAAGGTGTGCTGTTAGTACAGTTTCCACGAGGGTTAAGTGTTTTTGAAAAATTGAAATCTGTATTGCAATGGCTTGTTATGGCACAAAGACCACTGAACCCAGGTGGTACAGATGCAGTCTTCAGAGGTCCTGGCAACTTCAGCAGAGAGGTTTGGAGCCTGTCCACGCCAAGCCTGTCCACCGGGTTGGGGTCCCAGTCAGGTCTCTAGGAAGATACCCCAACCCAAGGAAAGAGGACCTGAAATGCATGCACTGTCTCTCCAGATTCTATTTTTATAACTGAAGGAAGACGAATTATCTAAGATCACATATGAAATGTGATTGAAAAAATAAGATATATGTTTAAAAATTTAAAAACTAGCTCAAGTAAAAGAAAGGTCTCCATGAATCCCCTTCAAAATCCTCCCCCTTCCCTTAAACACTCATGTGCCATTGTTGCTGGCACTGTCTGAAGCAGTTCTGGATGCCTATGTTGTGAGTTTCCTCTAGCTGTGCTCTGATGTCTGCCTTTATGTCCTGAATTGATGGAACACATTTACCTTCCAGAACAGCCAGAAGATGCATGGTGCCCCAGGGTCCCAGCATCCCTACTGAGCCGCAGGCAGAGCAGCTCTGAAGCCCCTACCCTTGGCTGGCTCCGAGTTTCCCCAGCAGGATGAAGCCCCCGCTGCCCACAGTGGTAACTGCTTCATCGTTAATGCTCATGTCAGTGGTTCCTTCCATGACTCACTTTCCTGCTCCTCTACCGGTGCTTTGTGAGATCCTCCTGTAGGTGAACAGCTGGCCCTCAGCAAAAATGCGTGTGTACAGCAAACTTACTGGATGTCCGTGGGTGTCACCCCTTGTGCTGACTGAACAATGACAATGAATAAAAAAACGAGTATTCTTTGCTGTAGATGTGCTCAATAAATATTTGTAATCTTCTTCCCCTTGCGGTTCTCTCAACTGAACAAAGGAAAAATGGACAAGATATGGTTTCAGATTCCTGGAAGATTGAAACAAGTATCAAATCACGATGCTGGAGACCTCAGAATTTGCTAGTAATGCAAAGTGCACAAAAGCTTCCACCTATAATATCTCAGAAATGAATCATCAGAAAACCTCTCTATGCATGTAGGAAAACATTAATTCCTTCCATTTCACAAGTAAGAACATCGAGCCTTTACAGGCGTGATTAAGCACATTAACTTGGTGGATACCCATGAGCCCAGGGCTCTGAAGTCCACTATAATTTCTTCTCTACCTGATAGTGTTGTTCCAGAAACTATGACAAGAACGGGAAGACAGCCGTATGCACAATGATCGCTTCCGGTAATCCTGTTTTGCTACTGAATTACAGTTTCTTCACCTTTAGAAACGGGCCGATTAGGTCACTGCTGGGAAAAGCTGCTTCCATGGCCCATTGATCTGCTTTCATTGGGTATTTCTCTTCCTGGCAGAATAGTTTGTCGATGATATTAGGTAAATGCAACTTATCATGCATTACAGAAGTTTATAACTCCAGAGAGGTAAATTAGGGGAAAAAAAAAAAAAGGGAAAAAGTAGCTATTGCTTAGAATGAGAATCTCAGATGTCGGTGTGCCTGTGTGTGTGGGGGAAGAGGTTGCCATGGAGATCAAGTCCTCGCAATGCACTTTGCATAGCAATAATGGTGCCAAGTCCAAGGGCGTGTCCTGCATGTCCTTGCTCATCACAGCGCCCGCGTCCTGACATCGCCCCCTTCTGGCGGACTAACTCATTCATCCTGCAGCCCCCAAGTTTGTTCTCGTATTTGAGCGCACTTTAACCTGAAGGAGGATCACCAAGGTCTCAACCCACTGGCGGTTGTCAAGCGTGAATAAATATTACTGGTAATACTATTCTCTGAGCCCAATGTTCCAAATACGAGGAAAACAAAGACACTTACAACAGCTATTAGTTCATGTGATCTTCTATAGAAGACAGCGAGCGGTGCAACATGCTTGTATGGAATTAGTTGTCAAAGGCAAATCCAGAGGCGTGTGTTACAGTTTTGATATGAGCTGTCCCTCGGAGACCTATGTCTAAGAGCTTGCGCCCCTGTGCAGTGGTGCGTAGATGTTGGGCTTCGAGTTGGGTTGTGAGGACACTCGGCCCAGAAGTGGACTCACCCATCGACCAGGGCATAGCAGAGCATGCTGCTAGGTAGTGGAACGTGACTGAAGGCAGTAGGTCTCCGCAGCTCGAACCTGAATGGGCGTGCATCCTGTTTGAGCCCCGGCTTCTCATACTTCTTCTTTCCCTCTTGGTCTGCATCTTAGACACCACATATTACAGAAACTCTGTGAGATTGTGGCTCTGCCCTGGACCTGGCCATCCGTAGCCAGAACTTCCAAGATCATGAGTCAAATGTCAGATATTTTGTTTCAATAGTAGAAGGTCTCAGCAGTGTAGCAGGTATATTGACTCTTATTTTATGAACAAGATAACTGAGGCATAGGGACATGAACAACAGGCTTGCCATTTCCCCTCCCCGAATCTAATGGTAAAAGAACACAGACCCAAATTCCACCATTTCTTATACTCCTAAGGTCCCTGCCTCTCACCAGCTTAACTTGTAATGAAGACAAGCTTCTTTCTCTCGGAATGATATTCCTTCCCTCACTGGTGTTTCTCCTTTGAGCATTTCACTGCTCCAATAACACCGAAACCTTATCCAAAGCTGGTCCACTTGACGGAGGCCTTGATTCACACAATTGGATTAGCTTCTGGACAGACAATTTCCTTTTGGTCTAATTCTGAATTTTTTTTATATATGTGGTTACAGATTACAATATATATATCTCTCTTCATATGATGCATCAAAATTAGGAAATATGAGTTCTAGGATTTATTTTTCACTAATAAATGAGAATCCCTGAGAATTTTAGGTCTCTTTACTTCTCAGAACAGAGCACTCTCCACGTTAATTTGCTTCTACATGTGAGTATGGAATAACTATATGCTGAGTAATTAGCATGAATCAGAAATATGCTAAAGGTAAGTCAAATTTATACATTAAAAAGTTCATCAAAACAGCAAAGTATTATGAGGGGGAAACTAGAAATATTTAATCTAAAGTTTTAGTATCGGGATCTTACAGTATGTGAAGATACACGTGTGGTCCAATAGGAAAAAGAAAACGTAATGGACAAACACGAGGAGGGCACAGAATCCACTCAGATGTCCACGTGTAGTTGAAGGTAATTTGAGGAGTAAGAGGAGAAGAAAATGGGGATCCCCCTCAAACCTCTCATTAGTAAGGTGGGAAAATTGAAGGGACACTGGAATTTAACCATTTGTATTGAAAATGATTACTGGCCTGCTAAAAGACCATCTATATGGAGTCCAACGTTTTTGGTAAGTGATGAGTTTATTTTATAAGAGCAATCCAGTAAGCTCTTGTAGTGTTCATGAAGATGACAATGAAAAGATAAAAATAACCCACAAAAGCATGACTAGACATGAGCGAACGGTAGGAAGGGGGCACTTCCATGTTTCTGTAACTGCTCACATTGGCAGCATGAACCAAGCAATCTGTTGTGTTTCCATAACTAGTTCCCACCTTTCTAAATAAACTCCTCCTCCTGGAACTGGCTGTCTACAATTTCTGACCAGCAAAATGGGAACTGAAAACTGAACCACCTCCCAAGAGTTCTAAGGATCAGTTTATGCGATTTGGGTTCCCTTTTCCAGTGAACAAACTCATGGATCTTACACTTGCCACCTTAGATCCTCCAGATCACTTCCTGGTGCTGCAGGTAGAATTGGTTTTCCTGCACCAGGAATGGCTCAAAGACCTAGTAGAGGCTTCAGAGTCTTCATGGACAAAATGCACAGCAAGTTGCGCTTGAGTGCATGTATGTATGTATCATCTGATTTAATATTTTAGATACCCCTAAGCACATACCATCACGAGTACACTTGGGACAGCAAATTCTAATTAAGAACTTTTGATTTATACTTTGTAAAATTAGTTCACAAATACTTAAAGTGCCCCTCTTGGTACTGGAGATAATGAAACTGAGCTATGAAAAGGTGACGTGACCTTTCCTCTTCCACACACTGTGAAGGAGCTAGACGTGTTCCAGGTCTCTTGGACACCTCACACTACACTGGCTTTCCCTTCCTTTTCTACATCATTCTCTTGATAGGCTCTGGCCAACGGGAATGAGTAAGATGTTTCGCAGAGCACATCTAATATCTACTTGTAAATGCAGCTAACATCTAAGAGATGAACAACATCTTTTTATGCTTCTTTTTTCAAAATATATGGCACGGTTGAGTTTTTGAGCATGTAAATTGGACACCTGCCGGGAGCCAACCCAAGCTCTGCCTTGTGTAGAAGCTCACACACTGGCCTTGTTCAAATATTCATTTGCTTCCCCGTGTTGCCCATCAATTAACCATAAGTCAGTTTCACAATCCCATTACACTCAGTTTTTTTTGGCTACAACTGGGCCTCTCTCCTTCAAAGGCAATCAATGAAAGATAGATTAGCCCGGCTTAATTGAATCTTCCATATTCAAGACTGCCTTTTCCATTTGATAAGAAATGGAGATATTTAAATTGGGTCTTGTCTCCTGAATGTCAAAGTCTTTTAGCTAGGCTTGCAAAATTGTTCACACCATTGGACCTAGCCCTGTGCCAATGTCCCTAGCTCTAATCTGTCCATCCACCAGCTTGTGCAAACCTGACCGTCCCAGGGTGTATCTTACTCATCTTTGCACCCCTCACTCCGAGCTTTCTTTTGTTTATTTAGCAAAAAATCGTTGCATATGGCCTTTGTGCAATGCCTTGTCTGGATGGTGAGTGGATAGTGGGAAGTACAATGTAGGGACTTTGCCCCTCGGGTGTTTAAACTCCAGGGAGATACAGATGAAATTTTAAAAGTAAGTAAATTGTTAAAATAAATGGCAGAAATACCAAGCACCATGAACTCAGAGGGCAGAGAGACATGGGGAATGTGTCTTATATTTGAGGACTGATCATGGGATTTTGTCTGCAGTTGTGTCCCTGGAGCAAAGGTAGGAGTGGAGGGACACAGGCAGCACTTGGTACCTAGAGAGTGAGTGCTCAAAGAGAAGGGACAGCGGGAACAGGAGCCGAGGACTGGGAGTGTCTGGGGTGCTTGGCAGGACGGTGCTGCTCTCACTTGATGTCTGGCATGGAGCGAGCCCTAAGCACATGTCAGAGCAACTGCCCCCAACGATGGTGCTCACCTCACAGCAAACTGTATGAATATTTGTTTTGTGCACAGGCTCGTATTCCCCCTCAATCTCAACACACCCTCAGTATCTATAGGTGTTGGCTGTTCTCCTAAACACTGAGTGAATTCCTCAAGTGACAGGACGGCAGCTGAGGCTGGCTGAGCCGGGGCCATGCGCCTGGGCACGGCCGTACGTGCAGCATGTACATTCTCTTCACGAATCCCACCCTGAGCAGGTCAGATGAGCATGAGGACTTCTGCTTCATAGAGTGGCAAGATGCCTGCATAATCCTCTCCCACCAGCCACCCCAGGCCCATTTCTGTCCTCACTAGTTGTACCCGTGGCTCCTCTTGACTCAGTCCCCTTCCAGATTCCAAACGCTGCTAGCATGGGACTTGTAGTGACAGAGGACCTCGCCCGCCACCACTCAATCATGGAGTTCCAGAAAGCAGAGCGTGCGTGCTCTTCGCAAGCCCACGCTGTAATTACTCCTACGCTGCCTTTTAGTCAGGAGGCTAGGGGGAAAACTGCTTTTCTCCTGATAGGAAGACTGTAAAGACAGAAGTGGCATGAGTTAAATATAAGATAGATTCTGGCAAAGTTTCTCTCTCTCTCTCTCTCTCTTTCTCTCATGTCAGCGTGGGAGATTGAACTCAGGACCTCTGCATTGAGCTATATCTCCAACCCATTGTATTTACTTGTTTATTTTGATTTTAAGACAGTATCTCATTAAGTTGCTAAGTTGCCCATGCTGGGTTTAAACTTTTGATCCTCCTGCCTCAAAATCTGAGAGTGCTAGGATTACAGGCTAGGGTCACCAAGCCTGGGTCAAAGTCTATTTTATTGTGCATATATCAATCAAAGTCTCGCAAGAAACAATATTCAAGGAGTGTTTGGAAAGCAGCTGCATTGGTCAGGTCCTAACTGTGGGCACTGTGACGAGAGGCTGTGAGGGGCGATGCAGCTCCTGGGCACTAGCTACCAAGGGATGCCACTGGCTCCCACAGACCTGGAGCTAGAATGAAACAGTGCTCACAACCCACAAGGTTCTTCAGAATATAGCAAGGCTGCACCCGTGTGAGATAGGTGTGTGCTTGGGATTTTCCTGGGCTGCCCAGGCCTTTTTCAGTTTTATCATTGACTGTCCTGATTCTAGAATAACCTCTCTCAGACCCAAGCGAGTGACGCAGAGTGAGCTTAACTATTCAGTTTTGCATAAAAGATTGGCAGGCAAAGCCCACGATTGTTGGGGAAGTGGGAAGGGAAGGAGGCACGATCTCTGTCTTCAGTCAGTACCCTGTGCTGGTCAAGGCTGAGGCGAAGCGCTAAGGGAAGTGAGACCCTAGGTTTCTGTAAGGCTCAGCTCTGAGAGCTCAGAGCGCAGAGACAGAGCGTGGAAGGACAGAGAACAGGTATGGGAAATCAAATGGAAAGGAGACTTGGGAGTCATGAAGGGGACAGGCCAGGCCCTGGGTCTGAACAGGGGCCAGTAGTTGCCTGTGAAGGACAAAGGACAGAGGACAGACGCACTCCTAGCACGGACTTCCTGGCTCTCTAGGAAGACCAGCTTGACTCTCGAATGTCACCAGCCACGTATCCCCAATGTCCAGCCACGTTCCAGGTACAGGCATGGCCTCGGCTTGTTTTCTTCCGTACCGGGAAGTTTTGATCACCCTTGTCTGCAAGCAGCGTAGTCACTTCAAAACCTGCAACCTAATCTCTCAGCCTCTGACCTTAACCTGGTGTAATCTGTTACACAACGTGCACATTCAATTGACTTTTGTTCTCTGTGCACCCGAGTTGAAAAATAAGACGTGACAGAGAAAATGTCGTGCAGCCTGAAGTCTCTGCAAGGACCCAAAGGACCTGCGAACTGAATGAGAAAGCGGACATGGGTTTTCTCTGGGCGGCCTACCTGCCTATTCTTGGGAAGCCAAATGTGCGTTTAGTTCTCTGCTCTCGGCAGAAATCCACTCTGCTGAGAGAAGATAACTCGTGCCCTTTTTCAAATTGAAACCCTGTGTGGGGCTTCAGGTCAGATACTGGATCTTAACAACTGTGGTGCGTTCCTGAAGGGTCCTGCATCTTTCCCAGAAAGAAAAAGAGACGCCTATTCTGATTATTCAAAAATGTGCAAAGACAGATTACGGAAAGAGGAACTTGTATTTCCGTGATTTTTAACAAGTACATGGTTTTGATTTCTCCCCCACCTCCACCCCAACGTCTAGTGCTGGAGATTGAATTTAGAGGCTTCACGCTGAGCCACACACTCAGTCCTTATTTATTTATTTATTGTGCAACAAAATCTCTCTAAGTGGCTGAGGTTACCAGGCTGGACTTGAAGTCCTATCGACCTAACTTCCCAGTATGCAGCTTACACTACGACCACTACACCCTACCACCCAACTTTTTTACTTTGGGCAGTGTTGACAGAACTCTACTACTGATCTCATACCATTCTCTCTCTTTCTCTGTGTTTCAAATGTTCATACTGGCTTTCACTATGTTGCCCAAAGTTTACTTTTGTTCACACATTCAGAGGTTTCAGTTCCATCGTTTCTGGGTCTTGGCTGGGGTGGAGCCTTATGGGGAAGGGGATGAGAGAGGAGACTGGTTAGCGCATGGCAGGCCGGAAGCCGAGGGAACAAAGAGCCATAGGAGAGGAAGGAGCCCCAGTTGACCTCCCTCCTCCTTCCTGGCCATTGTCTGGTGAGCACGCTTTCAGCTGCAAACTCATCAGTGAGATAATTCACTGGGCATGCTTGTCTCGTCACCTTATCAGAGCTCCACTTCTGAACATGTGTTCCTTTTGAGAAACATTTTTAAATAAATCATAATTTTGGCCATATATTAAATATTCTCAGCTTTGAAGACTGCGTGGTCTCCGTGCAACTACTCATTTTTATCAGTATGACATTAGAAAAGCTGAAGACAATTCTCAGTTAAAAAAAAAAAAAAAAAAAAAAAAAACTCTTGGCATATATGGCCTGGACTGAATCGTAGCCTTTGGCAACCAACTTATGGCATGCGTGAGATATGACTCCCAAGCACACACAAAGTCAACAAGTCCCAGGTTCATAATACGTCAGTTAAACTCTTCTGTTCTTTTTTTGTTGAAGCTCAGGATCAAAAGCTTGAACTCTGAACAAAATGTATCAGGAAGTTGCCGACTCTGTAGATATCAAAAAGAAAAACATTGGGCTGAAGAAGTAGATTACGGGAGGGAGAAAAGAAGAAGATGAAAAAGGGTCAAAATTAGGACAAAAGAGACACTCCGGTCACTTCTAACCCATGACACAGGCCCCCCTCTCACAGAGCAAGAGCGCATCTATGACTTTGGCTTCTAAACACCCTTGTTTCACTAACCGGTCATGTCGTTGTGGGCAAGGTCTCCAGATTCCCTGCAAATTAATGTCTTTGCCTATAAAATAGGGATAAAGTTGTTTTCTACCTCATATGTTTGAAGTGGGAATTAAATTAATAGAACTTGTGTTTAGTATAATACCTCACATGTGATAGGGTGTTAATAAAGAAAGGTTTATTTTTAATAATGATTTTATTAGTGAGTGAATGACTTCCTGAATGATTGAATGCCATACTGAACGACTTCATCTTTTCATGAGGAGGGGACGAGTCCCCTGCAGGGAAGACAGGACTGGAGACCACGCAGCGTGGAATCCACCCTGATGATGCTGGTGATTCCCACTGGCCCGTTGTACTCTACCCTCTGTTTAGCGTGCTGACAATTCTCTTTCAGCTTGCGGAGTAAAACAAAACAAAATCTGATTTATGTGTTTACTCACTTACTACTCCATTCATCTATTCCTGAAACCATTTTCAGGTCATTTTGATTAAAATTCCGGTTATTTCTAAAACTCTCAGTCATATGTTTAAAAAGCCACTGTTTTCATTTATGCAGACCCTTAGTCGCATCCAGTCCTAAGGTTCTGCTGTCCTGAATCCTGGAGAATAGCACCAGGTCCTGTGGTCGCTATCTTCGTGGGCTCTGACTTTGCTGTTCACGACCAGCTGAGCGGGCCATCCAGGGCGGGGACAGTGCACTACCAAACAAGGAAAGTCTTAGACCTTGGAAACCCACTTGTGAAAGATTTGGTGTAACAAGGAAACACTTAAAGGTAGAAAGTACAGAAAAGACAAAATGACAGTGAAATGATAAGTGTGAGAAAACACGCCGCAGGAGCAAGCACTAAGAAACAACAGGCATGAAGGCGTGGGCACTTCGGAACCACCAGAATCTCAATAACAGATAATACATATGTGGTGGTCAATGAGCCCCCCCCTCCCGATAACACTTTTCAACTATTAGTTAGATGTAGGAAGTAGGTTACCTCAGAGATAGAAAAGATGAGGACGAAGGCTAGAAAACAAACGCTGGCTTCATTTTCTCCTTTAAAATTTCCATCTCTCAGATCCTGGAAACCACTTCCTTAGAATCGCTGGGACATGAGTGAGTGACGGTAGAAAACTGTTCTGGCTTTTCAGTTTCTTTTGCATGATAATTCCAGCCTCTGGGTCAGCAGATGAGTGCAGCATATTGAAAGTTACACCTGGCCACCTCTGCTTGACTGTACACACAAGCTTTCTAGTGGAGCAGCCGGAATTTGCAAGGGTCACACGAGATTTCACAAGCTTTACTCTTGTTACTATGACAAGTATTTTTTTAATCTGATCCCTTGTATCCATAATAGAAACAATCTCTTAGTACACGACAGTAAAAATATGTTTCTTACGTGTGGAACTCAGCCATTTCATTGCCTTTTGGAACTTGGGTAGATGTTTTTTAGGAGGTTAGGTATGTAGAGGGTGTCCCAAAAGTTTGCTAATTTTTTCATCTGTGGTGACTTTTGGGGCTCCCTGTACAATAAATTTAGTGCTCTTATAATATGTCTCACAGCATCAGTTTTACTTCAAATACTGTGACAAATTTTTTTCATATTTGTTACATTACATATTCTTATATTTTACATGTGTGGTGAGCTTTGGAACAACCTAGATGTATTTTATGGAAATCATGGACATGTTTTTGTGACCTAATTAAATGATCTAGAGAAGACTTTTATTTATTAGCCCAGGCTGGTCCTGAACTCTATATGGAGCCCGGGTCGACTTCGGACTTCAATCTACAGTAGATTTTTTTTATTGCCCCATTTCTTTGCAAAGACTAGATCATGAATTCCAAAGGTGGTTCTGATGCTGTAAGAACTGGTGCCTTCTCTCTCATTATATTGTAGTTTTAATGAGATTTCATTGCCTCCAAAGACCTTTTGTCTGTTTTGGTTAACAAGGAGATTGGATGGGGTAGAGATCATGGATTTAGTAAAAAGCCACTGCTTGGTCCTGTCTGGCTGAACTGAAGAGTGAGGAGATGGGAAAGAATAAATAGAAGGCTTCAGGCTTCTCTTTACAAAACACAACCGATGGCCTGAGAAAATGAGCTATTTTTCAAGACAAGAGAAAACTTACACTAAAGGTGACTCGGATTCATCGGAGCTGCCTCTGCTGTTCCAAGTATAGATCGCCACCTGTTCTTCAATAAACCTGACCTGGGCTTTGGGGCTACCCAGAGCCTTGGCATTGTGAACTCTGTCATGTAGAATGGTGGGTGTGGCCTTTCACCTCAGTCATCTGAAAAGTTGAATTCCTCTTGAGTACTGGCAGAATATAGTGTCTCCTTACAAACATCAGCCCAATCAACCACAGAATGAAGATGGCAGCGCATGGAAGTAAGTCCTCAAGAGGCATAGAATCTGTTGGCACCTTGATCCTAGATTTTCTGTCCTTCAGAAATGTGAGGAATAAATTTGATTATTCTTCAACTACTCACTCCGTAGTGGGTTCTAATAGTAGCCCACCCTGACTAAGAAATACCACACCACGGGATAATGGTGCTATAATCAAGTATTTATTAATGACATTCCATTAGCTACTATTTTCTTAGTTTATTTGTGAGATTAGAAAGTAGGATCAAAAGATGTTTATGCCTTTTGATTTATTATACCGATTCAGCTAAACTGCCCTTAGAAAGGGAGAGTTGACTTTGTTCTGGATACATGACTTGCATTTGGACTTTTTTAATCCAGTAAGAGACCCTATTCTTATGGATACCAAATGATTTATCAGCCTTGGATGTTAAGACTTTAGGACAGAAAAATTATAGGCCAGTATCCCCTCACTGGATGGCTATGTGGGACTGGTAACTCTTAATTTGTGTTGAATCCCATGAAATCCTGTGGCTTTTAGCTCAACATGCAGATGAATAAATTTCATAAAGTTAAAATTAGTGTTTGCTAAACTGATACTCCAGGATCACACTTACATTAAATTATATATATATATATATATATATATATATATATATATATATATATATACTCTCCATTTTAACAAAAAATCTTTTAAGACTCTGTCTCTAAATTATGTCTTAAATTGAAATTCTCCATCCTGTGTTTCCCTTACAACTCAACTTTCATTTCTAACACTGATTTCTCTGTGCTAAATTTTGTATCATTTTCTCAATTTTTTAAACGAAATCAGTGGCCTCCAACGGATACTCATTACATACCAACTGCTATTGTCTAAAAAATACTTTATGGTGTTCTCCTGGGATTCTGCTCTCTGCCCCCTCCTCAGGTCTCTGTTGTCTCTACTGTGGGTGAGTCCACTGACCCTGGACGCACCATCTCAGGTTCCCATCTCAGGGTCTCTGCACTTGGCCCCTTTCTACCCGAAGGCTCTTCCCTGTGGTTATTTCAGGTCTCCTTCTCTTAAAAAGTCTTGTTTCCCTGTCAGCACTTTTCCCACCTTCAGTCATTCTGTAGCATGCCCATAATGCACTTGCTCATTGCATCTGTCAGGATTTAAGATAGTTTGCAATAAACATCTTTCTTCTCCCATCAAAATGGAAGTCCCATGTGAATCAGGAATTTGAAAATGTTGTTTAATGTCTAACTGCCATTCTCTTAATACACAGAAATAAATGAGAGTACTTGTAGGCAGGGAGAATGTGAGCGAGAAGCATTGGTTAGATAACTGAAGTCTGGGCTCCTTGAAACTGGGCAGCAGTAGTCACATTACATCATTGTATGTAGGGGTGTCTGTTTCTAACTGGGCATGTGTATGCATATTGGTGTAAAATTGATCAGCCAGGGCACTTGCTAGCTCTTTTTCAACTTTCTATTGGGCTGGGAAGCAGTTATATTGTTGACCTAAAAGGGAAATGGCCACACCCGTGAGTACTCAAAAATGTTAACTCAGAGTTCACTACTCTTGTATTTCCTAGAAAAAGAAAAATGTCTGTACCAAATATAATAATTGCTATGAATTTAATCGATGCTTCCTGGGGTCAGTGGGAAATAGTCCCATGGCACGACCCAAAGCAAGAAGCAAATTTAGAAATCCTCATTAGACATTTATGTGTTTCCTGACCACCCCAGACAGCATCAACAGCTGAGTGTTCATTTTTCATTTTACCTATTCTATTCCTCTCAAGTTTCTACTTTGAAGATGCAGAAATTTCCACTGGGTCCTCTAAGCCATCCAAGGTTTTAATATCCCAGGGAGCCTGATGGCATCTGAGCAGCTCCAGACTTAGTCACCCACCAGCCAGAAACAAAACACAACAACCTGAAACCTTAAGGTTATTGAGGTTCTTACATTAAATAATTCTTTATCTCTAAATTTACCCTGTTATAGGTTAAACAAGAATATATTTTGTGTACATCAGTTTCCTAATGTTATTTGCTCACTTGGATTAGAAAGATCTTTACTCAAAGTCAGCATCCTCTATAAACTCTCAAACACACACGGTGTCTGAGAGGGAGACCCATGAATTTAGGAGTAAGCACTACAATCTAACGTCTTTCTATGTCTCTTCACTTTCTGTTGCTAATAGCTGAAATACCCAAGGCAGGCTAACTTATAAGCAAATGAGGTTCATTTTGGACCCCAGTTCTGGGCCGAAGAGTGAGGGCCTATCTCAGGCAACAGCCTTCCTCCTGGCAGAGTCTCAAAGGGCACAAGGTATCAATCACTGAGTCTCCTATGGTCTTTCTTCTTCCTCTTGTAAGGTCACCAAATTTCAATCGTTTGTCTCTACCCCGATGACATTTATTAATACTAATCACTTTTCAAAAGGTCCCGCTTTTCAATATCATAATAGGATTTACTTTCCCTTGTGTTAGTTACATTTTCTTTGCTGGGACAGAATAACCAACATCCACAACTTCCTTGCCTTTGTATGAAAGTTTGGATTCAGGAAGGACGTGAGCAGGGCACTCATCCTAAGCCCACTCATGTCAGCGATGGGCTATGTGAAGATGCTGTCATTTTCTGATCCAAACCCACCTGGTTAGTTCAGAGAAAGATGATTTCCTTTAGTTTGCCTCCAACGCTATTCAGATTCCTCATTGAGGGTTCTCTGATATTTTCCCCAAATTTGGCACCAGTGCGTTGTGTACAGGTTCACGAACTTCATTTTGGCAGATTTGAACACGCACATACAGCTATAATAGTCTCCCCTCCTCCTCTTCTTCCTTCTCTGCGGTTTTCCATCTCAGGAGGGGCAGTTCAAGTGTGTGCGATGGAAACTCTCAGATTTCTTAAGCTGCTCTTGCACCAACGAAGAAGCAGTGAGGAAGTGGGGTGCCAAGAATGGCAGAATGACTTGTGTAAGCTCGGCACACTCCCAGCTGAAACCATCCTGTTCACTGGTGCACGGGTACTGACTTCCCTGCCTAATGTGGTCATTAAATTCTTGCAGCTGCTTCAATGCATTTCCCCCAAGGCCTCTGTCAGAGAGGCTGCTTCTCTGGGATCAGAAAACAGTCCACTGGGCCTGCAAATCTACCACTCTTCTCTTCCTAATGATCTCCTAATGGCTCTCCAGCTCATCTAGGCCACCTGACAGATAATGGCCTCAATTACACCAACCCCAGGTAATGCTTTCTCACTTGGAACCATGTCTAGGCTTGTTTTGTCAAATAAATAAAGCCAATATCAAGGTAAACACTGACCTCATTTATACTTCACACTAATTTGAGTTCAAGCTATGGTGGAGAATATGAGAAGAATAATACTAGTTATTGTAGGGATCATGTATTGACAGAACTATGTTGAGTTATTAGGTATGCAATTTTTGGGCCATTATTTCTATAAAATCATGACTTTATCTCCATCCTCAACGTTCTTACTCACAACGTACAGAGCTTCCGTCACCTCGTGGGCAGGGAAGAGAGTTTAAGTAGAGCTGAGGCTGCTGAGCTGTAGGCAGGGGAGAGCGTGGAAGATCAACTCTCTGCTGCAGATGTTAGTCTCGTTTGTAGTTTGATGAGACAAGGGAGGTTTAAAAGAGCAAGATGCTGATGGCCTCGTCCATGGGGTAATCAAAATTCGTGTTGAATTTTTAAATTAAAAAATACAGTAGGCCTGGAGGCATGGCTCAGTGGTTAAAGCGCTTGAGCAAGCACTAAGCCAAGCACTAAGTACCCGAGTTCGATTCCCCAGCACCACGTGAGCTGGACGTGGTGGCGTATGCCTGTAATCCCAGCACTCGGGAGGCTGAGACAGGAGGATTGCCGTGAGTCCAAGCCCAGCCTGGGCTCTGAAGTGAATTCGGGACCAGCCTGGACCACAGACTCAGACCCTGTCTCAAAAAAAAAAAAATACAGTAAAGGATATATTACCATTAATCCTTCTCAATTTGAACTTATCCCATCATTCAGGCAACTTTCTGAAGCATTTCTGGAAATTCTCTTTTCTAAGTGTCTTTAAAAGGTGTGGTAAAAAGTACCATTGGATTCTTTCCAATAGGAAGGCGGGGTTGTAAAAACATGACATCCTTTCCTCATCCATCCTAGTCACTGGATCTAGCCCTGTGGGATGGCTGGCTCTTTCCAAAAGAAAGAAAAGAAGAAAGAAAGAAAGAAAGAAAGAAAGAAAGAAAGAAAGAAAGAAAGAAAGAAACTCGTCTAAATTTCACTATGTATTCTTTCAAGCTAAGGAGGAACTTCAATCCCTGGACTGACTTTCTTTAAAATCTGTGCTTATTCACAGGGACATTGGTTGACATTTTCAAATTAAACATTCAAGGACTTAGTCATTCAAAACTGGTTGTCTCGCTTAAATTGTCCCCTTCAAAGCTCTATTCTTGTCCTCAAAATGATTTCAACATTCCCCATCATTTTCTT
This sequence comes from Ctenodactylus gundi, assembly GCA_004027205.1. Lineage (NCBI taxonomy): Eukaryota > Metazoa > Chordata > Mammalia > Rodentia > Ctenodactylidae > Ctenodactylus > Ctenodactylus gundi. Next base: position 17,881 of record PVKB01000695.1, read on the forward strand.
TTAAAACTCCTCAGCAGTAGCTCTTCAACCCTTTGCTCTTTGAAGAAATATACAGGTTTAAGAAAACGCTGATATGCCTAGACCTTCAGAATAAACCATCGTATTGTACTTCAAAAACATTATTGGAATTAAACACATGATATAACTACAAAGCGATGAAACTACATTTCTTGTGAGATGCATGAATTGGCTCTGAATTAATTTGCTGAACTGCAGTTAAGTAGCTCAATCTGGGGTAGAGGCACTGGGCTGTAAAGCTATTTCTTGAAGAGAATATGGTTCACATGGCTGGAGTAAATAGCTCCTGACAGAAATTATTTTTTAATTAAATCTTTTTTTTTGTATTAAAAGTGACTGACAAATAAAATCATATATATTTGAGGTGTATGAAATAATAAGGAAGTCATTAGAAGGAAGCAAAACTAAGGCTACTGTGTGCTTTATAGACACGCCTGCGTATGTGACAGACCCATGCTGCCCCCACAGTGTGTGAATGTAGGAAGGTGGACGAGCCCGTCTGAATTCAGGGCGTAAGTTTGCAGTACATTCTAAATGGAAATACTACGAAGTAAGAACATAGACAATTGCGTTGTGCAGCAATCATTTTTATCTTATTCTGCCTGTTATTACTTAGAATCTGTCATTCCCTTTCAACCTTCCTTGATTAAAATGTCATCTGTCACCGGCTTTTCAGAAATGGTGAACTACAACAGATCTTTTGGGAGATTTAAGTGAAGAGGCAGGCAGGAGAGGCTCTGATTTGGTTTAGCCAGAAACCAAACGTAAGTCTCACAGTCATGCTGCCCCAGGAACATCTGAGTGCCAAGCTATATTTATTTTATTTTCTTCTTCTCGAAGCCTTCAGGAACATAGTGTTCTGTTCACTCCTGTTGAGAATATTCGCATCTTTAGTCGGCACCGCGGAGACCCAGCGTAGGGAGGACAGAGCCTGAAACCACCGGATAAACCAAGGCACGACCATACAAGCAAGAGGCAACCGATCCTTAAGGACCTGTCTCGTCCCAGCAAGGGGGGAGGACAGGGCGAAAACAGAACGCGACAGCCTTGCCATGTGGGAGAAGACACCGCGGAGAAACCGCGCGTGGCTCGCAGGGATTTCTCCAACCCGAGAAACAGGAAGGATTTTCTGAAACGCGAAACAACGAGGCCAGGAAAGTGGGCACTGAGTAGAAGGCCACAGGGGACGTGTGGGGAGGGCTTACTTCCAGATTTTCCGGGGAGAGTCAGTCAAGCTTGTCTTTTCGCTTATGTAGTGCTGGGGAATCGAACTCAGGTACTTGGCACTGGATGTAGCAAGCCTCCCCTCCAGCCTCCCCTCGATCTTCTTGAGGGGGAGATGTTGGTGAAAACTGACCGCATGTCTATTTAGCCAAGAAAAGGTTGAGTTTGAGTTGTTTCCAAGAAAATGGGTGGATCTCAGAACATAATGTTAAGTGAAATAGATGCAGGAGTTTAAATAGTTCATGGCTTTTGTCATTTGAGAAACTCAAAATGTAGATGAGTTAAAGATTACAGATGAAAAGAAACAGAAGAGTAGAATTTGGAGTCAGGAAAGGAGATCTGAGAAAGGGCGAGTAGGGCAGGGGAGGGGAGAAGCTGGATCCAAAAGGGATCGAGGCTATGTGTATGTATATTTGAAAACTAATAGAAATGTTATGAAACACATACATATATTAACAAAAATAAGTAAGTAAAGTATATTCTAGAAGGGGTCCTTGGGGAGGTGATTAGGGAGGCAACGTGAACACAAACTCCAAATCTTGGAAGTGACTTGAGGAGGTATCACTGCACCAGGATAGGGGACGGATGTCCATGTGTCTTCTCCTGGGTCCTCTCTGCAGAGCCAGCTGCGTCACCATTCAGGGTCTGGAGCCACGGCAGCTGGAGGGTGGCCATACCATACCAATCTTTGTTATTCTGCACGTCTCTCTTGGCTACTTCACACACTGGGCAGTACACACTCTGTTCCCTGAAAGTAGGACTGAGTAGAAGACAGGTGTTTTCTTAGGTACAGCCACGTCTCAGGCTGCCGTGCTCAGCAGAAGAGTACACCGGCTTGGCTAGGCACCCAGTGCCTATGATGGAGCTGTGTGCTACCGAGTTTCTCTTTGTTCCTAGAGTTGAGCTCTGCAATGTGCTCACCGCCCTGGGCTAGCTTTTTAGGGGACTCGTTGCTGCGTTCAGGCCTGGCTGCTGCATGCTGGCTGGAACCAGGGTGTGTAGTAAAGGGCTTCTGTATGGATAACCCTTCCTGGGATCCCGGCACTCCAATTACTGACTGAGTCAGGTCCCTGAGCCTGGTTAATTGCCAATAAAAAGCATCAATGCTGATAATTAAAACTAGCCAAGAGGCAAACGTGGCCTTGGGGAGTGACCACGTTGGCCTTGGTATCTATTTAGGAAAAATTCAATGATGTCTCCATTTCCCCTGCAGTACTGTCCTGTCTGAGAGTGTGAAGCTGCATTTCTGGCTCATTATTTTCATTCACCCCCCTTCCCACAAATACGGCCCAAAGAAGTTTCTCCATCCTTGCCTCCATGTTTCCCAGAGTTGATACTATATGGCACTGGGAGGCAAGAGAATAGCCTTCAGAATTAATCAAAAACGAATTTGGATTCCAGCTGTTATGAGCTATGCGAAATAAGGAGAGACACTTAATCATCCTGTCTCAATTTTCCCATCTGTCAAATGAAGTATGGAAAGGCAAGGTGCCTACTACATTCCCTAGCATAAAGCAGAACTTTGTACAAGTTCAATGCTGTCTTGCACTGAACTCAGCTTAAGCTCCAAGCTCAGATTCACTTAAGGTGCTTAAAGGCTTTATTATTTTCAGTTGTAGTGAAGTCAACAGATTAGGAGGCAGTGTCCATTGAAAAAAATGTCATTTATTACACTCAGAGTTCCCCAAGAGAAGAGCACGTGGCATACCACACAGCCACACAGAGAAGCAGCAGCTGGGGCAAGAGGCCAAGGGCACAGAGAGAGGACAGTCACGGGGAAAGCCTTCATGATGGTTCCCTGGGAAGACTCAGTCGAGGCAGAACATATAGAGACGTTTCTGGGACCAGGTTCCACCAGTTGTCTGGTACTTGATCCTGGGATGGTTACAACAGGAGAACAGCAGTCCAGAAAGTAAGAGTCTAGTGAAGGATGTCACTGGATGATGGGCTCTGCTTTAGTAAATTTGCATACGAAAAGTGGATTTTCAGCTGTGTCTCACAGCCTCCCAGAATTGTTCAGCCCTGGGAAGCAAGGGCTCTGAAGGATCGCAAAGTCCCAGATACCACAGTACAAAAACAAAAACAAAAACAAAAACTTAAAACAATATTTTCCTCAGATGTGTCCAGAAATAAAAATGAAGATTGAGAAAATTAGCCACACCTTTGTACCTCGTTCACAATGGTTGAGCCCTTAGGATGTTCGTTTCCTCTCTTAGAAACTATAGTGAGAATCGTCCTTGGAATCTGAGCCAAGGTAACTCCAGCTTGTTATGAATCCTGTTCAATTCTCCCATCAGTTCCCAACCAGTTGCCAGACTGCAGGACCCAGATCCATCACCTACCATGACTAGATGGTACTTACTACGAGAGGCAGAGTCCCAGGTAAGAGAGCGATGGTAGCACAGCCCCTAGAACTGTCCCCAACAGAGAGCCCTTCTTGGTTCTGATCCTGCTTTTAATAATTTAATTAGGGCTCTATTAAAACTAGTAGTTTAGCAAAGAGGATTTGAACACAAGTCATCCTCTGCTCTGTAATTAATCCCTAATAAACTCAATTTGCTCATCAACCTCGACTTGCCCTATTTATTTATTTATTTATTTATTTATTTTGCTTAGTCAGCGCCCACTCAGGAAGGAGGAAAATATTTCTTTTATGTCCATCTGGTAACTTTGCGCAACAAAGGCTAAAGTTTCACCCCAAATTTGAGGTAGCAGCTGTAGCTCCATCCTTAACTCCTTGCTTCCCATCTTAGTAAAACCTCAAGGTTCTCACGTCTTGCTTGGCTTCTGATTACAATTAAAATTACATTAATAGAGCTAGTGTTTCACAATTAAGTGAGTAGTAGCCTGTGAGTTTCATTTTTTTTTCCACTGTGATAAGAATATCCTGATCCTGGTCCCCAACCGTGTCTTCTGATTTTACTTTTGCCTGTGGTTGTGCACTGCAGTTAAGAATGAACTGTTGAGAGCGAAAACTTAGTCATGCTGTTTCGTTACTTCAAGTGATATCTAAGGGCTGGGAAAATGTCCAGCACCCTTTGCCTGGTCTGCCTGGCAGGTGACACCAGTGTGGGCTTTCTTCTTCACAGTCAGCCGAGCGCTCTCTCCTCGCCACCTCATCTTCCTCACTCCCTGCTCATGGCTTTCCTGTATCATCCCCCCTCCCACTTGAAGAATTCTGAGTGCATTGCCATCATCGGAAGCTCCAGTCTCACTAGCAATTCTGGATATCCATCTGGGAAATTTTCATGTATCTTTTGAAATGCAATAATTTCACGAAGAAAACCATCTCTGGTCACCCCCCATTTGAGTCAGGAGACCCTTCAATTCACTGTCCTAACAACATCTCGTATGTCACATATATATCATATATCAACATATCATATATCACATATCATATCAACATATCATAGTTGGAATGTGATAGCTAGATTTATTTTTTAGTTTTAAAGTACCTATTGACTTGTAAGGTACATGTAGCTAGAATCTATATACATCTTGTTTAATTGACCAATACCCAAGATCTGATATACATAGTTGAAAAACATCTTGGGAGATTTATATCTAATCTTTTCCCAAATTTTGTAGAGATTATCATTACAAGTCATTATTCTTCTTATATGACCCTCATAAAAATTTTTAAATTTGTCTTAGATATCTGAAGGTTTTCTTCATTCTACAGTGGTATATGAAAATCCGGACTTCAAGGGATCATTTTAAGAATTTAATAAAATCAAGCATTTGTAAACGTTGTGTAAATTATCATGTGTTTTATGAACGTGATGGATATTATCACAAAGAACTAATCAATGATGCTTTTCAAAGAAATGTGGCTTTACTTCAAGTCTAAAGTCTATCATTGTCATAAAGTTTCATTTAATGTAATTATCCCAAGATAACAGACAGCTGCATTAAAGGCAAACATTGTAACCTTTGGGATTATGGTTAGAGGAAAAAAAAAACATTGGTTGTGGACACGATGTTCAAGTTTTCAAGTCCATTTTAAAGACTAATGAGCTTCCAGGAAGAATGTCTGATGAACAGCATCATGGGAGGAAGAGCTCTTCAGGAAGAGCTATGTGGTGATAGGTACCTGGGCAAGGAGAAACAGAACATCAAAATCCCAGAAGGGAAGATGAATAAAAATCTGCACCAGAAGAGCTAAGTCTAACTTCCTGAAAAACCGCCCGCTTTCGTCGTGTCTCCAGTAGTGAGGAAAGAGCAAAGTCTCTGTCACCTTCGGTGACTGTCATGCAGCAACAAAGACCTTTGTAATCTTCACAGTGTAAGTGAAGCTCATTTTTTCCCTTATTGTTCACCTCCTGTGGATTGTCCCTGACTTGCTGCATGGCCTCCTCACGCTGAAATAAAGGAGGAAGGGAAACTGCTGCTTAGGTCTGGGCTCTCCGTGGGGGATGGGTAGGGGAGCTGATGGAGCCACCTGGGGACTGCATGTTCTCTTTTGGTCCCTGATGCCCAGTTACAGCGACACAGGCAGACTTCAGGAACCATCACGTCAAAATGATGGAACACCATTGCAGAAACCACACTTTGAACTCAGGCAGTTAGAAGATAGGAGCACAGACTTGAGATGACAAGAAATTGAATCTGGAACAGATAAACTATGAGATAAAAACTGTGAGAGAAAAACTGCAAGAAATTTGCTTAAACCCCTTTTTTTTAAATTCCAACCCACTACAAGGGGAAGAAGGACATCATGAGAGTAGTAAGTCTTAAGAGGCAAGGACGAGGTGGTAATCTCTTAGAGAAAGAGCGCACTAACTTTGGCGGGCCATGAGCCCCTAGGTGTCCGGGTGTGTGCCCGCCTGCCTCTGGCTTGAGTTGCGACTCCAGGAGGATCCCTCTCACACACAACTCCAGAACCTCTTCTGCAGCCTCCTGTAATGTTCCGCATCACAGGCATGAGCCCTGATTTTGGTAGCAAGCGGGGAGTCCTTCTCCAAGAACATTTCATACGACTACTTCCCGAACACTTTGTTACTGTATTGGGTGTCTTCATAAAGAGTGACGTCATCGAGTAACGGAAATTAGTTCTTTAAGAAAAGAAACATCTTAGATATTACGGTGCTATGTTTTCTTCAAAATGACCAAAACGTACAACATGATGGGGTCATTAACAACAAAGCAAAACAAACAAAAAAATAGTATGTACTATTATAGGAGCAATGCTTAAGAAAGAGGCTTGAGGAAAATGCATTGGCTAAATTTTATTGTAATAGGTCAACGAGGTCTGAGATGCTTCTTTGCACATGATCTGATATCTGCTAGGCATACAGGGAGTTGTGAAGCCCTGAGCGAAGGCGATTAGATGAATAACAGAAGGCGGACAAGACCTAAGGGGTTTCTGAACCTCGAATGGCTCAAATGACCCCACTGAATTCAGACAAGAGTTGGCTCTACAGAGCCCAGTAGCCCCAGCTGGGAGGAGAAAGAGGCTGGAGATGCGGACGGGGATGTTACGGCTAAGGAAACAAAGAACCAAGCAGGACTGGTGTAGTTTGGGGGTCTTGTCCTGATTTGAATTACTCAGGAAGAAAACTATAACTGAATCGTCATTACTTGCTAAAATCTCTTTTCATATTGATTTCTGTGCACTGACAGGTGTCCTGCCACTGCCTTAGACGTGATGACGAAAAGACACAGAACTTTAGGAATAGGCATTAAACTTCAATACCTGTATTTCCAATTTTTTACTGGCATAATTTGAAAGGACAGGCCATCTTTTCATAAGAAGAAAAAGTCATGAGGTTTGAAAAGCTGAAAGTCCTCACCTCAGCAAGGCTTTAAACTTTCATGAGGGTCTCTTTCCTAGGTGATTGAAAGATTTCCCAATGATAATATTCCTAAGGGGTAAAAACGCTTTAGTAGAAAGTTCCAGCTTGGTGCACCGGCTTGAGCAGGAGCTAGGAAGTTTGTACTTCTTTCACTGAGGACTTTGTAGCCACTCAGTGGGTCTGAGCAAGTTGTTTTTCTCCCATGATTCAAATCTCAAATGGTGAGAATTTTAGTAGTAACTCAATCACAGTCATCTAATAAACATTGATTCTTATCTGTGAGCCACACATAGTCCAGAGCAGTAGGGGGGAAGCTTCTTGTCTAATACAAAGTCACCTCACTCACTGAGGTCCTCGCTGTATATGAACTGTCTTTGCTCTCTCCTCCAGCATCACGTATCCTATTTCTTCTCAAACAGTCCCTGTATTTTCCAGTCTTTTACCAGAAAAATATGCTTACAAGTTGAATTTTGTTTTCATTTTCATGTTAGTATTTTATTTGTAAAACTAATATAAGGGACAATGGTGAATATCTGAGAAATCAAGAGAAATATGCCTACTAATTTAAAAAACTAGCAAAAAACTGCAATTGTATTTAAACTAATTAAAAGAAACACTGCTAATATCCAAACTAATAAAAATCTAGTTCTAAGTTATGATTTTTCCTTACAGTTCACTCAACATATGCACAATCCCTATACATATTTAATATCATGCTAATGGAAAGAACTTTTTAAGTTTCAACTCCCCTTACAGTCAATTCTATATTAGATCATTAGATTAATAGAAAATTTATGCACATGTATTTTCATCTAACTTTACTTTTAGATATCATAACATAATTATTTTCTATGTGGTTTATTTCCCCTATAACATTTGCAATTTCTGCTCTATGTTGCAAGGTGTGTGCTGTAGCAGAATTTATTTCCCCATCAAGTGCATGGTCATTTTTGCAGCTCATGTTTTTGGTAACATGTACAATTTTCAGCAAAATTGAGAGCCATGAAATCTTTGTCTTTCTTTCCACAGATATTCATTCATTTTCTTTACTTAGCTCTTTAGAAATGGGATTACTAAGGCAAATATTTATATGACTTTTAAAGTCTAAAGTATTTTTAAAATGTACAGTAACGATGGTAACTCATTCTGTATTGATACTTACCAGAATTGAATATATCTATTTGAAACAAAATATATTCAATACAAAAATATTTTCATCTCAGATAGGAAGCTCATAGCTAGAATGTACAGGGAGCTGAATAGAAGTAAGCCTATCAAAATAAAGGATCCTGTTGAAAAGTGGGAAAATGAAATGAAGAGGCAGTTCACTCACGAAGAAGTTCAAATGGCCAATAGGTACATTAAAAGATGTTTAGCATCCAAACAACACTTAGATACCATCTCACTCCAGAGAGAATGACCTATATCAACAAGTCAAATAGTAATCAGTGCTGGTGAGGCTGTGGGGAGAAAGGAACCCTCCTGCATTGCTGGTGGGAGTGCAAATTCGTACCACCACTCTGAAAGCAGTATGGAGATCTGGCAAAAGAATGGAAATAAATGTCCCCTTCAATCCAGTGACACCCCTCCTGGGAATATATCCAAAAGAGGCCAAAACAACACACAACAGAGATATATGTATACCCATGTTCATAGCAGCACAACTAACAATAGCTAGAATATGGAAGACACCAAAATACCCATCAACAGACCAGTGGATACACAAACTGTGTTATTTATACACAATGGAATACTATGCATGTATAAAGTCCAACAGGCAAATGGAAGAAACTTGAGAACATCATGCTTAGTGAAGTAAGTCAGAAGCAGAAGGTGAAACATCGAATAGTCTGTCTGATATGAGAGTCCCAGATCACAACTCTTAGGGAACTTAAAACAAAAACAAAGTGAAACACGGAGGTAGGGCGGGGAGCAACGGATGGGTGGGTAAGGGGAGGGACAAAAGGAGAGTGGGAAAGTCCTTGTCACCTTGACAAGATACGTAGGTGCCCAAAATGCTCAACTTCATTGTAAACCTTAAACTTTGCACTTATATATATCAATAAAATGGGAAAAAAGAAAAATAGCTAATAATCTTTCAATTCCATATTTTTTATCAGAAACATATTTAGTTCAAATGATTTCCAGGATACTGTGGAGTAGATGGGGTTTACCATACCAAGCTTTGATAACTGATAGCAGGATAAAATAACATGGCATTTCATTTTGGAATTATTTTCAAGATTAAATATATGATTACATTTGGCTTATTAATTAATGAAAAGAACTTCTGACTCTATTATAATTGCAAAACTATCCAGTGGTCTTGATTGGTGTTCTAGTTACTTTTTTATTTTTCATTGTTGTGACTCAATACCATACATCCACAAATTTAGGAAGGGAAACGTTTATTTTTACTCACAGTTTCAGAAAGTCACAGTCCATTGAGGGGCGGCCAACCACAACAGAAGTACATGGCAGAGGTGGAGGCAGCTTCTCATGACATCACAGACAGGAAGCCAAGTCAAGGCGAGACTCGTCCTCCAAGGAAGGCAGGAAGCAGCTTATATCTCCTTCCAGGTCTTGTGCCAGGGATCAGCCCCTCCTGGGTCCAGGTGTGGAAGGTGTGGTAAACCCCCACTATGCTACACACGTGTAATCCAATTTATATGCCTATATTCTAATTTACATGCCTGTAATCCACCCCTCTGGATTAGAACACAATCTCCAAAAATGCGTTCAATTACATGAGACTTCTGGGGGACATACCAGATCCAAACCACAATAATTGGGAAACCCTTACTTGAATCTTTGTGTTTGTATGAAATTCCATGCTCCTATTTAAGCTGAAGAGATCTACAGGATGTCTTGTGACGCGTTCTTTGAAGATTTTTTTTTTAAAATCAAAGATAAAATAATTGCTTCCTATAGAACTAGGTCTACTCTGACCGAGGACAGTCACCCGTATCCCAGACTTGTTTTTATTTTCCTTTTGTTTTATTTTTTATTTGTTTGCTTATTGTGGTACTTAGGATTGAGCCCAGGGATTTCACAATGAGCTACATCTTCAACCCGTTTTTGACTTTTGATTTTGAGACAGGGTCTCCCTAAGTTGCTAGGTTGCCCAGTGTGAGCTCAAACTTCTGATTCTGTTGCCTTACCTTTCCAGCAGCTGTGTTTAAATGTTTCTAGGTCTTCACTTATAGTTGTGCACAGTGATAAACATATACCCATATCTGTCCTCCTGTTTTACACTTCCAAACTGGCTGTTATTATCATCTCCTACCAACTCTTGATTCATTCTGAGGTAGAGAGAAAAGTCCAGCCTTATGACAGAAAACAAACATCTTCCCAGCAGTGTTTGGTACAGACTGTAGATCTTAGCAATGTAAACACACACTCCCTGAGACCACTGAGATGCTGAGCTATCTTCTGGACATTTTACCCCTCCTTTCCGAAGACAGATCCTCTGATGGTGAGGCTGCTGGTGTTCCTAGCAACAGATGGGCTACAGACAGGTTCTAATGACTAGGAGTGTCTCATCTGGGAAAGAAACAATACTTCTATTTTATTTTTTATGACTCTGGCTAAGTTGACATCAGTCACCCACAGACCTGTCCATCTGGTCCACAGTCCACATCATTCTGACCACATAATCTCTCAGATTGTTGAACCATCTACTTTGTCTCATATGGTGTCTTTTTTATAAGTTGTATTTAAAAATCTACCTAAGTACATGGATGACTTTGGAGAAGTTGCCATCCATCCTGTGGTCCACAATTCTCATGTTTGGGGGAAAATGGCTCCCATTTCACAGGCCACTTGTAGGATTAAATGCAATGAACATAAACCCACACACAGAGCTGTGCTTGGTTAATTCTGATGCTGGGAGTTCTATCAGAAGTGCCTGTGGCGCTGTGATGTATTATGATACTGATCCGTGCCTTATCCATCTCTGATTCATAATCCCAAACCCCCAAGCCACTCACTTCTGCAAACTCAGTCAAGCCAACTATGGTTAGATAATATCTCTTTGTGTCTCGTAGGAATCTTCTCTAAACCCAAACAAAAATATTCATACAACATAAGAATGGAACTCTTAATTATCTTCACAGTATGTCTTTTTACTGTCCTGTGCTTCTCACTTTGACCATAGAGAAATGTGCTGAACTTTTTAGTTTCTGGCCACGTGATTCATTTTTCTAGTTACCATCTGACCTCCGTTCTCGTACTCTCAGTGTGAATTCTCTACTTTTAGATTTGACTCATTCTCCTGAATTGCAATTCAAGTTCATTGCTCGGTTTTGCTCCTATTAATTGGGGTAGAGTCTAGGCCAGTCTGCTGTAACTCAAATCTTAGGAACTTAAATTATTGTAGAAGCTTATTACATAACCCCCTGTGCTTCCCAACAGGCTTCTTAGATTGACAGAGAATCCTGTTTAAATATGTGTAAACTCAGGAGCGCACTACCACACGGTATGACCTTCACCCTACATGGTATGACCGTTACTACTACATTGTATGACCTTCAGTGGTAGATCACAGACTTTCACGACCCAGCATAGGGAATATCTTTCCTTGGGTGATCATGTGTCCTGATGCTTCCAGTGATCTTTCTTTCCTCTCCGTCTACCCCAAGCCCTGCAGTCTTGAAGTCTCACGTCCTGGAATCCTCCGATACTCAGGCATTTCCCCTATTTTGAGCGCTCTGCACTTGGCAGAGAAAGCCATGGAGCTCAGATTTCATTGCATTCATAAAATTCTTTATCAAAACAACAATGATGACTATGAATCAAAGGTTGCTTTTGTTTGTTTGTCTAGATACCACCTATAAACTGTGCTGGACACACGGCCCGTGTATCTATGTCAGATAAGGAATGAATGACTAGATTGAATGAATAAATGAAGGAAAACATTTAGGTCTCTTTGAAAATTAGCCATTGCATTGGGAAATTGTAATATTCTCTACAGGGTAAATTAAACAGAAAAATTATGGCAATGTACCATACAAAGCATACCTCTTCCCATTAGACCATAATGGAGAAGGTGACCTCGAATTTAAAAATGATACTTTAAAAATGTGAAATGATGTACTTAAGATTTGCAACATAAAAACTCTACTGTAACCACCAGCTGCACCATGAAACTACTCAACTAGATTAAGTCTGACATTAACAAGAGTTCTAACAAGTCATTACCAAATATAACGATGGATGAGAATTGGGAACTTCAGCTCCAGAAACACCAGGATATCACAGATATCAATAAGATTTTTTTAAAGCCAGAAATATGTCTTAATTCTCCTCGGCCAATTTTCCCTGCAGAAATACTCAAACTACAAAGAAAAAATGGAAACAAGGACAAAGAAATGATTCTGAGATAGATGGACAATGAAGTTTTGTTCTTTGCTGACTACTGCTGGCAATCCAGGGGAAGGGTGAAAAAAGAACTTTGTCCCAAGTACAGAAGCGTTGCTGCTAGTTTTGTATCAATATTACATAACTAACATGTACATGCATCAACACGAAGCCAGTAGGCATGGAGACTAAGCTTCCTATTGTTATTATACTCACTTTTTAATAAGAAACACAAGGTTCACAAGGGCTAAGTTACATGGTTAGGATGTCATAGCTCCTGAAAGTCGTCACAGAAGACTAGAGGATATGTTGTTTCTCTGAGTCTTGTGACCTTTTTTGTGCCCTATTGCAGAAAAAATTGTGTTCCTTGTCTTGGGCAGACACAGAGCAGTACAATTCCAGGTGAATTTGGCTGTGATTAGGCTGCTACCTTGATGGAAGGGAACTGTCACAGGTGTGTTATGGCGTCTTCCAGTCTCATGAAGGACAACGTCTCCTTCATCCCGCCTCAGTTCTCCCCCGGTTGATGTAAAAGTGGGCCGTGTGACTCTGAGTCATGCTCATACCTTCACTGAGCACTGCCAATGTGTTAGTCTTGCCAAGGTTATTCAACTCAGATTTCTTTCACATCAATCTCTGTGCAGTAGATATTTTTACCCATGCTTGTGGTTGAAAAAGGCAAGGATACCGGTTTGGAATGATTTCTGAGAAACTTATCTTCTAAGCACCAGACCTTGAGCAAGGTTTCCCATTGTGATCTCACCAACCATTCCTTCCTCTGATTGAGCAAAGTGTAAAGTACAATGCCAGGCGCACAGGACACATGAGAAAGTATTTCAGGGTTCCTGTCTTCAGTAACCCCTAGGAAAAGCCACAGAATGTATTAATATCACTTAATATCTAAACCACATTCAAACATTTTTCAATTGTATCTTCTATTATCTCACAGTATTTGCATCTAGCACTTGGGGTTTTTAGTTTGTTTATATGCTTTTGAGACAGGGCTTCACCCTGTAATCTGGTCCTTAACTAGAGTTTGGTTTCAAGTTTCCTTATTCTCTTTTTATCCATGAAAAATCACAATATCGCAATTATACCACAAAGAAAATGTCCATTTGTAATGAAAGAGACACACAAATGGACACTCTTCAAAGCTACAAACATACCCCTCCTCAATCTGAAAACTTTTAGTGAAAAGGAAAGAAGTAATGAATATTCTATTTTTCTTCAGACAAAAAAATACTTTATATTCAATTGATGAACAAAAGGTCTTTTGCAGAAGGCTCCCCAATGTATACAGAGAAATGCTACATCTAGTTTGGAAGACTAAAAAGTTATTTTTATACATCTGTTTCTTTATTCCAAAATTTTTACCATTAATATGCTTGTATATGTATGTGCATACACACATATTATGTATATATTTCCTTGTGTGGAAATACATATGTAAAATATTTTTAAAAGTAAAAATAATTATACATTTATAAAATGACAACTTTGTAATCTCCTATGAAACAACTCAAGTAAGCATCATTAATGGATATCCAAAATAATTAGAAATCAAGTAACATGTGAAGAAAACATTCACCACAGACGATTTGCCAAGAATCTACCTGATCCCCATCACAAAATCCTTACATATCGTCATTGCTGTTGAAAATTACATCTTCCTCTTGGGACGATGTAATATGTAGTACATGCTATGACACAGAGCACTTCTTCCTCAAAAAAGTTTTAGTTTAAAATGAATCAGGCGTGAATATTAAATTTCAGCATATTGAAAATATGGAGGATGGGGCATGAAATCAAATAAAAATGTCAGTAAGCTATTGAATAAATACAGGGTGTAAACAGTGCACAGGGGAATTTACCTGGTTTTGTAAAAAGAGTGTTGAGAAAGGAAATCAAGATGATTCCCGATATCTAGAGCAATGTCAATGGGGCATTACATGCATTTGTAACTTGTCGCCATAAAAATACACTTCTATACATGTTAACCATATCTGGATACATTTATTAATATGCTCTGAAGGTTAAGTGACTAAGTAATTGAGGCTTAATTTTAAATGCGATGTTTACTAAGCAGAGGTTTACTTGAAGGTTCACTTGAACATCCTCCAAGTTAGAATATCAAACACTAATGGACACGGTGAAAATTTATATTGTTGAATTTGCTTTTTATACTTCAGTATGAACAATAATTAGCATTACATTTTAATGTTGCCTTTTGTTTCTTAATGTAGAATATGTCTACCACAGATATTTTGATTAATCTAGTAAGGTTTGGATTGTGAAAGAAACCAAATGTTGTTGGAAAGGTACAATAGTAAGATCAATCTGGGACGCGTTTGTGTTCCTTGAAAGTCCCCTTGTACCATACAGTGGAAACACAAAAGATCAGGGAAAGGAGGAGGCGCACAGCCTGGAACAGTAAGTTGGCCACACTGGCTGACGGAGCGACAGTTGTTTGCTTAGATCTCTCCCTTCTCCTCACCTCTGCAACCTTTTTTATGGAATGTAGGATGTTGGAATATCTGAGAGAAACACACACTGAATTGGAATGTATTCTGAGGGTGAAGGTTTTATCTTTTAATATCTTGGCAAAATCTAAATCTTGGAACTAATCTAGTCTTACCATGGCCCTTAATTGCTTGAGATAAATTATGACAAACATTTACTCTTGTAAATTCTATAAGCTATATTGGATGGGGTTTTGCTGCATTAATTTAGGATCTGCATGCAAAGATAAAAAAGAGAAGTTGCTACTCACCATATTTAACAATAAAGTCAATGAGAAATAACCATAAATCTGTGAGATGTAAAATGTGATCATGGCAAGACATGGGATCTATTTTTCTTAATTTTGTTAGTAAAGAAACGGGATAATCCACCAGGCCACAATTAAAGGTGGAAATAGTGAGACAGAGATAGTGATCTAATATGTTAAATTATCAATATTTATCTTACCTGCAAAAATGGAAAATAGTTGGAAATTTTGAATACCAAGTGAACAGAGATAAGTGTTCTCTATTTCGACAGCCCAAACATGATGGGATTTTAAGCTTTTGATTGCAACATTCAGTGTTATGCCAAACTAATGGCACCGATTCTCGGCCGTCACCACATCTCTCCCATAAGACAAGGATTTGCGAAAGGCACGTGTCCAATGAGCACGAATGTTCTGTCCCCTTTTCACTTTTTTTTTGGTAGTGCTAGAGCGGATGATGATGGCCAGACAAGTAGCCAAGAACACACTGAAACACGTTAGTGTTACATGAGATTCTTCCTGTTTTAAATTAGATATCTATTTTTTATTGAGATAATTCAAATAGATTGCTTCTAATTATTTGGAATTGTATCACAAAAATTGTCTCAGACAGAAAGTCCTACTTCTCTGATTCTGCAGCAACCTTTACTTTCTGAGGGTGAGTGAACACTGAGATATTTCACTTGACTGTAGACCCTGCTCCTCCAGTTCCCGTTGTTTCCTATGTTAAATTCTATGAAATAATTGTGATCTTAATTGCATTTTTTTCTGATGAGAATTCATCATTAATTTAAATTGTTTTGCTTTTGTACAAAATGTATTTCCATGTCTGTGATTGTTTTTTCCTTTATTCTTTACTGGGAGTTTAAGCATCATTTTGCACTGGTCACTTTACTTAACTTGGCCTACATTGAAATTATTAGATCTCAAACTCCATGCTTTTTGCCATCTTTGAATTAAATGGTGTCCATTATTTATCTCCTTATTTTACCTCGTTTCTTGTCTCCATTTTGGGTTTTCGAATTCCGCTTAGTGGCGTCCCAATTGGCGATGCTGCATTTTGATCACTTCCCTTCACTCTTCAGCCTGATCGTTTCATAGTATACTATCACTGTCATAGAATTTTTCATTTCTGATACTCCGATATTTCAACTAAACAATCAAATCTTTTCCTTATTTCTTCCAGTTAGCTCCTTAGTAGGTTGTAATTTTTCTTCAGATCCTCAGAATGATTTTATAGCTTTTCATAGACAGACTTTGCTATTTCTATCATATCTATTACTTCTGAATCAGTATTTAGTAATTAAATTCTATATTTGGCTCACATTTTACTTTCCCATTCAGGCCTAAGTACTATATAGTATGAATAGTTCATATTATATTATCTAACAATGCCATGCAACTGTAATGTTCTGTTGTGTTCCCATAAACAGAATTGAGCCCAGTTTTGGAACTCAGACAAGATATTCTCAGAACTCCTTGACTTTCTGACCTCTTTTTAAAGTTTCTTTCCCCTATACGACCTTCCTCTTGGTTGACCCTGTCCTTGTGCTGGATATGCCCCTCCAGAGTGCTGACATCTTTCTACCCGTTGTCACACACTTGCAGTTCAGTTGGTGGCTCAAGAAAAACTCTCGTGTATTCCTGGAGCTTACTTCCCAAATTGCTTCTTCCAAGTTGTGACTCTATGCTTCATGTCTCAGCGCTCCTGACCTCCCTGAACCCCAATCTAAACCTCCACTCTGGAGACTCCTGTTGTCGGCTTTCAAGACAACCTAGGAATCTCCTCCCAGACAAAGGAGGTGCAGCCATGGCGTTCCACTTTGCTTCGATTCTCCAGGGACCTTGGTTCTACACTTTGTCTGATCTTTGAAAATTTTGTTTTCTCATGTCTGACAACATATTTTCCAAAACACATTGTATCCAGCATCCTAGCAGGTTTGTGGCACCGACAAAATTTTTCTCTCCTGCAGCCAGACAAATAAGGCTTTGATATTTACCCATAACCATACGGTGAGAGTACATGAATACTGAAAAATTATTTACATTTTTTGAACTCTAAAATTCTATCTATAACATGTGCTTGGTAAAATGGGCCTAGAAAGAATTTATTTAAAAATAGACCTATTGATTCTCTACCACTATATGTTAGACTGCTACTAAATTTTAGCCTTGCATTTATTTTGTTTAATACTCTAAAATACACACCAAGGAGTTGACTCTGACTTTTTTTTTTCTATTGTACAAGTTGTTCACATGGCCTTAGAGAAGTTAAACAAATCTGTAATGATCCACAGCTAGTTAAAAATACAATTGAATTTTGGAGCGCGATACTTCAGACACAATGACCTGTTGTTTCAGCGATGTCTTGCTCCCCTTTCAAATCTGTGTGAAAGCAGCTTGCCAAGTGCCTTGAACTCAACAAACGGTTCCCAGTTTCCTTTTGTAGGAAATACTAAATGGATACTTTTATTCTGTTCTTTTGAAAAAAAAAAAACCCGGCATTTCAATAGCCCTGTGGGACAGTAAAATGCAAGGAAATGACATTCCAATGGTGTTATTACTATTATTTAATAAGAAATTGCCATTCCGAGGGCAAAAACAGTGGGAAATCACAAGGTTCTAAGAGGAATATGCCAAAACAAATTATCTTCCTCACTTTTCTTCAGAACAGAACACAGAGACCAGAACACCAAGCCACAAAGAACAGAGCAGGTCTGCATGTCACGGAGGAGCTGGAAGGGAGATGTTGCGTCTCAGAATTCATCACCTGCAGGAAATTCTAGGCGAATCCTGGGCCACCATCTTACTTGCAAAGAAAAGAAGTTCGAGAAGGGAAAAATAATCATTTGTTCGTGATCGACGCATTTCCTGTGGTCATAGACCAGGAGAGTGCACAAACCCGATGCATGTGCGGTGGTAGGATACACTTTGTTCTCAGACATGTCTTTTCTACGCTGGCTTTTGGAGGGCAGATTATCATTTCCACATCCAATGAGTCAACAGTTGTCTAAAAACTGAAGAGCCACCTGTTAGACAGCTCTGTGTTTCATATTTTTTATTTCTGTAATATGTTTTTGCCACTTGTTATTCTTAGTTTTTAGGTAAATAACATACACAATACGTAAGTTAACCAAATCTTGCAGCCTTTTATTTATAAATGCATGATGCTGTTCATTAATCCAGCCCTAAGCTTAGTGATCTATTGCACCTTATGCACGTGCAGGCTGGTGGGGTCAGGGAGTCCGGGCTGGGTGGTGAGGCTTGACCTCTTCCCACTGCTTTGAAGGTTGGCTGGTGGCTCCCATTCAGGGAACTCTCGTCCTGTGTTTCTGCCTCATGAGCTGTCCTCCGAGTGCTCTTCTCAAGGATTGGGGGATGGTAAGAAGGAAAGCAGAAATATGTAAGATTTCTTCAGTCCCTGACTATCAAATTACCTCCTGCTCACTGTACCAACCAAAGCGAACATGGCTAAACCCAGAGCCGAGCATTAGAAGAATATACGGTCTGTTAGTGAAAATGATTCGTGAAGAATTGCAGCCAACAACTCAAGCAGCCAAAAGCCAAAATCCCCTTGATGATTGTCCTTCTATTCTGGGTTTACTATATGTTTTTCTGGACTTCATGACTATATAACTCTCTAAAAAATACAATATTTAATCTACAGATTTATACATACATGCATACATATCACATTGCTTGCATCACTCCGCTTGCATATTTCACTAGATGGAATATCTTTGATGACTTCCTATACCAGTATGCACAATTATAAGTGATTTTAACTTTATTTTTAATTATAACTTATTTTAATAGCAATGTGTTTTTATTACATACTATTGTAAAAATGAATAGATTTCTGCTTAGCCTCTTTTTCTATGTAGGTGAGTTTGTAATGTTTAGGATTGTAAATAGTATATTAATAAACATTTATTAGTTATACATGTCTTCTTAGTTTTCTGTAGGCTAGCCTGCAGAAATGAGTATTTTTGAGATATGTGATCTGTGTGAATGTCATACTGTAATATGTTTTGCAAAACCACTTCCAACGTAGGAACTAAATAAACCTTTGTTTCCCATGGCACTGAATGAACACCTGTTTGCTTGCATCAAGAGTAACACAGGATCAAAGATTTAAATTTAATCAGTTGAGTGAAAAATTTGACTTTCTTAATTCAAGTTGCTTCAAATTTTTAACTGAGGTGATGGAACCATCACTGTTCACAAAATACATTGTATAAAATAAATTAATATAATGTTACAGAGATCTAGTTATTTGAATAGTTCTTCATTCATTTAGTTTCATTTTTGACTTTTTTGGACTTTTATTTATTACTTGATATGAACCCAAGGTATTCTTCACTGAGCTGTATTCCAAGGTCTTTGCTTGTATTAATTAATTAATTCATTTGTTCCTTCATTTACTTATTTATTTTTAATTTTGAGACAGGGTTTCACTAAGTCATTAAGTTGCCCTGATTGGGTTCAAAATTGGAATTACTGAACCTAGAGTCTTCCTCAAACTGAGCTATGGCCCAGGTCTTTGATAAATTTATTTATTTCTAACATTAAGAAAAGATTTGGCTAAATGCTAAATTACCCAGGTTCTGCTCCAACTTGGAATTATGGGCAAACACCAACACTACCGGCTCCATTTTCACTTTCTGATCTTATTCTAGAACATATTCTACAGTCTACATCATCTTGACTCCTGTCAAGACTAATTCTGTTTGCCCTGAATCTAGAAAAATGGACCCTCAGGTCTGGCTACAGCCATAGTTAAAGCTTGTTTGCAATGCATAGAACTACGGAATGTCAAGCATCTAGTCTTTCTTCGGAGGAATGTGCCGGGAAGGAAGTCTGGATGGTCCAAACTCATGACCTGAGGAACGCTAAAGGAACAGGTCTGAAAGTCTGGGAAGAAAGCAGGTGTCCTTGCAACCAGGATTGTGTGAAGAGCATTGTACGCCGAGTGCCACCGAGTTCGAAGGCGACGCCGACCATGGGTCAAGTATAGCAACTGGAACTGCTTTGATGATCCAGTAACATAGATTTTAAAAGATAAACTGGCCTAATTTGTAAATAGACAAAAATACAAGCCAAAGTATAGCTTTTATAGTCTGGCTCTCACCCTAGTATTCATTTCCAGCTTGGTCATGGCCTACGTTTAGCCTTCTACATTGCTAAATGGTTGCAACTACTCCTAAGGTGTCGACTTCTGAGCGACACTGGCTTTGCTTTCTCTCATTCATAGAATCCCTCACCCTTCCTACCCATCCCTCAAGCAGTGGCTAAATGGAACTTCCACTGGGGAGCTGGCTCTTCTTTTACCAGGCAAAGTCCATTCCTTTTGCTGTAGTGCTTCCTGTGCCCGGCAGGCCGCTGAGAGCAGAAAAGCAAACCTTGCCGTGGACATTTCCCCCTTAGAGAACGGAAGCCAGCTCTTGATCCCATCCAGTCTCTCAGCCACCAACCCTGGCCCTACCCAAAAGAGACTCCAGCTAGGGCGGCATTTCTACAACGGGTTCTTCACCACGCTGCACTTCCACCTGCAGGATCACAATGGTTTTGTTAAAATAACCCCTCTCAGTTTCATGACACACCTGAGGCTTTTCAGCAGAGGAGAGTTGAAGAAGAGATTTGGTCAAGGTCAGAGAGCTAATAAATAGCAGGGAGGATTTGAACTCAGATCTGAAAGAGTCTGACCTACTCTGTCTCTCCTCAGCATAACCAAGTGGCAGGACAGGACTTTCGTGCTGCTTCCTCTAAATTGGCAGTGGCGGGGGAAATTTGGGAAGAAACGTTCCATATGCTTCACACGGACAACGTGCCTTTGAAGCCCGAGCTTATTTTAAGCTAGCCAAGGAAGTAAGTGTTGGTGAATGCACATTTGAATTGACAGATGGGCGTGGGCACCTTTGCCACGCATAAATAGAACAAGTTGACCAGCTGTGGAGGCGACTTGAGTGGGAAAAGCGCAACTCGTATTTCTTCCCCAACCCACTGTTTACAACCTTTCCTGTGTCTCTAACATTCTGCTGTTCTCTCCACCACACACACACACACACACACACACACACACACACACACACACACCATTAACCGATTGTCTTGTTCAAGGAAGTGGGACAATTCTGAAAGCGTTTTTGTAATGCAGGCACTAGAGTTACTTTCTAGAGCAATCACATTCTAACTTAGTTCACTTTTTTTCCCCCTACTTAATCTGAAGCCAAACATGTACATCTCCAAGGAGGGTAGCTGCTTCCGGATGCCTATTAGGAGGTGTTTGTTGCAGGATCCAATACCCGGAAGCGAGATGTTCCTCTCTATAGCACTTTGTGTTTACCTCCCTGTCCGCACAAATGAAATAATAATATAACATTACATGCCTCACCGTCTCTCCTGGCGTCATGATAGAATATGACCTCTCCAGATAAGACTCATTTTCATTGTCACCTGTGTTCCTTTTGTCCCTTGCAATGCCCAACACAGTGCATGTGAGCCAGGTGGGTAGGTTGCTATGAGCATGAAAACTCAGAGGAGGGGAGGCTTAGTCACTTTTTCATTGCTGTGGCCAAATACCTGATGCCCACAAATTAGGAGAGGAAAGACCTAACTTAGGTCACAGTCCATACACTGGCAGGCGGAATGGTGGAAGCACATGGCACCGGGACGAGTACGAGATGAGCTGCTCATGGTGTGACAGACAAAAAGCCAAGTGAGGAGGAAGGGCGGAGCTGACCTTTCAGTTCTTGCCCCAGTGATCCACCCCTTCTAGGTCACACCCTGGTGTTCCACTCCATGACCAGGCTCCACCTCTAAACAGCACATGTATATTTTACATGTATAGCATTACATGCCTCACTGTCTCTCCCAGCGTCATGACAGAATATGACCTCTCCAGATAAGACAGCCCAGTAGCCCAGTACAGGAGGCTTTGGGGGCATACTCCAGATCCAAATCCTAACAAAGGGGAACTGAAGTAGGTCGTAGACAGCAAGGAGCAATGTCTCTTTTCCCACCCACTGGCAAAAACATTTCCTACAAGGAGGGTCTATACTTATTAAGAGCCCATGCATATGAAAATCAAAGAATTATGAGAACATACACATACAGTAAAAATCACCCTAAAGTATGTATGTAGCAGAACTACTTTACAGGACCATGCATGACCATCATACATATGGGATTGCATCTCTTGTGGCCAATTAGAAAGAGATCATAAAATATCACCATGACCAAAATTGTGGGTTAACTACCTAGACAGCAAGCCTAATTGTGCAACCCCACTCAGGCCTCATTTTGGATAATGAGAACTTGTAGTTTTCTATCCTTTGTTTCTAAATAAATACTATATTTTGACTCCTTTTCTCTGTGACTTCATTCTTTAACACTGTAGGAAGTGAATCTGGCACAGACAAAGACAGGTTAGATAGCATACAAACTTGAAGCAACTAAATAGAAGTGAATTTTGGAGATGGGGACCAATGGCTGCCTCTGGAAGCGGGAGGGGAGGTCACATGTAAGACACGTTAGACCAGCTATGAGGCCAGGGGTTGGCGGCAACACAAGTCCATGCTGGCAGGAAGTACTTTCTAGTAGAAAATACTTCAAAAGGAAGTGAGGTGTGGCCTGAGGGAATGAGGAACCTGTCACTAGACATTTTGAAATCTTAGGTGACACCATAATTAAATCAAGTCTCAAAATCTGTGAATTCAGAACATTTTTAAAGCTATGGTTAGTACTGTGCATCTGAATTTATTATGTGTGTGTGTGTGTGTTTTTTTTTCTCTAGCTTTTTATTTTTCTTTTCATGAATATGTAAGTCATGGCATGTGAGAAAAATAAAACATTCTTCATGCATCTTCTTCCTGATTCATGCTTTTACCGGAATCAGAAAAATAGCCTGTTTTATATACAATTTTATGACCACAGAGACTGCCCTTCTCTGTCCCGAGATGGTATAACTAGATGGTCCTTTCCTGAGGTACAGCTAAGGACACATCTGAGAAGGGCAAGGACAGATACTTAGCTGCCCTTGGTTATCACAAAGAATATGATTCCGGAATACCTGAGTCTCTCCGCTTTGGTGACCAGTGAAAACTCTATTTCCAACACATTTTGTAAGTTTCTTTTGAACTGTGGGGTTTTTTTATTAGTTTCTTTAGACATTTTATTTTTTTCTTGGGAGACAGCACACACACACACACACACACACACACACACACACACACACACACACACTTAGAGATATGCAGATACACATGTCTGAGTGCAAGCACGCTCATGGTACCACTAGCCAGCGAACCCTGAAGCTGGACAGTTCCTGTCCTACCCTAAGAGGACAGAGTTATAGGACTCTTAGCATTCGCCTTTCCCTCAAAGGAGATAGAGTAATTGTGGAGTTATAGTGGCTGAATGTACAAAGCCACTTCTGTTATCTGCTGGGACAGACAAGCATGGTGCTCTGAATCGGTGACAGTCTATTAAAAAATTGCTGGTCTGCCAGGCTTGACTAACTGAAGCTGGCTTTAGTGGAAGAGTAGAGTGGAGAGGAGGCAAGAAGCAGTGACATCTTCCTCTGGGAGGAAGGGAAACAGAGGCAAAAGACAGGTCCACAGGGATCGTATGCTGCTTCTGAGGATTAAGGTGGACTTAGCCACTCTGGAGGGCAAATAGACAATTGATTGGCTTTAGAATATGGTTTTTATCTGGATACGAAATGTATGTGTATACCTAATACTATATGTACATATACAGCATACATACTTTGTGTGTTTAATCTTAAGACACATATATTCGAGTATGAAGTAATACAATATTCTCTGTTGGGAGGCACAGCGCACGTATCAATATTATGATGAACAATGCAATATTTATCGGACATAGAAATTGCATGTAGTCTGTGGTGGATCTGAGACCCGGTTCTGTGGGGAGTCCTGCTCTGTCTACCCAACGCATCATTTATCTGTGGAGTACGAGCTTCTTTAAACTCACAGCTGCCTCTGGATAGTAAGGAAGGAGTCATCTAACGCTGGAGACTGACCAGTCAGTTCAGATCGACGCCTGGGGCTAAGTCTGACTCAGGACTCAGGCAACTGCGTGCCTGCCAAACCTCTTAGCCTACTGTGCTACGGGCAGAAGGCCTATCTACAGAACTCTGTACTCACGACATGGACTGGACTCCGACGTGTGTGCTCACCATCACCTTAGCTGCCTCATTTAACCGGAGGGCCACCCTGGTGCCAGAGAGGCCAAAAGACCTGACCAATTCCCAGAAACGTCTGCGTCAAGGCTTGAATTTATGTGTGACTCTAAAACTTCCGTTTTCTCCCAAGCCACCTTATGTACTATAATTTTGTATTTTTGTGATTACATACAAATATACATGTATATTTATACTAATATACACATATGATACAAAAGGCATGTATATGCCGGCGTGCATGCGTCAATACACGTAGCTAGTTCTCTTTTCGTTGTCTTCCCTTCCCAGGTGCACGTCTGCAGTGACGTCCTTTGCTTCTTGCTGAGCCCCAGCACTTTTGAGGAGACAGCCTGACTCCTGCCTCTTGGTCTGCGTCCTCCACAGGCATTTGTTAGGCGTGATAAGCTGCAGGTCACTGCCCCAGAAGGTCTCGGAAGAAGGTTCACCTGAGGGTCTGAATGCAGAGAGGGCAACAGAAGCATCCAGGGGTGAAGTAGTGTCCCCGAGCTTACATGGGCAGTAAGTAGAGTGCTGGGCTGGCGACCTTCCGGCACCCTTTACCTGCCGCTGCCTCTGTTGCACAGAGCCACAACACCTGCAGACTTCTTTTTTTCTCACCTGGGCATAGTATTTAGCCTCTGAGTACTCAGTTGTCTTGTTTATGGTACTGAATTGAATCCAGGGCCTTTGCACTAAGCAACATTCTCAGGCCAGTCTATTTTTGTTTTATTTTAATTTTTTAAAGATTCAGTCTCATTGAAATGCTGAATATTTCAGAGTTTGGGCCCAAATTTGCAATCCCGCTACATGCATCGCTCATCTTCCACGCCACAGAATACTGAGATTACAGACCTGTACCACCCCATCCAACCTGCACCCACTTCGTGGGTGTGTGAACGGTGGTGGGTTGCGTGGGCAGTTCATCTTCCAATGTCTGTGATGATACTTTATGTATGTAAATGGTATCTACTTCGTGGGTGTGTGAACGGTGGTGGGTTGCGTGGGCAGTTCATCTTCCAATGTCTGTGATGATACTTTATGTATGTAAATGGTATCTACTTCGTGGGTGTGTGAACGGTGGTGGGTTGCGTGGGCAGTTCATCTTCCAATGTCTGTGATGATACTTTATGTATGTAAATGGTATCTACTTCTGGACGCTGTGCTTCGTTTCCTGTTGGATAAATTTCTTTTAAGTGAAGACATAGATCCCTGGAGATATGTTTCTTTTGATGGAAAGATTTGGGCATGAGCAGTGTGTGCTAATGGCTTCTGGTCATCTGAGCCCCAAGGGCAATGTCTGTTGACATTGGGAACAGCACATTATTTACACAGCAGATTGAGAAATCTCTTTCTTCCAAAGACCACTGCAGCCCCACATCTCGGCCCTTGGGAGCAGATATTCATAAACCTATTCATGCATTCAGAAAAAAATTTTGAGGTCTTATTCTATCCCCCATGTGTAACGATGGGCACAGAACTTGCTATAATCTCAAAGAAGAGAGCAAAGTAAGGAGCTGGAATTCACCTTGAGCATTTTGAGACCCTCAAAGAACCTCTATATGCTGTCCGTCAGCACACTGTGGACTCTGAATTCCTTTGTCCATCCTTCCGACATTCATCAAGGACCTGTGGTACCCAAAGGCAAGGGGATGCTGTGGGCTTTCTGTGAGGACTCTGCTGTGCATCGCCTGCCTCTCTATCTAGGCTTAGCTGTGCCAGCTTAGACATTTTTCATGGCCTCAGTAGGTCTTTTCTGTAAACTGAGAACAAAAATCCTGAATATTTGTGTTAAGGAGGATTAGTTCCAACAATTTGCCCATCATGAACCAGGCACTGGGTGTTAGCAAGGGAAGATGATCGGTTGCAAAATATCCATATAAGGCAGCTTAAAGTGAAAACTTCATTCACCCCAAAACTATTTCTTTTATTACAGGGTGCAGGTTTTGGAGCCCATGAAGAAACGACCCTGAGACACACAGCTCCTTCCTCATTTTCCACACTGTTAACTATTGTATGACCTTGGAGTAGTCCTGAAGGTGAGCTTATGTCTATATAAGCCTATGTAAAATTGGAACACTATGTCGTTTTACACCACAAGTCACTTTTCTGTCTTTGGGTTCAAGGTCAAAGATGTGCAGACACCGATTAGACATAACACTTGATGCATGGTGCTCTGCTCACTGGTCCATTTGGGGCTGTATATCTTTCATTCTTGTTAATAATAAGTGCTATTAAATTTAATACTCTGTATAAAACCTTGAAGCTCTGTATGGGACATGCTGTCATGCAGCTCTCTCCCAGAGTGACCAATGTTCTGAATGCTGTGTTCATCCTGGCTTTGCCTGTCAGGTGTTTGGTTGTTTGTGAAACATGTCTTCAGATCTCATGCAGAATGCAATATTTTTGGGGTCCCACTTTGGATGTAGCTAATTTTGGATGTAGCTAATTTTTTGTCTTCACTATTTCGTGTGACTGAGGTTTTTATGACTATGGCAGCATATTCAATGTGTGTTAAGTCATTTATCCATTTTTATGTCAATGACATTTGACATGACTTTTCAGCTATTTCCAGGTTTCTGTTAAGCCTTTGATATATAATTGCTCTAAATTCTAGAATGTTTGCTTCTCTGTCTTTACTCCTGAAAATGCTTGGGAATGGTACCTTGCAATATTTGTGTTTCCCTGAGTACTCTTCAGAAAAAGATATTCTCACATGTTGGCTGGCAACGACACCTTGGGTTATTTCCTAAACATCCTATGGACTTGGGGCAGGTATTTGAGCACCAGAGGCTGTGATTTTAAATGCAAATCCTTTCTTCAGTGAAACTATACCATTATAGGTGGTTATAGGTGATTATGCCATGATAATGCTAGAGTCAACAACAGTATTGATGTTGCTAGAGACACTAGAAGATTTTCAAACTTTCTAAAATTTTTATAAGTGCATATTTAGAGTTCTTTTCATTTACAGGTGTTCAGCATTATAGTAAGGGGATATTTATAAACAGTGCTCTAAGATAATATTTTTGGAAAGTGAAATAGATCTTTGAATTAGATGAATGAAAAAATTCCATCTAGGCACGGAGGCACAAGACCTTAATGATAGCACCCCAGAAAGCTGATGCAGGAGGATTGCTAAGACAGCCCGCACAATTCAGAAATTTACATCAAATATTTGTATCAAAATACAAAATGCAAAAAGGGCTTGTGACTTGGCCTAGTGTGAAGGCCCTGGATTGTATTCTAAATTCCACAAAAAAGCCAATTTAATTCTCCATAGTCATGGAATTTCTGATTCTGAAAAAAAAAGAAAACTAAAAATAAGGACAACTTCTCTCAATTTTATCTTATATTTAAAGAAACAACAGTAAAGTCCATCAAACAAAACAATTATATTGTGACGTTATTTCCTCAAGGTCACAATTTAGTGCAAGATGTGTGAACAAAAGTTAGCGTGTGAATATTTGGAGCATCTATTCGTATGTCACAAACCACTCAGCCTTTCATTGAGTTTTATCCACATTCTTTTTTTATATCTTTCACCAATATTCTTTATTTCAAATGTCTGAAACTTACTTGTATTACCCTCATCATAATCCATATGGTTATGAGTATCCGGGCTCACTGGCACTGTTAATTTTTGTTTTGTGCAATGATGAATTACTACACTGTTTTTTCATATGGAAATTCAAAGAACCTTAAGTGACACAGAAATCATGATAGTCACAAAACTGGGTAACTTGCTCTGTGTACCTTCAAGACTAAATCAAGAAGGCACACTGTTCCTGCATTTGCAAGCAAACAATTTAGTGGAGCACACTACATGTTTTACCTATGTGGTTATTTGCTTTTTCACACAGTTGCAGCTTGATGCCATGCAAGAAAGAAAAGTTCTTTAAATCAACCACACTGGCCCAATAAGTAAGTATTCGTTGCAGAGTTCGTTTTAAGGTTCAATATGAAGTTTCCCCAAAACTAAAGTTAATTTTAAAAATCTGAAGTCTTCCACTTCTGGAAGAAAACATGAAAGGATAACTAACTCAGTGACTGGCAACCAGGCAAAGACGTTTTGACAAGTCCTAGAGACCCGTAACCATAAAAAATAAAGAAGAAGGGAGGCTTTGTGTGAATCAAGACATTGGAGCCTCAAGAGACCATGAACAGAGTAGCCACAGTTTTGGACATTATTGTCTGCATAATAATCTGACAGAGGATCTGTGTCTGGAATACACCACCATTTCATAAAAATGAATAAGAGAAATAGCGACCTCAACAGAAATGTGCAAAAATCTTGAATAGATACGTTCCCCGCGAGTCCAAGAAAAGACGAGTAGCATCATTCTGCATCAAGAAAATGCAACTTGAAACTCAGGTTACAAGTTTTCTAATGCTCAGATGGAGGGAATTGAAATCAGAACAAAAGAACATGACAGCCCCAGAAGTTTGATGGGAAGCGTGTCTAGGAACCACAACTCTTATTCACTGGCGGGACGTTGAATGTTCTCATAATTTGGGGGAAAAGTTTAAACTTTCTGTGTATGAGGTAATTCTTGTCCTGAAGGCCTCTACTGGCCTTCAATGACTTTCTGCAAATGGGACTCATGAGTCTGCTAAGCTCTTGACATGTCCCTCACCTCCACGTGCCTGGGATCCGACAGTCTGCAAGCATGCTGGCTGCTTTGTGTTTTCCTTGGTTACCCCACCTGCACGCTGTCTTATTCTCATCAGCCGCTGTGTAAGTTCCTTTCTGCTTTTAGACACGCTACCTTTTTGTTTCCTCAAATAAGCATGTGGAGAGAGGCAGAGGGCAGAGACCTCTGCACGTGGCCGCAGGACAAATGTGCCCCCTGCTTCCAGGGGTGGATCCACGCCCTCAACTGTAAATGTATCTTAGTCTCTGATATGGGCTTTGAGAAATTTCTGTCTTTGTTTTCTCCTAAATGCGACAAGACTCCGTAACAATTCCATGGTCACTTACATATACACCCACAAAATTACACAAGAAGAATATTCTTATCGCCTTTATTTGCTTTAGTCAAAACCAAGACATAGTCCCAATGCCGATACAAAGGAAAGAATGTGTGGTTTGTATTACTTTCATGCAAAGGAATAACACTTAGTAGTAGAAAGTAACACACAGTGAACTCAAAAAAAGGCCCAAATTTGAAAGCATTATTCTGTGTGAAATAAGGCAAGCACAAAAGAGCATTCTGTACGATCGATCCCATTAACATGGCATTCCTGGACAAAGGCAAGTAATCTAAGGTGAGAAAAAAAATAGGAAAAATAAAGGTTTCCTATTTGTGGGAGTGGAACTTGACCGAGAAGAGGCACAATGCAAACATGTCTTATTTTATGATGAGGATTGATTGTCTGGTTACACGTACTATTCACTAAAATTGAATATTCAAGATATGTGCAGTTCAATGTATGAAAGGTTTACTTTAAAATAAGACCTTGCATTAATGATGTTATTAAATGGCATTACATTTAAATACTAAACCTAATTACCTAATTTGAGTTAGGACATTTGAAAATAAAAACGTACAATCTTTGGAAAATTAGTTACCAATTCCTGAAAGGTGCCAGAGGAAATAAAAAATTTATAAGTATTTTCTATCCATTGTTAAACACGTATTTTATTCCAAGATATACAAAATTTTCAGAAACAGGGAAAAAAGTTGCGAATTCTTAGTACACTTCTAAGAAAGCACGTTAGATCTCAATGTTCAAACTGCAATGATGTAGAAGGGTAAGTACCTGTCAGAGCAATTTGCACATTCAAATTCACAAATGGCACATAAACAAAAACAAAAGCCCCCCATGACATGAGGGTAATAGTGTGCAAAGATGTTGTTAGTTTGCATTATGATGTAAAGTAAATAGTATTTCAGATAAGGTCATAAAAAAGGTTTGATACTTGCATTTAATTTGACAAAAGGAAAAACAGGGTTTAATCTCAGGCCATTGAATGAGCTTCGTTTTGTGATCGCTGAGGTGCAACTGTTAGAGAGGTCAGTGTTGAAGCTCAGCAGGTACTCACTAGCGCTCTATTACTGTTGCTTTCAGAAAGCCACGATGTGCCGAAAGTTGTGCTGGGCATCGTTTACTCAGTATTTGCAAGTTTTAGGCCCATTTCGCTGAGCATTATTGACTCCAAGTGGCCCCGTTTTCTTTCAAATGTCTCATATCTGTCTTTCTTTTGGGCTGTGTAATATTCCATTGTCTATAGGTGACTATAGATGACTATCTTTCTTATGAGATCCACAAAAACAATGGTAAAGAGGGCCCAACACAAGTGATTGGGTAGAAGGAGGGGTGATGGACTCCTAGGAAAAAGACACTCCTGAAAAATGGAGTCGGGGCATGGGCGTTGATTCCACAAACTCCATGTCTTTAGTACGTTATAAAATCTGGGATTCACATATATATATATATATATATATATATATATATATATATATATATATATATAGTTAAATTTACATGTTGAAAATTATAATCAGCAGTGAGGCATTTTTTGCAGGATGCAGTTTTGTAGGGTTCAGCGTGTTCTCCCAGAATGTCATGAGCTTTCTTCATTTCAGTCATATATCCTCATGGCTGACTTTCCATCACCTGGCTGAAATGTGGGAGTGGGCACTTTTCTATCACTGACGCACAGTTCTTGCAAACTCTCAGTGAACTGTAGTCCTCGTCTTTGTACTCTGCTTTATATTTGCTCTTAGAATAATTAATTACTAATTGCCATTGTGCATTGTTTTCCTTGTGTGATTCATTTATCTAGGACCCTTAAAGCGTGTAGCTTTGATATCATGCACACTTTTTATTTTTCTGGCCTCACTGTCACTCCTTGGAAAGTGAAAACACCCCTGGTACCCAGTAGTTGATTCATATTTATTGAATGAATAATGCTTTGAACATTCTATCCATAACATTGTTCATTACAAACAGGATATTAAAGCCTCCTGCTTCCTCTGTGATACCTACAGCTGTATTTTGTAGTTTTTTAATATTTTATTTGTCATATGACTAGAACATAGGCCATCAGTTAGAAATGAGATATACTGCCTGTGTCAGAGTAAACACCCATATTAACCAGAGAAAAATCAGGCAGTGGAGAGCAATGCAATTGCCCCAGTCTCTAGCACCTGTGTGGGTCCCCCTGGTACTCGGCGAACGCTGACTCAGCTTACGAACACCTGTGTTATGGGTCCTCGCGTTAGTAATCAACCTAGCGCCATGACAAACAGTAGAAGACCAAGTATGAAGACATTATTTTAATTACAAGAATGTGAGGATGACTCAATATTAAAATATGTATATTAATGTGATATATATGTGCACAAAATTCTCAGATTCAATGTAATTGTTGTGTATGACACATGCATACTAATAAGATGGGGAAAACATATATATATATATATATATATATATATATATATATATATATATATAATGTAACCTCTCAATATATTATGGAGTAAAACTATATAGGTTCATGGAACATTCAAGGCAGCAAAACCAAGTAAGTGGAGAAATTGAGTGACCTGGAGAAGGGAAATGAACGTGAAATTCTTCAGTTTATTGTAATATTGTGTATTGCAAATAAATACCAATAAAACAAATAACTCTTAGTGAAAAACAAAACTGAGCTTTGAAAAAGATAAAGAATTAACGGAGTCCACACTTTAAAAAAAAAGAACCTTTACCTTCTTGAATTGTTCTATACATCCAAAGAAATCTTAATCAAATTCTACCTCTTTCTTAAAATTGACAAGGTGTTTCTAATACAAGATAATAGCTAAAAACAGAAGTAAAAATGAAGTGGAGATGAATAGACCAGATAGTGTTAGAAAATTAAAGTTGAAGTAATTAAAGAAAATAGCAGTTATATAAATTATGCATGGATTAGTTAGAATATAAACTAAAGTCCATAAATAAACCTATGCGCATCTGGAAGTTCAGCTAATGATCCAGTTAGCATCGCCCAGTGAGACGTCTGGTAGGAAAAACCCTGAAGAGTCCATCACGTATGGAGGTCCTTGGAAATGGCGCCCCCTAGCGAGCAGGGCCCTGAAATGTGGAATGATCAGGCAAACAAGGGCCTCTCAGCCCCCTTGGAAAAGAATCCGCACAGGGTGGTGTAGGACTCTTGAGCATGCATGTGCTAGGAGAACGAATGGAATTGATGGCAACCTCATGTATTTTTACAAAATCTTATAACATCAAATAACTCATTCTAAAGAAAGAGCTTCAGAAAGTGTTAAAATGATGTGAGAACATGGTGTTGGTAGAATGAATAAATTATCTTTAAAAAGACAACAAATGAAAGGATTTAAAATATAACAGAAAAAAATTAACTTCATTGATTTGGTAAATACTGCCCGCTCCAGAGTAGACACCCAAATTAACCAGAGAAATATCAGAGACAAGTAAAATAAAGGGGGAAACGTCTTCTAGAAGACACTAATTTTCCAAGATGTATATAGAAAAATCTTAAAATTTATTTTACAAACATAGCTTTAAAATCTCACAATTTAAAACCGGCCTTCAAATACAAGAAAATGTAAAATAAAAACACAACTGGAAAGGTACTTAACCTAACTTATAATTTAGAAAATTAAAATTATGATATTTTTACAAATATTTTTTGATAAAAAGAGTCCAAAACTTTCTGAAAAGCTGATGAATAGCACATATATTTTCCTCGTGAAACATTAGCGGGACTGAAATATGGCAAACACTCATGAAACATTTTCATTGAAACTATAACATTAAAATGAGCTCTCATTGATCTATTTTTAACAAAAAATAATAAATTACAAAATGTGGGCTAGACCGGCCTAGACTAGAGAGACTCCATCTTAGAAAATAAATACACAAACAAATAAATGGATCAAAACTCCATATAGTTACTAGAAAGATCTCAAATCTTAATGTAATTGAAAGTATATTCTAAAAGGTATATGATTAAAATGAATATAAAATTCATGAAACCAACAAACATGTATTTATTTATATCTATAAAGCATTGTATAACTACATGTATGTGCATAAATATCTGTGAATTTGTAGTTAAAATGTGTTTGGCATTCGACCTTTTAAGTTCTTCATGTTTCTTCCATGTAACTTACATAACTTAAGAAAATGTGCATATATAAATCTATAAAATTGACCTATGTGGCTACTATGTGAAAAGCTTTGCAATTAATTTCATTTCTTTTGCATCCTCAGTTTGATAGTTTTGCTTTCATAAACCAATGACATTTTAAATCAATTCAATTTGTCACTAGTACATTTTCTGCATTTCTGTAGGGACAGTTTGATCAAGCACACAGCGCCATCCCTTGCTCTTTTTGCCATGCAGTCTAGAGGGAAAAAGTGGGCCCTGTCTCCTCACCCACATCCCCTTTGGGGTCTCTAACCCCAAGGCTTTGCCTGGAGCAATGCCCCATCAGGGCTGTCGAGAAAGCTCATACACCACATGGACGTTTAAACAAACTCTACTTGATATTTTTGTCATTCATTTATCATGTGACCTTTCATACTATCATTAATACAGCTGAGGGACAGAGCAGACACACTAAAATAAGGGTGTGGAGAAGTCAGATGACTTCCCTAGCAACCAATGGTCAGTCACAGCAATTTATGCCTTTCTCCAGTACAGCCCTGACTGAGGAAGAAGAATTGTTATTAAAATTTGATACAACTGTCTAGGTTCTGCCACATAGAATCTGCAACTTATAGCAATGATGGGAATACTGGAGGGTGAATAAATTTCTCTTTGAATTATGATATTAATACAATGCAACATGCCTGTTCAGATATTCAGAGCATATATATGAAAAAATGTATTCTAGACATTTGAGCATTGGCTATTAGTTAAAAAAAAAACTTTAATTGGCATCTTTTCAAAAAGTACATTTGTGGGTGTAGTTGAAGCTCCTGTGACTTGCGTGTATTTTGCATGTTTGAAGCAAGCTTGTGTATTTACCACTTTGTGCTGAGTATTCCAAGGGTGGTCCTCGGATACCCATGAAACTCACTCCAGCCCCTGCCTCTTCCATGCCACGTGGAGCCGGACATGTGATAAAATATTAACAACGTGTATTTCATGCTGTAATTGAGGTCGCTATCCCCTGCAGTCTAAGCGATACAAGCCTTCAACTCTTGGCTCTACTTGGAGAAGACCTTGCCTCTTTCCTTTCTTGCACTCACAACGACTTCAAAGGAGAAGAAAACAAACAGAAGTGTGATAAAAGCCGTGCGCTTACTTGAATAAAAATGTCCTGCTGCAGATGGGTATGAACTGGACGCTGAGTGCTTGAAACCTCACCACAGCTCATGAGCCCGTGTAGATCTTTCTACAACGTGCTATCAACTTTTCTTCCAGGAGATCATTGAGTTCAAACTTCAAACAGAATGCACCCAACTTCCAGAAGAAGAGTCGCAGCTGAGTCACTGACTTTTTCTCCAAGCAGGTCTCCTGTCTTTCAAAAACATCTAGTTTCGCCTGGCTTTACTTACTTAATGTTCCGCTTGAGTCTTAGGTACTTTTCCATTGCTATGACGACTCAGGACCTACCATTCACAAATCAGGGGAGTAAAAGTTTATTTTAGTTCACAATTTTAGAAGATCACAGCCCACTTGGGGCAGCCAGCAACAGTAGAAGTACACAGCAGAGGCAGAGGTGGAGGCAGCTCCTCAGGACATTGGTAACAGGAAGCCGAGTCAAGGCAAGTCGAGTCTAACCCGAACCCTAACCTTAACCCTAAGGAAGGCCAGAAAGAGCTTATATATCCCTCCAGGCCACTCCCAGTGATCCACCCCAAGTCCAGTCTCCATATTCTGTCCCATCCAGTGTCAGAGGTGAGGTAAGCCCCCGCTGCAGGACTGCAACCCAACCCTCCAGACAGGCCCCTATATTTTACCATAGACAATCCATAGTGTCCAAATGCATGAGACTTTTGGGGGACCTTGTAAATAGAAAGCACAATATTGTGGAGTTCAATCTTCAAACAACCAGAATGCACCCTTCTTCCAGAACAAGAGTCCCAGCTGAGCCACCCACTTTTTTCTCAAAGCAGCTAGTCAGTCTTTCAAAAACACCTACATTTGACTGGATTTACCTAATTTATTGATCAGCTTGTAATTCGGAGAAAGAAAGGAAAGGCTAAAGCCATAGCAACCAGGCAGGTCAGAGGAAGTTGGGTACAACTTTTGCAAAAAAAAAAAAAATCAAAATAAATGGAGCTATTAAGAAAAATTATGTGTGAATATTTTAGCCAATGTCAAGTAATTTTAAATCATTCAACAAATAGATAACATTCTTGTACTGATTGCTCCATAGCCTCTTTACCACAACACATGCACTCATAGCTCCACAAGGTTTTGCATACTTAAATACACATAAGACACGAGAACACCAGCTTCCACTGACACACTCATCCAGAATCAAACACAACAAATACGCCCCAGACAGGCACACGTTCTCTCTTATCCACCATATGCATTGTCAAAGCCAACCGAAAAGAAAGTGGTATCTCCAATAAAAAATGCTGTTTGGGAATAAGGGATAGGTTTGTGATCGGAGCAACCACCGACAGGCTGGCTGGCCTCTGGCGTGTTCAGAGAACAAAGGGAAGCCAGAGGGTTGTATTAGGAGAGAGGAAGCCACCCAAGATATGAGAAGAGGCTCCGTGGCATTTCGTGGCTCCAGGGAGCTGACGAGCTCTGATTGCTAAGTGGCAGTGTTTGCTATGTAAAGCTGGCCTTAACAGAAATAGTTGACCTTCCTACTGACAAGTGTAAAGAAGTAAATAGACAGTCTCCAAGGCGGGGTAGGTTGTTTCTGGAAAAATCACCAACATGTGAGTGACCCCCTCTTATGTCGTTTTTTGGCTCTAATTTGGCAACCATGACTAGAATATCTTTATTTATGTGTTCGATTTTCACATCAAATACATTTTCACATAAATTTTCCTGTTTTGATCATGACTTTTTCTTGATAACATCACTAATTACCTCGAGTCAGGTCTTCGTTCTCCCTCAGTCCACAGATGGGGCAGTCTGGGTTGCCCAACTAGTCTCACACCAGAGGGCCTATGAGTCAGTGTGAGGGACCTGGACCTCATGTGACTACCAACGATATCAGAAGATAAAACAGTGCTGTTCAGAAAAACTCTACTTGAAGTTGTGTCAAGTTTCATTTTAGAAGTCCCAGAGTCTTGTAATGTCTTCTAAAAGCACCGGGTAACTGTATAATACCTGGAGAGTACATGTTACAAATGTTAGGAAGAAAAAAATTCTTGTGAACAAGAAAATATCTACAGTGCAATTAAAAACTAATCTGTACTAATAAAATAAATTTAATTTCAATACTAGATCTGTCTTAGTTACTCTTTTGTCACTGTGGCAAAAATACCTGACATGTACAAATTAGGGAAGGAAAAATTATTTTAGCTCACAGTTGCCAAAGTCCACTCAGGTAGAACCGGCAACAGCAGAAGCACAGGGTAGAGGGGGAGGGGGAGGCCGCTCCTCACAACACTCCACCAGGGAAGCCGAGTCAAGTCAAGTACCACGTAAGGAAGGAAGCAGCTTGCATTGTTTCAGGCTCTGTCCTAGCGACCCACCTGTTGTGGGTCCAGCCTCACTGTTCTGCGCCTTCTGGGTTTAAGCCCCAACCGCATGCCTGCGATCCACTTGACATGTCTGTGATTCAACGCACATGCTTAGGGTACACCACACACCCATAATCCATCCCTCCAGACCAGACCCCTGTCTCTTAATAGCACATGGGTCCGTAGATAATCTGTAGCATTCAAATGCAGGAGGCTTTTAAAGGACATTCCAAATCTATATCAAATAAGTTCTAAACTCTGAACCTAGCCCTCAAGTTAATCAACAGAAAAGATCTAAAAATTTAGATGTACTCAGTGAGAGTTTTTGAAGACAGTAGATTTTTTTTTCTTTTTGCCTGTTTTTAAGTTCCTGGAGGAATAAGCCATGGTGGCGAGTAGTGTTAGCAAAAGTACCAACAGTTACTTGCCCAGCTATTACGTAATCTGGAGCTATTCTGTTACCTAAAGTCACTTTATCAAAGAGTTTAGGGAAATTTGTTGAGCCACAATGGCTTTAAAATAGAGCAAGATATAGACGCGATTTTAGAGATTAATTTCTACCCACTGTTTCTTTGGGGTTAGCCCCTAAGGAGGGAGGCTTTATCAGCCAACATCCGTTCTGCCTGATGATACTTCACAATCCCTGTGACGTGGTATAAATTTGAATGTTAGCCAAGTAAAGATCTTTCTAGTTTACGTTGAATTCAGAAATATTCCAAGTTCTATTATCCCTTTGTTTCCCCTTTATTGAGATATAAAGTTGCCTTGGAATACAGTTTGCTATCAAATGCCCCAGAAAGAAGCATGTACCCCACCAGGGCACAACAGGTAACTGCACAGTCAGTACCTTATACTGTTATCATTACTCTTGGGGAGGTGTTGGTAACAAGTACCCAACTTTTAATTTTTCTGTTACTACGTTGTTAGAGATGACCAAAGACCACAGGACTAAAGGTATACATGTTTTTTTCAGGAAGAGTTGAATTCCATTGTTTACAAAATTTTAACAGAGCTTTGTGGCTTCTTTCTGTAGACCTTGGTCTCTATGAGGATGAAACAAAGAATTTGTACATGTGAGTTCGTGCTTCTGTGAGAGGAGAGTAGTAGCTACCAGAAAGCCCGGGGACAGGTGCATCCGAGAATTGGTAGGTGGATCGTGTGCACAGTTTGATCAGACTTCTTCATGTGGAACCAGCTTCTTCGTGTGAACCCCAGGTCACTTCTTACAGTGTGAGCCAGGGGACCAAGGTTTTGGTGACAAATCCAGCAATCACTTGAGACTAGCCCTTCGGCAATCGTTTGGGGAGCACAAGTGATTCCCCTGTCTATCAGCAGAACAAATCCTAAGAGAAAACCTGAGAAAATGAACAGGGCACTGTGTCCTGTGTTAGGCAACCTGGGATAGAGGCTTAGGAGGTAGAAACATTATAGAATCGTAGGAATCCCCAGGGCAGTTACCAGCATGCTGAATTCAACAGATGGCAGTTTACGGAAGCCACGCCTACGTGACGTGAGGAGACTGAGCAGCTCAGCCTTCTTTTAGCCAAACCAGTACAATATCCTCTGTCTCCTCGTTCTTTAGAACAGACTACTGCTGGCTTTCCTCTCGTGCATGGAAGAAATCTCTCTCATGGGAGTTCATCTTTTGTTAATATCTTTACATAAAGACTATTGTGTGCAGCTAATACCTAATAGCTAATTTTATTTATTTTTTTATTTTGGCTGTTTTGAATGTCCTTAGCGGTATCATGTATTTCTAACATTTTTATTTTGAGTCAGGGTTTCAGTGAGTCACTAAGTTACCCAGGCTAGGATTCAATTTTCTGTCCTTCTGCCTCATCCTCTGAAAGAGCTAGGATCATAGGCCTGTGCCACCAGTCCAGCTCAGAATTTTTATTTGAAAGGCTCTGTTTTGATGTAAACAGTTAGCGATGAAGAGAAGAGTTAGTAGCAAGATAAGAGTTCTGAGAATAAAAAGAATTCAGATTTGACAAGCAAATCTGTAGCAAGAGGAAGGGAAGTCTCTGGGGAGGTTAAAAACAAGTCCTCGCTAGCCTTTTTGGACAGTGTTTGCAGGCACGTAATTTTCTTTTCTTTTTCCTTTGAAACTCAAATGCATTTTAAAGCCTTAAGATGCCATTTGAAATACATGTTTACGAGATTTTTTAACGTGGTAATTAAATTCTTTTAAATTAACGTGGAAGTAAGTTTGGGCAATCAACGGATCAGAAAAAATCTAAATATGTTACCAGGTGGAATTTTGGAGGATGAGAGAAATATTCTGGAATGCCCTGGAGTTACCCAGACCCTTACAAGCTAAATCAATTTGTTTAATTTCTTCCATTCAAACCTAGAAGTTAAATATGTAAAAACTAAAATTAAAACCAAGGAAGACAAGTCTCCATGGGACAGTTTACATTTTTAAAAAATTAAAACTTCCGTAGGATTTTAGAGTGAGTGTTGGGTCTGATGGAGGTAGGAACAAATAGAATTTCTAGGTCCAATCAGTACAAATCACATTTGAGTAGGGTTACCACTGTGAAACTCTAATGGTACATGAAGATGGGCTGGTACCCCAGCTGACCAGTGGATGATGAACTATAGCTAGCTTCCTTCTGGGGACTATAGTACTAAGATTACTTTGGGCTGCAGGGAAGATGATAACTGAATAAATGTGCGTTAACACAATGCATATTTTAATCTAATATGAAGCCAAAACATCTAGCTCACAGTTCAAAAATGCAGTGACATTCTCGTTTCATTTTTCATTTAAATTCTGCCTTATTGATAGCACCGTGGTGTGTTACCATCTAGCCTTAAGGCAGCTGTGGCACCTTCCAAGGCGAAGCCTTCAAACAGTAATGTTTCCAACAAGGAGGGCAGTGGTCTCCTGGTATTTGTCACTTTTAGATAAAAAGAATGTATTTCCCAGAAGGACTCAACAAACTCACAGACACCCACTTTGTGTTTCAATGTCCAACTGTAGTTATTCAGTAAATGAAGAAGGAATGCAAAATTAGAATGTCAATGTTTTGTTCTGTCTAATGTAGCAACGCAACATTCTTCAATGTCTGTTTATTACTGCAATAGAAGCAATCGGACATTGCATGTCGTTAAGTCAAATATGTCCTCTGAGAGTCACGTGTGTTCGGAAGGTGATTGGACCACCAAGAATTTATATTCATTAGAGGAGTCATCCATTGGGGATTTCTGTAGTTGAGTGTGCTCTTAGGAGGCGGGGTCTGGCTGGAGGGACGAGTCCTGAGGACATGAGCTAGAAGAGAGTGCTCCTGCCTGTGGGTCCCCTTCTCTGTGCTTCCTGGCCACCATGCAGTGAACAACTTTCTTCATTATGTTGTTCCAAGTCTCACTTTCCACCTTGTCGGTGGCCCACCATGAACTAAATCCCCTGAAGTTGTCAGCCAAAGAAAACGTCTCTTTCCTTAGATCACGAGTGTCACCTGCAGCTGGATAGTAGAGTCTTGCCAAAGAGGTCAAAGTCAGTCAATTTTCTACATTAGATTACAAATTTTCAGAATATACAAAATAAGGGATCATGATAGACAACGCAAAAAGGATTCTTCACTGAAAACCATATTCTGGAAAATCCTACTAGGGGAATAGCCAAATGTCCTCAAGAAAACAACAATTAAAGAAATGGGAGGAGAAATGTAGGCATGAATATAATCTATAAAATGTGACACACATTGGCAATGTATGAACCAGATATGAATCACGCTTAAAACAATAAACTTTATCCACATTACTATAGATCCACATTATTAATCATGCTTTTAATTTGAGAATTCATTTCTCCCAACTAGTATAGTGGGAGGCACATTACTGTTTGTCCTGGTTCTGTTGATCTACTTTACTGAAATAGACTGGAAGGGTCTATGTGGCCACACAATAAGAGAAGTTCTTTCCAAATAGATATGTTTTAAGGTTAAATGATAATTTCACAGTGTTTATTTGCATTCTGCCTCTTATTTCCCACAGAGAATAGTTTCAGAAAAACCAACTGCTACAGAAGTATTTTGGTCCAGAGCTATTCAAGGAAGTATTCATAATCTCTTGAGAGAACGTCTTCTCAA
Organism: Ctenodactylus gundi; assembly: GCA_004027205.1. Classification (NCBI taxonomy): domain Eukaryota; kingdom Metazoa; phylum Chordata; class Mammalia; order Rodentia; family Ctenodactylidae; genus Ctenodactylus; species Ctenodactylus gundi. Next base: position 58,972 of record PVKB01000695.1, read on the forward strand.
GAGGCAGAAAACAAAAATTTATGAGTCTCATGGACACAAAATACAATACAAATTCATTTTATGGAATTTACTCCCCTTCCTCCTACCCCTCTCACACACACTTTTGCTGAACTGAGCTATTTTGCTAATTAACTACTTGATGATTTATACAAAAATCCACATGGTACAAAGACAAAATCTTTTACAAACTTCACATTCGTGTGTAATCCCCAAACCTCATGGAAGTGAGAAGACTGGGGAGATTGGGGAGTCATTGCTAGTTGAAATCTGTCTAGGTTCTGGGACACTTTGTAATCTTTAACTTCTTAGTTTATAAATAACATCAACTAGTCACTTTCTCTTCTTCACTTTATGCTTTGGGGAACTTGAACTTTTAAGATAATAGACAGGACCAAGGCTTCACGATAATTCTGTGCTTGACCTACAAGTTCAACATGTGGTATAAAGATGTAGAATTTGGTACATTGTTGAGTGTGCACCAGGTAGATTTAGATAAGTATCTCAAAAAGCAACACATAAAATCAAAGAGGTTTGTAAATAGTCTGTGCTGGACTCAAGACAATAACATCAGCAACATGTCTGACTTTCCCTTTGTCTGTCCTCTGGCCTTTCCATCACATCCTGATTTTCTTCCTGAGAACTGCCCGTCATCGAGGCTGCACATAGCTTCATGCTGAGTATGATGGGAGAAGAAGTACCAGGCAACATAGTTTGAAACATCAAAACACTTCTTAATCCCACAGGTGGTACAAGCTAATTGATAAGAGAAAATTGCAGGTATTACTTATTATCCTGTTAAGATAGCAATAACTTGATTTTTATTTTCTTTTTGAGACAGGGTCTCCCTCTGTAACCTAGACTGGTCCTGAACCCACTATGTAGTCCAAGCTGGCCATTTTCTCATGGCAGTCCTCCTGCTTCAGCCTCCCAAATGATTATAGCTATGCACCACCACTCCTGGATTTATGTCGCACTGGGGAATCAAACTCAGGACCTTGTGCTTGCAAGTTAAATGCTTTAACCCCACTCCTCAAGCCCCACTTCTCTAAACCTTTTGAAATGTGAACAAACATAAAGATCGTTACATGTCTATGAATAATCTCAGAATTATTTTGATTGTCCTTGTACGAGTGGAGCCTCCCTGTGGACATCAATTAACCTTTTCACCAGCTGTGCCTGTCCTCACACAATGGGCTTGTGACCGAAGAGAAATGGCGTAGGTGTTGGACGTTGTGCATTGGCTCAGATGTATTTGGTTCTCTTCCTCAAGTCTGAACTGGCCCCATCTACTGTTCGTGCCCAACCTGCTCACCTGATAAGAGGCCACACTTCTCCCTAGGAAGGTCAGCCAGCCTCAGGACAGGTTGGTTGCATTCAGCTCATCCATCACAACGGAGTAGCATTTTATTCTCATGGAAATGGGACTAGCTCCAAATGCTCAAGCCACCACTTTCAGTTTTTCGGTTGCTCTGTTAATGATTCCATTAACAGCATGTGTGTGTGTCTGGGGGGTGGGGGGGGGGGTCACACAGTTCGCTTGATTTCCCTTGTCACCTTTCACATGCAGAGAAAGGACCAGAAAGGAAATCTGGAAAATGTGTTCTGTAGTTTCAGAGACAGTGCAGGCCAGGGAGCATGGCATATGGATGGCGTGACACTCTCTAGAATGCATATGTGCTCTAAGCACTCCAGAAATAAATGTTCTGGAGCAACTCTAGCTAGAATTCATAGGTCTAAAATAACAGAGAAATGGGGGTAGTATCTTTCACTACTGACTCTAATGATCTATTAACAAGTGTTTGTTTCTTATTGCCACAATTTAGGTCTCTGCTGATTTAATGATATTTGCTCTTTAAAAAAAAAGGATTATTCTCACCAGGAGACATAGTAATAGATTATTAAATTTGATGCCGAAGATTATCACTTAAAGACTATATTTTTCGGTCAGTGAGCAAATCAGGTAAAAAATGACACTATTGATCTGACTGGAGTGACTGATCTCCAGTTGGTCTGCTTTATACAATAAGGACAAAGAATATGGTGTCTGCAATGCAGGAAATCTAGCTGGATACCTTTTCACATTTCTGTGTCCTCTGACAGGAGCTAATGGAGCTGTACACACAGTGCCCAGGACACACAATGCTACTAGTAGTCGAGTCTCATACAGAGCAAGGCTTGAGCAACTCATTAGTTAAGGAACCATGACAATCAAGATGTTTGCTAGGATCAAAGGAAAGAAGTAGTCACAGAGGCAAAAGGAAGTCAAGCCACCCGAGACAAACAGGAGCAGGTGAGGAAACAGCCCTTCCACAGCTGACCACATGCCAAAGCTGTGATCTACCCATACAGTGGAGTCTTAGCCACTAGTATAAAGACAGGAGCTATCAACTCGTGGTTTAAGTAGAAGAAGCTTATAATAATATTCCTAAATTTCAAAAAAGACAGACTCAAAGCTGTGTTTCCAAATATCTGACGTTCCCAAAGAGAGAAAACCCTAGAGACAAAAAGGAAAATTCACTGGCTCCCAGAAGGGTGGAGAAGAAAATGATGATATGAAAATATAGGATTCTTAATGCCTTGAAACTGTTTTGTAGACATAGGAATAGGAGATACACTGCATTTTCCACATCTGTAGAACTATATAGCGACCGCTGATGTAAATGATAAAGCTTTATTAAAATGAGCAACGTTGATTGGTCACTTGAAGCTGCACTACGCACAATGTCAGGAATAGCCGAAAGGGAGTGGGCAGAGATGACGAGGGGCGCGTGATACCTAGGTGTACTTTCTTCTTACTTTTTTTGAAAACCTAAAAATTAACCTGAAATTTATTGCTCAGAAATTGAAAAGAAAGAGTTACCCCAGCTTTCCCTCGACCACACCCACCTTTCCCTCCTGATCTGGGTTTCCTGGTTGACAGCATCCCCAAGGCCACCGTGAGCTCACAGACAGAGCCACCCTGAAGATCAATGCCCACTCATCGGCCCCTCTGCCTGCCCTGGCTCGGCACTTCCGGAAGCTGTACCCAGCCCTTTCACCCAGGACAAGATCAGCAGGAGCCTTGTGATCCTTTTCCAGTTTTCATTTTCCAGCCTCTCTCACCGCTGTGAAAGCCTAACTTCTGGAACACAATCCTTAGCTGATAAGTCACCCTGCCTCGGGCTCCCTAACTGAACCGCGGGGCCTGAGACGACCCTCTGATGACGACTCAGGGGGCACCGGGCTGTTGTGCTGGTGCTCACCAAGTGAAATTAAAACGTCATTGCCACAAAAGGGAGGCCTTCCCCGTAGCTGGGTTCCTCGGTCAGGGCCTTCGGTATTTGCTTCTCATCTGTGGTCTATGAGTAGAGAGTTTACCTGGAACCGCAACGTGTATTTCAAGTGACTTGCTACAAAGCTTCTTGCAGAATTGGTAACATACCACTACAGACCACTTAGCATGTATGCTTCATCCAGGCACACGTTTTGCGTAATAAATAAACAGTAACTCACTGCTCCACTTGATAAGTGACTAGGCATTGTGTATTTTATGCAAGTGGAACACATCTAATTCAAACTGCTTTTAATAGCTTATGTTTTTTCTCCCAACAGCTGCTCCATGCCGTGGAGGTAACTCTAAACTAGACCAAGAGTGTTTATGTAAAACTCCAGCACAGGGTGTATTATCTGACATGATTACACCTCGCAAAGATGTGTATGTGCAGCGTGGAACCCCGGACATCCTGTGCGATGCATCCTAATTAACTAATTGCCTGTTGCTCTGCTCAGCCATTGTTAGGAGGAGCATTTTAGGGTTAATCAGCCTGATGTGACTGTGTGTGTGTGAGCATGTGTGTGTGCGTGTGTGCCTCCACACAGTGTTCGCATTTAGCATGATACTATTTCGGTTCACCGCCCCTATGGATGTCTCCAAGGAGACAGACAAAAATACAGTGCTAAGTCTTCTGTTCCTCCTGTCCATTCTAATCAGGAGCTTGTAGCCACTTTGAAAGAAAACTGACAAGGGAATTCTGAACATCCTGCTCCTAGCGTTAGAGCTAATAAGATCCTCCTTTCAACCACAGGGCCTTCATTGTCTAACCCCATCCTGCCCCCGGACTCTTCCCGGCCTGCCTTCCTCATGCCACGTCCTTCAGGTGTCCTCACGCCTCCGCCTCTCCGACCCTGTCAGGATTTGCTCACCTACTCAGCTTCGGTTTGTGCTGCCGCAATCCCCGGCACGATTTCTCCAACCCCTCTTTGTCCTTATTTGAGTATTTTTTTCTTCTTCTAATCATTCCATTTTTACCTTTTTATAATTTTGTAAACAACATGGATTCCAAATTCTACAACACATTAGAGACATGGGGGTTTAGGGAATCAGTGGGTGTCTATGCCTACTTCTTCCTCAGAGGTTCACCCCTTCATTGCCTCCTTCCACCTTGCCATTCATGTTGGGGCCTTTGTACGGCATCATTATTGTGCATTTCACTAGAGGGACACCGTCTATACTTTGTCTTTTGTGCTTGGTGCATTTCACTGAGTATTATTGACGCAAGGTGGCCCCATTTTCATTCAAATGCTTCATATCTGTCTTTCCTTATGGCTGCATAGTATTCCATTGTGTAGAGGTACCGCATCGTCTTTGACCATTCCTCTGTGGATGAACAGGCAGGCTGTTTCTACGATTTGGCTATTTTGAATTGTGCTCTTATAAACAGGGATACGCATGTGTCTCTTTTTTTTGATATGCTGACTTTATTTATTTGTTTATGTATTTTTGAGAACATACCTGGTAGAACAGTAGCTGAATGAAATGGAATTTTTATCGTCAGTTTTCTAAGGAACCTCCAGACTGCTGGTTGCACCAGCTTGAATTCACACCAGCATTGAAATAGAGTCCCCTTTTTTCTGCACTTGTGCCAATAATTGTTGGTTTTCTTTAGTTCTTAATGTAGGCCATTCTTACTGGGGTGAGATAAAACTTCGTTCTTCAAAATCTGCCCCAACTTTCTTGTTACATCTAACAGGTACATAGCAAATGACTGTTACTGTCTTACATTTAAGGTGTCTCATCAGAGCCGTGTCAAGAATTAATTTTTGTTTTCTTGATAACCCTCCAATTTCTGCTTGACCCCATGGCTTGACTGCTGATTCTCCCTCAATATGTGTGCGATTTTGCATCGTCCCTGGGCCAGACACTTCTGGTTCTATCTGCTATGATTTTCTTAACACATGATTGTGGTCTCTCTCATATGGAGACATTTTGAATTCTCTAATCTCAGGGCATGGGCGCATTGAAAACAGTCAATCAAGTCCTCTGATCCTAACTTTCCTGGCTCTTGTGTTGACCACTATCATGGGAGAGAGACGTCAAAGAACATCATCACAAAGCACATGTGCTAGTTGCACATAAACGTAAGTTCACCCTTCGGCCATTTTTGTCATTGAGTATTTTAATGTATAAAATAAATAAGCTAGACATTTAAATTCACAAAAATAAAGGAAATTGCTTCCTTGTTTCTTCTTAAGAATTTACTGAAAATACTCAGAATAATCCCAACAGTGTTTTACACAGAGGCTTTGGCCATTGGCATCCATTCTTGATTAATTTAAAGATCCAACCAACCATGGCGTGTAGCACTGAATTGAATCGCTCGCACTGCAAAAGGGGAAGAAAACAAGAATCCTCCTCATCCAGGTCAGGTGCTGCAGGCTGGCGATCCCAGCGCTCTGTTTGCAGTGGGTTGAGGCATCTCCACACTGCTCTTCTTAGTATCAAGCTGGTTTACAATCTAGTCAGCAATATAAACTGATTTCACTCCCTTGCCACTATTCATGGCTTTTTGAGTTATTGATAGAAGCCTTCTCATTGCTATAGGACAGTTTCTTAGTGTTGTTTTGATTTGCATTTTTCTAATGGCTAAAGATTTTGAATATTTATTTATTTATTTGTTTATTTATTTTAGACATTTGTATGTTCTATTGTGAGAATTTTCCATTCATTTCTGTTGCTCATTTTTTTTCACTGACTCTTTTGCTATGGAAGACTTTGTTAGTCTTCACTTAATCTACTCTGGTTACTACACCCCCCCCAACCCCCCCGCCCCCCACAAATCAGGTAACTTTGTTTCCCATTCTTTTGGTCTGTCTTCACTCTCTTGATTGTTTCTTTGCCATGCCATGCAGAATATTTTTATTTTGATATACTCCTAGTTGTTAAGTCTTTGTGCTATTTCTTGTATATCTGGTGTCCTACGGGGAAAGTCTTTCTCCACACCTGTTTTCAAGAGTTTTATCTGGTTTGTCCTTCTGGAGGTTTAATTTTCTCATTTTAATATCTAGGTTTTGATTCACTTTAATTTTACTTTTGTACATGGTTAAAGGTGTGGGTCTAGGTTCATTCTTCTGCATAAGGATAATGTGACCATTGAAGAGGATATGCCAACTTGAGGGAATCAGGAACCACACCTGGATTAGGGTTTGGGAGCCACGCCTAGATTGGGAATTGAGAACCAGCCTGGATTAGAGTGTGCGTGATTTGTGGGCCAGCCAATGAGGAAAGAGCACCCACTCAGATATGGGAGGGCCAACTGGAACTCCAACAGTATAAAAGGAAAGAAGGAAATTGTTGCAGCTTCTTCCTCTGGGAAAGTTCTCACTTTTGCTATTGTCTATGGACACTGACTTCCCACACACCACAGATCTTCATCACAGATTTGATCCAGTCTCAACTTGTACCTGTCTGCCTGTTACTGCTCTTCAGTCACCCATCTTCGGGCTCTGGTCTTCACCATTGTTCTTTGAACAACGAAGATCTGCAGCCGACTCTCACCTCACCGGCTGTCCTGCAGTCCCAGACGGGAGATCTACTTCAAGATGGCTGAGAAGCCATCTTGGACTATCTCTATCCTCAGATTTGTAAGCCTTCCTAATAGAACCTTTTTGTTATAAAATCAGTAAATTCTGCCTTTTGAAAGAACCCAAACTAGTAAAGATAACCAGTACTCCTAGCACCATTTACTGAAGAGGATACCCTTTCCCCAGTGCATGCTTTTGATCCCTGTGTTGGAGATTTCATAGCTGAGGGAACTCGAGGTTGACTCTTTATCCTCAATTTTATTAGTACAGCATTTGTTACAAAACATTTACATTGACTTAGCTATTATAATCTATACATGATTTACATATATCAAAGGATGAGAATTATTTACATACAAATGGTATAAGAGACTTGAGCACCCGCAGATTTTAGATTTCAGTGTCTGTGAAAATTCCGGAAATCAATAACCCACAAATACTAATGAAAGACTACAGTTTATGGGCGTTAACTCACAATGCCCACTGAAAACCTCAGCATTAGTTTGCTGTAATTGCTCCCATTTCATAGACTAAGGAAATGAAAATTAAGAGTCAGGGTGTTCCAGGTTTCACTTAAGGAAACAAAGTCGTAGACAAGAACTCATGTGTTTCAGCGGTCCTCAGATAAGACTCTTCTCTGACTGACCCCATGGGATGTTTCAGTAAATAACTAGAAGATTGTCACTGACTACTCTTCCAGCATTAGCTTAAATGAAACCTACTGAGGGGCATTCCTTTCTAGCTGTGTTCCTCTTTTTACACACCTATTGTCTTGCTTATGCCTGTATATTTTCTTTGTCATACTTTTGAGAATCTGTGCTGCGGCATCCCTGAACCAGGTCTGAAGAGGTCCCTAAAACAGAGATAAGCATCTCAGTTCCTCCTGCTGTGCTGTCGGCTGGAGGTTCTTGACTTGTATCAGTAAAACCCAATTTTCAAGCATTGCCTGTGAGAGGCACAAAAGGCTTATTAGGTAGACGATAAAAAGTGTCCAGACAGGGAGCCAGACTAGACAGCAGGCCCACAAGAGAAGGACAATACTTGTAGCACCGTGGGTATTGATATGGCCATAATTGCATCTCCAGCGTCTAGGATATGCAATCCCACTGTCCGTCACACCACCCACCCGACGTGCTATGGTCAATATGCAGACCAATTTGAACACAAGCATTCCAACAAGGATGCTCATTCCTTGAAGGTGGAGATTTAGAGGACCTAAGAAGGTAAAAACTATGAATCAAGAGGTCAGTTTAGAGGCTTATCATGTCTCTGACTCCTAGAATGAGCATTTTGGTATATGTTTCCTAGAAGGTGGAAAAAAAGAAGGTTTGAGCTGTGTTTTGATACTGCTGTGGTTTTAAAAATACAATTTTAAATTATAATTTTTCTTGGTCACTTTCTATGTTTCATTGTTCTACTGGGCAACACATGCATGTTCTTATAAGATGCGTTCCACACTTTCATCCTGGCTGGAAGATACTTTAAACATAGAGACCAGGTGCCCATTTCTCCCTGGGTTAGACCAGAGTGCCTGGTTAAGCATCTACCACATAGATATAATTATTTAATTATTTGGTTCATATGCACACAACCACCCACACACACTTGAGATCTGCTAGAAATATTGAGGCTTAGGCAATGTTTTAAATGTTTCCTTAAAAATTTTTTTGAGGACCTGTTGTGATGCTTGATACTTATAATTTTGTATTTGCTAAGACTTTTAAATCTAAGCATTCACTAGTCTGAGATTCTACTTAGAATTTCCACATCAACTCAATGGTGTGGTTAGAGTACTATAGAAAGATACTAATGAAACTAGAGTCAATGTGTTTATAATGGAGGTGGACTGGTGACCAATTCTGTATTAAATCTTAGAACGGAAAAAAAGAATAAAATGTGGACCCTACTGTCACTGAGCTCATATCAGAATGAGGAAAACATAAATATTTTAAATGAAATATTCTGGTCTTCCTACCTGTGCTTATGTGGGCAAGGATGTGACATTGAGTAGAACCTCATCTACTACCATGAAGTTCCCACAGCCCCAAAGTCATGCATGAATGACAGGAGAGAAACCAATTGTTTCACCGAGAATACAAAAGTAATAGAGACCGACATTTGGTCAGCACCAGTTTTAATATCTCATCAATTCTGTCAGGTTTTTTAACTTTTACCAGGAATTACTCAAACAGGAATAGCTTCAAATCACAAGCGCATGGCATGGCAACCAGATGCATTTTAATGCTGGGATATGCACATGCAGAAGCACAGCTTCTTTAGAGTACATCATCCTGTTAAAAAAATCTCAAAAGCTGGGCACAGAGGAAATCTAATGAAGGCTAAGATTCAGGCCTTATTTACTGAACCTTTCACAAGCCTCAGCACTGCCTTCATTTCGGCTCCAAAGTCAGTAGCTGGTGCATTTTCTAGCTGGGTCCCCACTTACCCTACTTCTTGTGTTTTTTGGTTTATCCATTTATTCTTTCTTGTGTGCATTCAAAAACATTTATTAAGCATTTTCTTTGTGACAGATAATAGTTCAAGCCCTGGGGATCCAGATGTGAACATGCCAGACACAAAGCAAGACAAAGCCCAAACCCGTCTTCCTTGCAAGGCTTTCATTCCATTGGAAACACGTGAGTCCCAGAGTGGCAGTGACAGAGCTATCTACGGTATACGAAGGAGATGTTTGTCCCAGAGACTTCACGGAATTTTAAAAGGCTGACGCAAGAGCATGCAAATGGAAATCCTGCTTGAAAAGACTATTTTCTATGTAACTCAGCTATCGATACTAGCAGTAGATTCTCTTAAGAATCATATGACATCAATTCACTTGCTCTCACATTTCATGGGAACCTCCATTCTCTTACCAATGCCTAACTGTTGGTTAGATGAGGAATGGGGGAAAGCTTAATCCATGGGTTCATGGGCACTGATTTTTGGTCCTACTGATTTTTCTTTTAAAACCCATGTCAGGCAGCTGTTCCCCCCAAAAAAATAATAGTTATGCTTGCTAACAGCCATGTATGTGCGCCCCAGGAAAGGAGGGAGAACATTTGCAGGTGTGATCTGGCTGGCTCTGTTTTCCAGCTTCTCAGGGACATCACTCTTCTACCAGCCTCCCATCCCCGAACCTACCCGGGGAGGGCCCGTGCTCATTGGGCCCATCAGGGGCAAATGCTCTCTCATCAACTTCACACCCTCACCATCCCATGCTTGACTTCTAGCCTTGCCTCATGTTTTCTGAGGATCTGGCTTTATATTGTTATTTATCCCACTTCTTCCCCTCCTCATAATCCCTGTTGGGAGTTGACTTAGACAATCAATCCCCAGTTGACCATAAGCTCCTAAAACAGAAGTTTTTGAGGTCAGCAAACTGTGAGTGAAGGATAATTTTATAATTTAATACTATAGTTTAAGCAATGGCAAAAAAATAGTTCAAAGAAATAAATTTTTGTATTTCTTTAGAGTATTAAATTTATTTAATTGAGTCATGTAAGCTGCTATTGCTTTAACAAAATGTTTTAGTCTAACCGATGTTTTTTAAAAAGGAGGTTGATTTAGCTCAGTTTTGAAGGTTGATATCCAAGATTTGATGTCTTTGTTTGTTTGGGTTCTGGTGTGGGGTTCATGACAGATGACATCATGGCAGGAGAATAGGCAAGAGGAATGGTGTGGCAAGGCAAAAACCAGCAAAGGCTTTTCATGTGAGAACTCATGCTGCAAGACCAGCATGGGTGACTTCTGAGGTCAGTGTCCCTGTGACTGAATGTCCCCACGAGGCCCTACCCTTCTTCTCTCAGTGCTGCCACACAGCCTCTGACACATTAGACCTTGGGGACATGGCATTTGTTGCCTTATTTTGAGACACTTAGTCACCTGTCTCTGATTAATCTGTGATCACCTTTGTGTCACTCTGTAAGAGTGATTGTGACAGAGACTGTGTACCGGTTACTTGTTTTTCATTTTGTTTTCTTTTTCAGAAACTGTTTACCAACTCTAGATTTGAGAATTCCCTGTTAGATGCAGAAATTCAAATATTATTTTTCAAGTGCTAACTTTTCCCCCATTTTATCGATAGGTATAAGTGCAGAATTCAAAGTTTACATTGATCTTGAGCATTTTGTGCACATACATATCATGGCATAGCTACAGATCCTTCCCCTCTCTCCTTCTGACCCTCCCTCTACTCCCCCCACAAGTTCCCATTATTTCCCACATTAAGTTCCATGACTTTACCATGGTATTGCCACCGCTTAATTGAATAGTTTATCCTTTCAAAGGAGTCATTTATTGTGCCACCTCCTAACTTTCAAAATTTTTAACTAAACCTAGGTAAGAGTTTTGTCTGCCTGGTAAAATAAACAAGAAGCTTCGGAACTCAAAATATAAGGGAAATACTTTGAACTTTAAATTTATACAGCAACTGGGAACAGTGGGAGAGAGTTGATGTTAGAGCGCCAGCACATTAGTAAAATATCTTCATTCACTGAAATGATCAAAGTATGAGTCCCAACTCAATCCTCTTGCCTCTTACTTTGCATTGATTATATAACTGTGCTCATATCATAATGAATTTGATTCTCCTTATGTAGTCATCAAATAACAAAACCGGAGAGGAAAGCCTGAGTTTTCATCAACAGTTGGCCCTGTCAACTAGAGGGCTGCCTGAGAGATGAGAGAGAAAAAACGAGAAAGAATGATGACGTAAATGCACCCGAGCTGACCAATAAGCTCCCCTGGACCCCAGCTGTCTCACGTCTTAAGTGGATAAGTTAAATGGTCTGTTTCTGTTACCCGGTGGTTTTGAGGCTTAGAGGAGAGGCAAGGATTGAGCTCCACCCAATTTCCCATTATCTAGCCCAGGGCAGGAGCGCTCTGATTCGTTGAAGTTCCATGATTCTACAAAGAAAATTTTAAAATAGATGCCAAGAATTACCTAAGGCCATGTGTTGTCGGGGTCCAGCTGCAAATGTTCTGGAGCGATTTGTACAAAGTTAAAAAAATAGATGATAAAATAACACAAAAAATGCAACTCCAACACAGACGAGAATGCCATTGTCATAAAGCAACAGAGCACATTCTAATGCTTTTGTGATGAAGCAGGCTGAGTACGTCGTATTGCCCTCAGTGGAGGGAGCGTCAGGATATTGCACATCAGCGTGAGCTACTGTGTCTGAGAGCTGTGATTTCCAGAGCTAGATTAATAATCCTCGCTCCAGTTCCAGGGCGACTGCCGTGGGCCTCCTGCTGGGAAAACCTGACCTGAGTCTATACAAGCAAAATAACAGACAATCGAGGCAAGAGTTGATGGAATTCAGCCAGCCGTCTCCAGAGTCTTTGCAAACGTCTGGGCCGGTCGGGGCCACTGGGTCTATGGCTGTGGCAGGAGAAATCAGGGAGCTCAGTCCTAATGGAGAGGAACACAGATAACTGAAGAGAAAGGGCATTTAGTGGTCATTTCCTTAAAAAAAAATTCGTCCCTTTCTCTTTCTATTCATTGTTTTCATTTTTTTTTTTACTTTCTGTCATTTGTTAATTCATTTTCTTATTCATTCATTAATACCAAAGGCCATTATCGATGCCCTTCCTATATACTTAGTATGTGTTTGGAAACAAAGTAAACTTGCTCACTGGCCTTGAGGTATCCATAGCACATAAGGCCTACCTCGTTGATTTTTCAGTTCCTACAAAAATGACCACTTTATCTGGGTGCTCTTAATGTTTCTTTTAATGAATGTGTGTAGGGGGGTGGGGTACTAGCGATTGGGTCTAGGGCCTTCACACTAAGCTATGTCACCAGCCCAGTTTTGCCTTTGATTTTGAGACTAGGTCTTGCTATGTCACGTAATTTCCCAAACCAGGCTCTAATTTCCTGTCCTTCTGCCTCTGCCTCCCAGAGCTCTGGGATTACAGGTCTGCGCAGCTGGTCCCTCTTCACATGTAGCTTTCTAAGACCTGTGTTTCAGGGAATAAGTGACTCACAAGGATTTCGTGTTCCCCTTAGAACTCTTTCCACATACTTTCTTATATTTCACTAGAATTATTGTCGCTTTAACTGCTTTAGTTACCAACTACTCATTACAGTCTCTGTGTGCTGTGTTATCTTATGGACTAAAAATTATATATCAGGTAATTGCAATCTGGTTAAGAAAGACTGAACGTGACTAATGCGTAACACACAGTGAACACAGCATACAAAGGCAGCACATGTTATACATTTCAGATGGAGTTTTAGAAACTCATACATTTTCCACAGAGAAAGAATTAGATGTCAAATTGTGTTTTCCCCAAAGTTCATGCAGGAAAATCTTAACCCCGAGTACCACAGAACGTGACTGTGTTTGGACACAGTGTGTTCAAAGAGGCCATTGAAGAGAGCACTAGTCCAATAGCATTAGTGTTCAAACAAGAAGATATTTGGACACTGGTGAGGACGGAGGGGAAAATACATGAATGCTTGGGAGAAACGTGGAGGAAATCAATGTTGCTGACAGCTTGCTCCTAACTTCTAGCCACTAGAATTGTGGGAAAACCAATTTCTGTTATTACCTCTACTGAACGTGTGTCATAGAAACTGTAAGAAACAAAGACAGGAACGGACCACACAGAGCCTCATACTCATCCTCTCTGCTATCAACCTCCTAAATGTCCTTTACTTTTTCCGTATTTCTATTCTGTTACTTTCTGTTACTCCTCACAGTCAGGTTTTTTGGGGATATTTTTGGTATATTTTGTTTTGTTTTTCCACGTGAGCCTCACATTTACCATGTTGAGACTTAACTCATCTTTGAAATTACTTGTGGAGCAGGGCAAGAGGCAGTCCCAGGACACCTGTAAAATCCTTGTTTTGCTCCTTACCCAGTGAAAGTACAAACACTTTCCTGTCTGCTCTGGCTTCAGTGCCTAGCTTGCTAGATGGCTTCCAGGAGTAAATACAAGACTACTACCCAAACAGACAGTCATCGCTGATCGTGCCTGTGTTCTGCCACATGTTGTTTCTTAATGTTACGAGGCAATTTATTTCACTTTGATGAAACTTGTTGGTGGAACAAAATATATTAGATCTGATGGTTTCACAGGCATGTTTTACTCTTTAACATGAGTTCCACAGTAAGAGGCAGAGTGCAAGTGCTCTCGGTAGAGTCCGCAAGTAAATAAAGCCACAATTTTCTCCATGGTCCTCAGTTCTGACATTTTCTTCTGGTTGTTCGATTGGATGGTCCAATGATTGGTAGAAAAAAAACGAATCAATTTTATGGGATCACCATTGAGCAAGACAGGACAGAAGGAACAACCACCCACTGTTGCGGCATAGAGGTGCAAAATGCACTTTAGAAGATCTAGGAGAATCTAGAAGCCACTTTGAGGAGAAAACTGAAGGCAGGGTGTAGGCAGGAGCAAAACAGGTGGACAGCTGAGGGAGAAGAGACGCAGGAACAGGACTGCACTGAGAGGACGCAGGATGAAATCCCCACAACTTTTATCAGTGTCATGGCTGTCTGTTTTATTTTTCCTCTAATAATAGTGTGACTCTTCTTATTCCAGAAGCCATATTTTCTCATTTATCAGATTAAAAATAGTAAACATAGTATGTTTAAAAACATCCCAAATCTCATTATTTAAGAAGAAACACTATTTGTTCTCTATTTCTTTTAGCAAGAAAGGAAGATCTGAAGTTCGGGTTAATTCACGAAATCCTGTCATTATCCACAAGGATTTGTAACCCACTTTTTTGTACCTCAAAATTGATAAAAATGTCTATGTACCCACACACATTAAACGTTGCGAGGAACAGGAGTATGTGATTGCTCTTGGTGCCACTGCAAATTGATGATAGAATCTGTCTAGAAGATAATTTGTTTCACAGCAGAAGGTTAAAATGAATTTCTTTTGGTGAATTACAATGTGGTCTCCCTAATGCTTTAATGTGTATTTTGTTGATGAGAAATTCTAAGAATCACTTTACCTCTTTTTCTGGTTGTTTCCATTTTATTATTGACAATAGAATATTCACTTATTTCACTTTGTTTATGAATTTATAATTTTCCATCAGAAAAAAAGCATTTTTACAAATTTGGACAATTCATCTTCTTTCACTTGTTCTTTGCGATTTTTAATTTTTTATTTGTTAAGCTGGATGATTTTAAACCCCAATCCCTCTTGACACTGATGGTTTAATCCAAACCCTCTGGTACAAGAAATATGAGTTTTCTGAATCTTGAAAATTAAAAAAGAGAGGAAAAAATGTAACAGCTAAAAAGAAATAGTATTTAACATAGATAGCACCAACCTTATTTGATGAAAACAATCTTTGAATTTTATACATCATCAGATTTGCGGAATCTGGACAATACTTTCAAGGAACAGATAAATTCTGACTCATTTCCTTCCTGACACTCAATATATACTTCGATGGCTTAACTAACCCTTGAATTCATTAAATGGATTAATTGAATTATGTGACTTCAACCAATGGAGTTCCTATTCATTTGTCTCCAGAGGAGTTTGGACATATTGAGCTTTTTTACCAGAGGTCAAATGGTGATCGCTCCTGGGATCAATTAGTGAGCCACCTAATTAGATTTGATTAATCAGCTCTGAACCATGACTTGCGCTGGCGGAAGTGAGGCCTCTTTAGCAAAAGGGCTTTGCTGCCTAACCTGGCGCCTCTGACAGACGTACACAATTAAAGCCTGGATCCTATGTCCCGATTTTGTCCTGTGAAGTCAATGGGACTGAGCCATCTCTCCTGCGAGTGTCATGTAACATCTACAATTTTCACTTTCTGTAGCATCTGCAAAATATCTCCAAGTGCATTTGAGCATTCTTATATAGAATGCAATAGTAGGAACCGTCAGTCACTTGTGGTGCTTTCTTCCAGTTAATGGAGAGGACATGCAAATGAAGGATGGTGCGGTTTAGAATTCAAGAAGCTTTGGCTCAACTCCTACCCACACTGTTTACCCCTTACTCCCGCCAATGATTTCTCGTGACTTAGCAGGGCTCATTCCCTGAACACAGGCTCAGACGCTTTAGTGAGCCTCCTACTGACACCATTTCCCCTAGGAATTCTGATGTCCAGTAAACAAGAAATCTGTCCTTCCCTTATATGTTTCCTTGATTCTCCCTCTCATCTTCTGGATGTACAATCGATTGCCAAAAACCAGTCAAAGTCCTAAAATCCCCATATCCCACCTGCCTCTTGCATGTTTCTCAGTATCCTCTTAGTTAAGGTACCATTGTATTCATATTACTACAACTCATTTTTGCTGCCTCAATTCTTTCACATCACACCTGTTTTTATCTATCTTTCAGTTAGTTAGACTTCTTCTGAATAAATACCCAACAATGCCACATTTTTAGAAAGCCCTATATGAGTTCCTCATTAAACAGAAAGCAGACTATTGAGAGCCCAGCCCAACTAGAGGGCTGTACCAGCAATGTATGCATCCTGTAAATTTTCTGTATGCATCATATGTGTCAGCAAGTCTATCTAGAAGTCTCCTGCTGTCCATCATCTGCCCTTCTCCCAGAATGCCTGTCCAGTTTTCAGGCCCTTCCAGCTGATGTTCACACCTACAGTAAGTGCCATTTCTCCCAACTCCAAAGATAATGAGTACATACTTCTACTCTAGGTCTTGTGCTGGAAGGTAGCTGTTGGGCGATGTGAGGACTCCAGAGAGGGACCACACTTTTACTCCTATGTCTCCAGCAGATCAGTGTCTAGTTACACATCTATAAACACATATATCAAGCTTATGAGTTAATTAAGAAAAATGTGGGCTATTTTTTTTCTTTTCTGTCCAAGTTCCACGAACCTATTCTCATCTCCTAATAAAATCTTGCTTATGAAGCTGAGCCGTACATTCAACTCATTTCTTCTGTAAGATACAAGTTTTCAAAAATATGACGTTCTCACTTAACTTTACTCTATGTAGAAGTTGCAGATGTCTTGAAAGGAATTTAACTTGTCATAAACATAATCAAATTATGAATATGATGGCAACTGATATTCCATGTCTAATACTACTCCTGAGCAATTCAGCCCAAACCCTGCACTCATATGCAGCTCTTAGCCTGACTAGTGGTTACTTTTCCCTTTGAATTTGTAAAGATGATCAGAGCATTCTTACAATTCCTCCTGGGTCAAATAATACACTTTCACATTCGTGCAAATGGACGAGACCAGCTGTTCTTCCCTTTATTAGTGTCGGTTACACTATTGGACATTCTGACATCCCGAACACTATCATCTTGATCCTATAGTTTTATATCAATTATATCTGCTAAGCACAATTATATTCATTTTGGCTTAGAAAAACCATAGGATGGAAATTTCAAGGCTGCAATATCTCAGTGAAATTTCTGGAAGCATATGCATACTTGTTTCCTCAAAGGCAACAGACAATCGCCTCAAAGGAAGACTATGCGAGCCTTGGTAGACCTCTTTATTTATTTAATAATTTTGAAGACACTTACTATATCTAAGTGTGCTGCTGTAGCTTATCTGCTGAGTCATCAACAAATCTACGACGTTATGGGCGTAAAAATCCAGAGACGTTTGCGCAGCAAGTCCAGGCTCCGTGTGAGCTTCTCTGCTAATTGGCCCCCCAAACCCAACAAAGCCAGGGAGACCAGCGACATCTGTGGGTAAGCAGGGGTGGAATGTAAAACATCTGTTCGGTGCGTAAAAATAATTTGCCCAAGGTCACAGCCTTAGCTCAGACGTGTTTGGAAACCTCAGCGTCGGAGTCTTGAGCCAGAGATCAAAATGCAACGCGGAACAAAGAGAAGCGGAGGAAGGAAACAGCTGATAATGTAACGACAAACTATCTGTGAGCACTGAGCTAGGAATGAATGAAACGGCTTTGCGATTCCTGCTCACATACCATGGTACTTTGCAACGTTACATAGTAATAAGTTACGGGAAATATCTCATTAGCCCAGGATAGAGTTGCTCACCATGGCAACGCTAGAGCTTAAACCTCATCCACAGAAGATGCCAGGCAAAAGACACATGAAGAGATTCCGATTTGTACAAAGGGATCAAGTGATACAATATAGTGAATCTGAAATCTTTTGGAAAAAGCAAAAAAATATATATATTCTTTCTGTATAATGAAATCTCTATTGTAACAGAGATGCAATTTCTTTCTTCGTGCCATTGGGTATGATATTGTCATATCAGCCCTCTACCTTTTCTCCTGGCCAGATAAGCATAGCCTCTATTTGCAAGGTCACCTAAAATTAGGGTGAGAAACCAAATATATACAAAAATAGGACACGTGGACCACCTTTATCCCAGGTTCTAAACTGTTGCTCTGTGCTATTTGACATCATGATGAGGTGCTAGAATTCTGTGGTAGCTAAGCTTACTGTATAAGTTGAGTGGCTTGTGAGCAATCAAAGGGAGCCGTAAAGCACAACTGTGGGTGCACTTGGGTGGGCTGTGGTGGCATGATCTTGGGGTCTTACCTGCTGCCCTGCCTCTTCTTCCCTGGTACTGCTTGCCTGTTCGGTTTCCCTGCTGTAATGAACTAAGCATTTTTGCTCTGCCACACCTGTCCTCTGTAGTACTTCTTTCTTGAGACCACGGACTAGGGATTGGATTCTGTAAGTCTGTGAGCCAAATTGAACCTCTGCTGCATTAAGATGTAGGTTTCCATTGACAGCATGGTGTCTCAGTAATGGGACAGAGAAAAATAAAATTCTGAACCAGCCTGTCCAGGAGTGAGATGTTGGCCTAGTGGAATTATCTCTCAAGTCAGTCAATTTGACTTGACTTCAGTGTGTTGCATCCGACTGTCTATGGTTATAGACCAAAGAGGAATAATGGCATGGGTTCAAAGGCTATGAAAATCATGAAAAAAGATAATCAAGTATATATTCCTCCTAAATTTAGCAGCTTCAAAAGGAGTCAGATATCAATTCTTGTAATGAAATGGAAAATAGGTGTACGAAGTCCTGCTTTTGTGTCAAGCATAGTTCTAGAGACATCAATGGGACAAAATGTAGTTCATTTTCCCAATGCTTAAGAAAATAATAAAACAGTGTATATGTCAGACTAAAATCCATGATTACAACAGCATGAAAAGAGATATAATAGCATGTTATGGAACGGCAGATGTCGACTCTATCATCTGTTGTAGACATCTGTTATTTATGCTGCCCGGCTTCTGTTTCCTGTTCTGCTAATTGCACTCTGATTTCCTTTTGGAAATCCACACCTCTTTCAATCTCAGTCCACATGTCTTGAATGTGCTTGCAAGCTCTTCCATGGTCACATGAACAAAGTCGGGTCATTGCAGTTCATAATACCGTTTTTCTACACTTTGGGAAAAGAAGCTCTCTCTCTCTCTCTCTCTCTCTCTCTCTCTCTCTCTCTCTCTCCTCTCTCTCCCTTTATTTTATTTATTTATTTATTTTTGCTTTGTCATTGTCAAAGAAAACAGTTCTAAGGTCTGTGGAAGATGCCGGCAACCAATTTCAGCGCCACAGAAAAAGCCAACCTACACAATGGAGCTCCGCACGTGGAAAGGCAAGGAAATAGTTGGAGAAAGGACAGAGATTGTTCATCTAGACATGTAAATCTGGATATAAGAGAGGCTCTATGTACTCCTGAAATTTTCAGTTGTGTGATTTAATAGAAGCATTATTTATATACTCTACTTTTTATTTGATTTACCTGAAGAATAGACTAATAATCAAAATGACTCAAAGGACAAATTCACCATATTTAATCTTAAAAACATATCAAAGTTAGACAGAGAAGAACTAATATAATAGAGGCAGTGGTAATAATGATAATAAGAATCTGTGCCGGAGTCTTGCTCAGGTAGACTACCTTACTCCTGGGGAGGGGGCACCTTGTCTCTTAGCTTCAAGCCCAAACTTCATCAGGCCCTGACATATCTTTTCCTTTTTCTTCTACTTCCTTACAGAACCTGAACATATTGCCCCCGAGGAGAGATGAGACATCAAAAACAGAGCTGAGTCATCCTGGTTGTATCAAGGAATACTTCAAATACTGCAGAAAGATAAAAAAAAAAGAAGAAGAAGATGCCTAGTTGACCTACAGCTGGCTGAGGATGGATGCGTGAGATCAGTTGTAAAGTGACCTTGCAAACTCATGTATTTTTGAAAAATTACATTAAGCCACTAAATTCTAGCATGTTTTGGTATGCAGCAGAAGAGCTAAGTAAGTTAGTCACACACATTTGTAGCTCTCTAATTTATAAACAGTCATTTCTAGTCCTCTGGCCTCTGGCTCTTTTGAGCGCACTATTACCTTGTTACTCTATTAAGCCTTATGCTCATATTCATAGTTTTGTATAAAAAATCATAAACAGAAAGGAGCCATTAGATTTACTCCTCTTCTCGATAGAGATGACCTTGTCTCCTTTAACATTTCTTTCCTTGCCTCGTAAGCAACAGACATGTGGTGTGCGGGGGTGGGGGGTGCATGTGCTTGATCAGGAAACCCTGGGTTTACTCAGAAAGTTATCTGTTCAATAGACTATGTTTTTCAAGTATTTGTGAGTCAGAGAAAAAAAATAAGAAAAAGAAAAGGTAATTAAAGGATTTGAAGCACTTCTATTGTACCATAAACATTATATATATGGTCAATTTTAACTTCACCAAAATTTTATAGGGGATATATTATGCATATACCCTCAAAATAAACAAACTATCATTTTACCTAAAGTCAGGTAAATAATATATTATTCAGTGTTTTCCATGGAAACTCCAGTCCTGGGTCTAGAAGAGAGTAAAAGGAGGTGAAAGATAGAGATAGATGTAGAAGAGTCACAGAGAGAGGAGGGGAAAGATTATTAAGAGAATTGGCTTCACCTCATCTGGTTGTAGACACTCTCAGTCCTGTGACAGAGAAGTCAGTGAGAGGCTCAGTCCAAACCCGAAGACCTAAGAACTGCGAGAGCTGACGTTCCAACTGGGAGGATGGGGTCATAGGCCCAAGAACCCCAAGAGCCACTGGTGCCTTCCCTGGAGTCTCAAATCCAAAGAACACAGAGCTCTGAGGTCTACAGCAGGAGAAGATGGACCCCAGAGCACCTTACTAGAAAGTGAATTTACATTCCCTTTCTCTTTCATCTAGGTCCTCGATGGATTAGATCTGAAATTTGCTTTCATTTTCTAGTGCTTGTGAATCAGTTTTGAAGTCATTTTTGAGACTACTTAATAATCCACTTTCAGCCTAAGAAGAAAAGTTGAAGCAAGTTTCTTTTTCACCTATCAGCTATAAAACAGCACCTATTTTAAAAGCACGTTACCCAGATTACCTGTAAGCAGATCTTTCTAATCAGTTCAATGATTGGATGCCATTTTTTCTAGTTTCCCTCACAGGTAGACATACTTAAAAATAATGTTTTGCCGGCCACTGAGGTGTCCCCTAATCTAGGCAAATTCACAATTAATGTCAGCCAGCATAGTATTGTATAAAATAAATAACTTATACGTAAGTGATGCCGAGATTTGAAACATTTTCCTCAAATTGCATAGTGGTACAAAGCCCAAATTAAGATTAACATAGTTAGAATTATTACAGCAAGTAACTCACACTTAAAACACACGCCTGTGTTCACCATCTTCCTTGTAGCTGGTTCTGCAGCTCTGGAACAGCCTACTGAACGGCCTATTTTTATAAGCGATATGTGAAAAGGAAATCTGCTTCAACTTTCCGTCTTTGGTTGAAAGTGAATTATGATTAAGTAATCTCAAAAATGACTTCAAAACTGATACTTCCACAAACACTAGGACTTCAAAGCATATTTCAAATCTTGTATTCGCTTTAAAAAACACAGAAGTCCACCCTCTATATTTTTTCGTGGTTATGTCATGACCCTGGTCTGAAATAAAGTGGAACCGTCGGCCAGCGTTTCCAGAGCAGATGTGATCAGGAGCAGAGGGATGCCACCGGGACAAGACATGTCCCTTCAGATGCATTTATTATGGGGAATGCCACTAGCGTCCCTGGGGAGAGGGGACACTTCTGCTCACAGTCAAGCAGCTGGTCTAAGTAACTTTTCAGAAATTTTTGTTGTTGTATGGTGAGATATTTTTTCCCAAACTTCAGAGTTTTGCCTTTTTTTGCTTTGTTTTATTGAGGGATTAGAGCAGACTCAGGTGGACATGAGTGTGCATCTCCTTTCTACCTCTTACTCCCCATGACACACATTGAGGTACTCGTTCCTCTTTCTTGCTACATTGCTTTCATTCTTTCATTTGCAAGACAGGGTGCCAAACTGACCTGTCTTTGTTTTGGTCACCAGGAACAACACATACACACGTGGAGCAGTAGCCCTCGGCTGGCTCAATGTGGGCGCCCAGAACGCACAGGAGCTGTCACGTGCTGTTGGTTGCACCTCCAGTTCTCAGAAGGCTTGAGGCTCCACGTCTACAAATCTTCCCTGTAGAGCAACTTCATAAGTGCAGCGCTGGCTTTTGAATGTAACAACAAAGCGACACACAGAACTGATTGCATTGCATTAATCTTCAAAACAATTAAGCACAATACTAAATCAGGGTAAACTACATTTCTGAATTTATCTACAGCGTAATGAACAACATCTGCATCTGCAGAGGAACGATTTATACTTTTCTGTAAAGCTCAACACGCTTGCTAGTAATTGGATTCTCTCTCTCTCTCTCACCTTATGTAATATTTCTTTATTATTTGATAAGTCTTTCTTTTTGTGTCATGCCAGCACGGATGGGAACATTTACCCTCCTGAGGCCTAAATATTTCATTTCATAAAGGAAACCTCAGAGGAGCAGAAAGACCACAATTTGTGTACCCAGCAGCAGAACTGGGCTCTGCATATGGAAAGTGGGTTCCGAGTATCATCCACTACTTCCGTTCCACTGTGAGCTTCACTGCAAACTCCAATCTCAGGTTCGGATGGCCACAGATAAAGTATTTACTTTTTTCTCTTCACTTCACGTGTCACATTTCTGATGAAAGAGACTCTGAAATCTTAATCTACTATCTTCAGTGGTCCAAAGTACCCTACCTCCAAGAGCTAGACCTCCAATGCAAAGAGCAACGAGTACACATCAGAATCAGGAAGCTAATGGACTCAAGGATAAGGAAACTGAGACCCTCAGACTCCAGACACTCAGGTTTTTGGCTGTTGTTAAACACTAAAATGGTCCTTCACAATTACGGGTTTAGTGCTACCTCACTTCTAAGTTAGTTGAAGCTAAGAAAAATGTTATTTAAAAATAGGAGAACCAAGGCACATTAGTTTAGGTTAATGATGTAGTTCAGTGATAAAGCACCTGCCCTGGCATGTACAAGATCCTGGGCTGACTCCCCAACACCACAAAAACAGAACAAGAGCAGAAAAAAATAACTCCCCAGAGTATAAATTCATTATAAATTCAAACAGAAGTCTTGTGTATTCGTTTTCATGTTAAGGATATTAAACTTCCTTTGGTGGGGTTTGGCTTTCTAGTTGAACTTGAAGTTTCACCATATGTCAATTAAAGTCACTGAAAATCTAATATAAACTTGGCATTCTAACATGGGCCTTATGCACGGCATCTCCCTTAAGTTATTTATCTCATCTAAAATTGGAAGAAAGGAGTTTCTAATTGTCATATTATCTATGATGATCTACAAAGCAAATGGTCTCCAACTTGAACCTTTGCCAGACAGCCTTGGAGGGTGGCCAGCAGAGAGCTGGGCACCGTCTCTGGAGTACCTAGCTCAGCGAGCTGTGGGTGGAGTTGGTATTTCCAGTGAAGTCCAAGGTGGTGCTGCGGCCTCCGACCCTGGCCCTACAACCGCAGAATGCCGCTGTAAGCTATAAGCGCTTAACAATTGCTGAAGAGTAAGAAATGCTCGCGTGATTCAGTTTGCCTGCTAAGTTAATGTTGAAAAAATTACTCTCAGCGCCTCGCTTTCATCATCTGCACAATAAAAATATTACTTCACTTCGAATTTGTTCTAGGTAATTATCTTAAAGAATTGTGACTCTTAAGGCATTTATTAATATTTTTATCTTTCTGTCTCCTCTTCTGAAATCAGAGAACGTGCATTTGTGCCACTGAGCACAGATGATAAATTTTTTTTATTTATGTAATATCCTGGTGCAATGTGAAGTACTAGAAAAATCAACTACTTGGAATCATATTTAGATTTAAACCCTGTTCCCACCCCTGTTACCTCGGCCATATAAAGCACTGTCTTTAAGCTGCGTTTTCCTTAGCTATGAACTGGAGATAATTTAACACATTTCCAGATTCAGCTAAATGAGCTTTTCCACCTGAACTCCCTTGAGGCCTCTCTAAACTCGATGCAAACTAACTGCATTACCTCTTTCCTCAGCTTCTTGTAAAGTTCTGATTCTGTAGAAGCAACCACATCTGTCCACTTACACTACATCTGGTCGGGTAATAATTTGTCCCTCTACATTAACTGTATATATATCCAATTGGCTCCTCAAAATTTCCTCCCCGGTATTTCTCAAACAGTTCACACCCTTTCCTGCATTTGTTTAGTCTTTGATCTTGCCTCACTGGATTTACTCCAAGAGCCACTGGACTTGGAAGATGGCATTGATTTGGGCAAACTGACGCTTGCTTGTCTCCTTGATAGGTAGAGAATCCTTCCACTCTCAGAATAAAGGCTCACAATAGAATCTTCACCATCTTTGTTGAGAATCCCAAGGTAACATATGTAGACCAGGACAGCTGCATGTCCTTGATCAAGAGCTGGGGGCACCAGGCAGCAGGTTCCCTGGCATAACCGATTCTGGTGACGACAATCATTTCCGAGAAAACTGCTTTTGTAGTGGCAGATACTACTCCGGTCCAGAGTTGGTGCCAACCGAATTCTCCTTCCTTCTCATCTGGACAGTGATGTTGTCCTGAGTCTGTTTCCACCATGAGATCCGAGCGAGCAGTTCGTGTGTTTATGGGATGGCAGTGAGTTTCCCGTTATGAGACTCTCATTTCTGTTCCTGGGAACAGATGTCACAAACTAGGATAAGAGATTGGAGGCAGAAGGGTTGCTTTTGTTCCTAACTGCTGATCCACAAACCTACATAGCTGGATCTTCCTCAGATATTTAGATAACTTCATAAGTACATTTCAGTTTAAATTTGCTCCATAGCTTTGGATGTTTATAACTAAAAAAATACTTCCGCCTTGATCTCCAGGCTTTTGCTGCCTCATTCAACTGACACGTTCCATACGTCACTGTCAGAACTGTCTCCACAGCACCCACTCTTGTCCAGGTGGAACCCTGACCCTGACCCCTTAGATGACTTTTTCTCACTCACTCTCTCCAGTCCATTTCCCACACTGTTGCCCAGGTGAAGACCTCTGGATGGAATCTTTCCAGTTGCATTTCTGAACATAGACGGTCCCTCTTTGAGTATTAGTCCTGTTGATTGATATTTGCAAAATTTTAAAATGTAGGATCTCTTGCAGCCAGATGGTCTTTGCTCATGTTGATCTGTACATTTTTTCCTAAATTTTACAAGTTGTATACGCATTCCTATTAAACCTCTAAATTTTTCTTTCACAGTGATTTTAGAGGTAGGTGTTGTAGTTTTACACCTGCACTCCTACCCCTTGCAACACAGCGTGTTTTTGCCAAACCGCAGTGGTAAATAAATAAATAATCCTAAAACAATAGCAATCCGGCTTTGTGTTGTTAACAGCAGGTTCATTTAGCAGCTTATTTCTTGGGGGAGATTTCCTCTACTGAAGTCGCACAATGGAAGATAAAAAAGGGATTAGAGCTTATGGGAAGCAAGGCGAGACAGAACTCCTAAATAAGCGAAGACAAAGGAACAATGAGGTCTGGAAGCCAAGGGAGTTTTTAGTTACAAGGCACAGGTCTTGCTCTCAGTTCCACAGAGGGGGCCACCAGCAAGGGTGCAGATGTCACAGTCCCACCTCAGGTTGTGTGATTGGCTTCTCAGCGTTGCCATTTGAAACATAGTGAGTCTATAGTCACACATATTGTTCAAACATTTCTAAGTCCCAGCTGACAATAAATTAATCAATAGAAACATTTCTGAAAACAACAGGCCTTCTATTGTGATTTGACCTCCAAGTTAATGGGTTTACTCTGTGCTTTCTTCATTATCAATTGGTTAATCAATACAATTATTTGGTAAAGTAGATGGTCATGGTTTATCTCTGTTGGATATTCTTAGAGTACTTGTGACAGATTTTTCCACCCTTAAATATCATTTTCTTGAGACAGTCTTATAATTCTTAAGTAGAGTGGAATATCATAGAGAAAAATCATGATTTTGAGTCAAATAGACCTGTGTTCAGTAGATCAATGATGTAGACGGTATGTGCTTTACATGAAATTTTTAGTTTATTTTATGATCTTGATTTTTTCCATTTACAAATTAGTGGTTATTGGAGCGATTCAATAAAAGACTCAATAAAGACTCAATAATTAGAAAAACTTTGCAGAGTAGCACAGGACTAGATAGAGAAATAGATAGAAAATAGATGCAGATATATATGATAAGATAATTATCTTTCAAGGATCCTGAGAGGCAAAAATAAATTCTGGATTATGTCGTTGTTATTGAAACACTACTATTGAAATTAATTCCTTTATCTTACTATTCAATGTTGATACTGTCAAGTGGTTGGGGTAAGAGGTGAGTAAGTTTAAGCAGGTACCATGGTGCAGTGGAAATAGCACGCAATTAAATCTCGAGATGGGGCAAACGATATGCCGGAGGAACATGGTAGGAGCATGTATAGCTCACCCAGGAGCCCACAGGAAACCCAATGGTGGAAGGCTATTTCTTAGCCATTTTCTTGTCCCTGGAATCTAATATCTAACTCCACAACTTGCAAGAGGTGAGGCTTATTTCGGCTCATACTTTCAGGAGGCATCAGTCCCCACACGATTGGCTGCCAATGGCAGAGGGCCGAGCCGAGAAAGCCTGTTGTGCTCATCTCAGGCAAGAAGAAGGTCAGCACAAGAATACACACCCTGTCATGTTGCCTCCCCCCGCCCGCGCCTTGTCCACCCCTCCTGACCAGGTCCCAGGACCTAACAGCCCATGAAATCTGTAAATTAATTAAATCCAGTTAATCCCCACAATCAATTCACCTCCCAAACACATGAAGCTTTTTGGGGGAATTCCACTTTGGAATCATAGGAGGCTGGTTAGTGCAGAGGATACAGTGGTAATGTCACAGTCAGGCCTTAAGAAATGCGCTGAAGAACAGAAGCAGGGACTGAAGGCCGTCGAGACGGAAAGCTACGCCAGAGGTCAGACCTAACGTGTGGGTGATGACAGCCTGGCCTCTGGCGGGGCGACGAGGTCACAAAAGGACAGGAGATTTTGGAGACAGTATGGGCAGAATGGAACAAATACGCACCAGAAAACGGTTGGGGAAAGTTGGTAGAATTCTATTTTTACAGATATTCTATACCTCGTGAAACTATTTCCATGTTTTATTAGTGCCAGCTCTTGCGAAGTTTACCTTCTCAGTCTACCCATACAAGTGGTGAATTCTTCTTCTTGCAAGATGCTATGTTAATGGATCTGAATAAATATCAGGATCACTCAATTTTCACAATAAAATGCAATGACCAGAAAATTGGGCAATATGGCATCCCACAGTTCTGATAGGCACAAATCTTAATTAACAACAAATAAGGAATTCTTTTGTGGTTGTGTGCATTTGTGTGTGCATAAACGTGTATTACATTTCTAAGCTCTACTTACTGTTGGGGTCAAGCATGAGATATAGCATATTCTAATTGGATATCATCTGCAAATCTTCTATTTGCTTGTGATCCCTATGAGAACATAAAGGGAAGGTTGTACATCAGTTCCTTTGACATGGTTGTATGTCTAAAGTATTTAGTCAACATGCATCAGACATATACCAAATAAATATCCATAAAATATAAACTTAAATTCTTCTTTACATGGTATAGCTCAGTTTCATTTCCATTTTACTTTTTTTTTTCTATAATTAGGAAAACCAAAGGAAAAGAAAAAGATTTAAAATTCTTGTTCATGGCTCTTTGGCAAGAACAGACAAATGCCAGATTAGAGGACCTGGCTGACTCTAAGGCCCATCTCTATGGAGAGACATGTGTGGACCGGATTCCTAAGGACACATTGGGTTCCAAGCTGAGGGAAGAATGAGAAATGAGAACCGATGAGACAGGATAGCAATTGAGACAGAAGATAATGCCAGGCATCAGCTTGGAAGGGTGGGGTTTGGCCTTCTTTAAAGTAAGATCTATGCCTTCTTCACCATCTCCTGAGAAAAGATCAACCTGGCTAGCACCAGCCCCAGGGCTGTGAAACCGACAGAGCTACAGTTCTGCTTTTGCACAGATGGGTACACACATCCTCACTGCAGTGTCATGAAAGTAGAGGTTCCTAAGTGCAATGGGCACCTTGACAGAGCCTCAGTGGCCTGACTGCTGGAGGATGCTGATAGTGCCGTGAGGATTTAGCCTGTGACTGCAGGAGACCGAGGCAGAGAGCGGCAGCCAAGATCAGGCACCGGAGCCAAGAGCGTAGCTGGGCACACAGTGGGAGTGAAAACCTGACTGGGGTTGTCAGACTTCGAAACCTGAAGCATGACTACGCAGGAAAAATAAAGCGCTTAAAACCGAGGAGGGAGCCAGGGGTAATGGTGCACACCTGTAATTCCGACAGTTTGGAAAGCTGAGACATGAGGACCATAATTTTGAGCCCACCCTGGGCAACGTAATGAGAGTTTATCTTAAAATTTTTAAAAAATAGTATCAGAATGTAGCTTAGTGTGACGATCCTGGGTTTGGTCCTCGTACTGAAACAAAAGCACTAGCAATGGCATATGCACAAGCAAACAAACCCGCGGATGGGAAACTGGCACGGAGAGAGCACACAGTGTACACCTGCGAGGCACACTTCCCGCGCCGGACTTAAGTTACGATGCTTCCAGGGCGCTTCGGGACTTAAGTAAGGATGCTTCCAGGCGCTTCGTGCTGTAAGCCTGTGCTGACGCCGGCTCTGTGCGGCACCCGGCGCTGCATCGGTGTCTTTCCTCACCCTACTGCAGCTGAGAACGCTTCGGAAACACAAGCTGCACTCGCCGAATTGTATTCTATTGAGTTAATAGGTGCCTGTTGGCGTAGCAGCTTTGATATTTATCAAACGCTTACCACTTGTCGCGGATCCTTCTAAGTGACCCATATAGCTGTTATTTTTGCTGGTTGGTTGGTTGGTTTCCGGTGGTTACGAAGGTGGTGCTAGGGATTGAATCCGGGTCCTTCACTTCTGAGCTATATCTTGGATCCATTTTTCCTTTTATTTTTCATTTTGAGACAGGGTCCCACATAGTGGTTAAGTTGCCCAGTTTAAGCTTGAACTTGTGATCCACCTGCCTCAGTCTCCCATAGTGCTGGGATTACAGATCTGTGCCGTTGAGCCTTGCTTAAATACACACTCTTAAAATCCATTTTTTAAAAAAGGCCTAAAACACAGACTGGGTAAGACTTTTATGTTGTGGATTGTAGTAAGTTGACGAAGCAAAAAATTTACTTGCCCCTGGCCACTTAGCTGAAAATAGCCTGAGACGTGTTTCAAGGCAGTCAGTTTGTCCTGGAGTCTGTCTCCCCACCTCGTCTCTCAGGGCTGCCTCACGCGACATCACCTTACTCGGCTACAGTAAGCACCCCATGCTCCTCTCCAGCCATCAACTCCTTCTGTGATCTGTAAATGCAAAGCTTAGACTATTGCTCCAGCAATTCTGGTCCCAGCACTGACCCTAACGCAAGGCAGGTGTTTCTTAAGGGTTTGTGTAAAGGTTGCCATGCACGAATCTTATCAATAACAAGTGTGTGGCCTCCACATGTGACTAGACATATCTGACCCCAGAGTCCTTACACTCCTTCATAAAACTTGCCTGCACTTTGTGACTTCCAATGGTGGAAAATTTTAAGGAATAATTTACAACCCTCCTATATTTGATCATTCCTATCTTCACTGTGAAAAAGAAAGTCACTTTTTTCTTTGCTTCTATACTTAGTCTTAGTTTTTTGCTTTTAGATCCAAAGCCTCGCTAAAACTTATTTTTCCCCCAAATTGTTCTTTTAATTAGCACATGTATTAATTTGGGTTCTTTCAAAAGGCAGAATTTACAGACACTGTAACAAGAAGGATCTATTCAGAAGGCTTACAAATCCGAGGGTAGAGGTAGTCCAAGATGGCGGCCTACATGTGGGAAAGCTGGAGTATCCGATGGCTGCTCAGCCACAGAGTAAAAACCCCACCGGGGACTGCAGGGCAGCCTGTGAGAGTCTGCCACAGATCTCAGTTGTTCAAAGAACAATGGGCAAACACTGGAGACTGAAAATTAGTGATTAAAGATCAGCAGTGGGCAGACAGGTGCAAGTCAAGACTGGAGCGAATCTGTGATGAAGATCTGCGGCGTGTAGCAAGTCAGTGTCTGCAGACATTTGCAAAGGCGAGAGCTTTCCCAGAGGAAGCAGCTGTAATAATCTTTCTTCTTCCTTCCTTTTATTCCTTCTGAGTTCCAGCTGGGCCTCCCCCCACTGGGTGGGCGCTCCTGCCTCATTTGCTGGCCCACAAATCAGGCACACTCTAACCCAGGCTGGTTCTCAATTCCCAGTCTAGGTGTGGTTCCCAAACCCTAATCCAGGTGGGGTTCCTGATCGCCTCAAGTTGACATCATCTCTCCAGCAGTTACAGTATATATTTGCAATATATAATGATCACTTTCTGCTTAAGGAATTAATGTGTAAACATCAAATTTTAATTTTTGTCTTCCCTTTTTTGAGGCAGAGATTCCTTCTGTAGTTTGTCAGATCCTGAGCTCACTGTGTAGCCAAGTCTGGTCTCAAACTCATCGCTGTCCTTCTTCCTCAGCCTCCCCAATACTGGAAATTGCAAGCCTGAACCACCATGCCCACCCAAGGTTTGTGCGGTGCTGGGAGATCAGTCTCAGGGCCTTGTGCATTCTAGGCTAGCAATCTAACCATTAGACTATTCCCTAGCTCCGTTCTTTCACTATTTTTATAATTTGGTTTTCTCGTATTAGAGAAATCATGTGATATTTAACCTGAATCTAATTCAGTTTGCTAAGCACGACGGTCTCATGGCGCATCCATTTTCCTGTAAATGATTCAAATCTATCTTTCTTTGTGGCAGAGTAGTAGTCCTTTGTGTATATATGAAACATCTTCTTTATCCATCCTCAAGCGACTGTTAATCTCTGGACAGAAAACTAAAATTAATTCAGCTCCATGTTTCTTCTTTCTCTCCTTATATAATAAGAGAAAATGTAAATTTGAGTGTTTTATAATTTAATTCTCACCACCTTTATTTAGGGCTATTTTGGTGCTTGAGAATATTGAAATACAGAAGATATGTAATTAATTTGATGAAAGCTTCAAAGCTATTGGTGTTTGGCAAGATGAGGTGCAGAATTCTGAACATAAGTCAGCATTTGTCAAGGCATAAAAATAAATTAATTATGTAAGAATTGCCTAGGATCTGCAACCCACAGTCCAGAGTCCACTCCAGATGAATTCATTCAATATTTGGGGGGGGGGGGTAGTCTAAGAATTATGTTTTTTATCCAATTTCTTCAGTGTCACATGTGCTCTCTCTCTCTCTCTCTCTCTCTCTCTCTCTCCATATATATATATATATATATATATATATATATATATATATATACACACACATACACACACACAGACACACAAACACACACACACACAATTTTTAATGAAGGCTATTTAATATGACTTCGAGAAACTTAGCTAGTTCCTGATTGGCCATAGGACTCTAGCCCCACCCCCACCCGCTTCTTATTCCTTAGATCACATGCAGTGCTTGTAAAAGCCCTGAAGAGCAATATGACTCACCTGGACTTTCTGTGAAGCTGTAGATCATCAGTGAGGCACAACTTTCTGCATTTCTGAGAAGTCGCCAGATGAAACTGAGGCCACTAGGTCACTGCATAGACATAGAGGTGTTTTCAAGACAGTCTTTCAAGACGGGACCTACTTACTGCCCAGCTTTGAGGATGTGGCTACGTGAGAACTCGGGACAAAAGTACTTTCTGGTTTACCTCGCCGTCAAAGGTAGAGACAATCGATGTCTTGGACTCGGGTTGGACTGACAATTTGAAGGCTCTCCCAGCCTGTCACAGGAGTGATTCTACTGAACCCTAAGTCACCAGGAGCCTTCTAGCCACCGCAGAGTTGCATCTACAGACCCCATCTGCAGTCCTTGTTTCCAGGCAAGGAGAATACAAACCAATGCACCCGAAGGCAGTTGTTCTCACCTATGTATTCTAATTTTCTCTTATCACTGAGCAGAACACAAGACAATGGGGTCTTGAAACAAAGACACAGCCACTTTCTCCATCCTTCTTTCAGATCCAGGGTCCACTTGGACCCTCCCTTGACCTTGTCTGTTCATCCACTCCTGCTACAGAGCCTTTGTTTTCATGTCTTTTGCAAGTGGTTTATGTCACTAATAAAAGATTTTAATATGCACCACCTAGTAAGGAAACTCAACAGACAGAATAAACTCATATAAGACAACTTGGGTTGAAGGGCAAGGGAGTGGGGACAGAGTTTAGCATGTCAAAATAATCTTCATCGTGAAGTTTGTCCCGAGAATCTCTAGCCAAGTAGGATACCATTTGAAAAACAGTTCATTTTCCATGTTGGCTCCAGCATAACGGCCTGCAACAATTTTTCACGGCCTCCTAACAGATACCTTTTTTGAAAGTGCTGTTTAAGTCAAAACCACCAGTTTCCTTGCAATGAATTGAAAGGTAATGCAGTTTTAATTTTAAGTCCAATTATATCTTGAGGGATGAATGGTTCAGGGCAAATCCTTGCTTAGGGCCAAAGGGGGTAATACATCATTCATTCCCATGATCAGATTGCTTCCAAGCCCCTCGGGGCCTCTCAGGAAACAGAAAGCAATAGTTAAAAGCAGCCTCTTTGGTGAAAAATTAAAGGGAAGGGAAAATCAAGGTAGATGTTGCCCATATCAATCAGGATATTTAAGCTGTGCTGTGGTTAAATAGAATTTAAGTAGCTTATCACAACAAAAGCCTTGATCTTGCTCAGACCTTGCTCAAGGCAGCTTGTTGGGGGATCCTACCCACAGCAGCTACTCAGTCACCTGCTGTCAGGAACTCCAGTTTGATGATCACATTTAGAAAACCCCCAAGAGGGAAGGAGGTGTGGTGAACGGCTTGTGAAGCCTCTATTTCTCTTGCACAGGCCTGTGGAAGCCAGACGGCTGAGGCAAACTCCCAGACAGGGAGGAGCAACACTATGCTGTGGGTGGGCCTAAAGTAGAACTAGAAATAACAGGTGAGTCTGCTGCAGGTCTCGGTTGTTCTAAGAACAATGACAAGGACTAGGGACTGAAGATCGGTGACTTAAGATCAGTGCCGGGCAGACAGGCACAAAATGCACCTGGATTGGAGACTGGAGTGAATCTGTGATGAAGATCTGCGGTGTGCAGCAAGTGTCCGTAGACAATGGCCAAGGCGAGAGCGTTCTCAGAGGAAGCAGCTGTAACAAGCTTTCCCCTCCTTTCCTTTTAAGCCATTTGAGTTCCAGTTGTCCCTCCCACATCTGGGTGGGTGCTCTTTCCTCATTGGCCGGCCCACAAATCACTCACAATCTAATCCAGGCTGGTTCTCAATTCCCACTCTAGGCGTGGTTCATAAACCCTCATCCAGGTGTGGTTCCTGATTGCCTTATGTTGACATAATCTCCCCAATGGTTGCAGAGGTGCTGTACTTTTTAGCAGATTAATCCAAATGGGCCGTGGGGAGACGGAGCCTGATGGCAAAGGGCATGTCACTGAAGCCTGCCTTTAGAGGGTGGGTCTCTCGTCTCCACTCCTCCCTCTCCTCTCTGCTTCCTGCTTGCCATGAAGTGAGTAGCTTTCCTCTGCCACGCCCTTCCTCCGTACCATTCCTATCTCAATGACAACGGACCACAAATGGAATCCTCTGAACAGTAAGCTAAATAAAATTGTGTCTTCTTTTTAAGTTGTTGTATCAGGTATTTGTCCCTGTCATGGCTAAGCTAGTCCAATGGAATTCAGCAGAAAACCCTTGCCGGACTGGGTGACAGCTGCCCCCACCTGGGGAGGTACCTTTCTCTAAGATGTGTTTCCTAAGCCTAGTAACCATTATTTGAAATTATGCATTCTGATGATCTGTGTACTAGGTCATTTCTGCAGGGTGGAATCGCCCTCGTAGGGATCAGAGTTCTGATGTTTCTGTAGGGTAGAGTGAGAGGCAGAGGGTGCTGTTGCTTCTTTGGCTTTCTGGAGGAGGATTGCCTGATGGAAAGGGGGAGCAGCAAGGCCACAGTCAAGGACAGCAGATGAGAGGCCAGCCTGTGTGTGAGCTTTTGCCTATCCCCAAGGTTGAGATGGAAGTGGTTGTTCCAGAAAAGACAGTGAGCTTCAGGGCAGCTAGAAGGACCAGACAACAACAATGTAGACACTCAAGGTAGAAGTAGTGCTGTGCCGACCAGAGGACAGACTCACTCCCATAGCAAAGAACTTCTGGACATAAATGCCTGGTTGTGGAGATGAGTGACCGTTGTCTCAAAGGGATTATGACAGGTAAATACATTCCTGCTACCCAGGTCCATCACCACAATAGAATGGGATATCAAGAAGAGGAGAGCAGAACTTGCAGGACTTGCCAGGGAGGGAGCCCAGTGGCCATATGAGCCCTAGAATGAGTACCCAGCTATCCCCAGAATCGGCTCTTCTCTCCGGTGGTGTCAAATTTGGGAACAATGATTTGTGCCAAATTAACTATTTCAGGCTCTAATGTTATGCCTGGAACACGACGTCATTGTTCTTGTCTCAAGGAACATATTTAATGAAAATAAAAATTTCAAATGTTAATATATGACTTCCCTCATATGGGACTTCCATACTAGAAGAAATGCAATGTAGCCAGGCCTGGCGGTACAGGCCTGTAATTCTAGCACTCTGAGGCAAGAAGACTGCAAATATGAGCCCAGCTTAAATAAATTAATGACTTAATGACACACCATCTCAAAATCAACCCCCCCCCCCCCAAAAAAAAAAAAGTGGCCTGAGGATATATTTAGTGCCCTAGCTTGGATTTCCAGCATCCACATTCCCCAAAAAGATATTATTATGTTTTTTTCCCCGTTTAAAATCTTTAACTATTTTTCCATGCAGCTCTCATGTATGGTTTCTGCATCAGAGAAACATGATAAGTTTGGGCAGCACGCCTGTTTTCTTGGAAATTTTTTCTCTTAGGTGTACCATCTCACCCCAGGCACCTACTTCCTTGGAAACATTGGATGCTCAGCTGTTTTCTGTGGCGGCTGGTTGTTGTCTTAGGTACTTTCTCATCGCCGTGACTCGATACCTGAGATCCACACCTTCCAGAGGAAAGATTTATTGTAGCTCACAGTTTCAGAAGATCCATTTATAGGTGGGCGGCTGGAAAATGATGGAAGCACATGGTAGGGCTTGGAGTGGGAGCAGGGCCAGACCCGGAGATCCTCACAACATGGTGGTATAGAGAATGACTTCAGGGAAGGACACAACCAACTCATGCCCCTCCAGGTCAAGCCCATGCCCCTCCACGACAAATCCTAAGTTTATGCGCCTTCCAGCCAAGCCCTAACTCCCAACCCTACACAGTATCCATACGAAGAAGAGGCTATTGGGGGGCAATCCAGATCCGAACCACGACAGTTGTTGAGGAATAACTGCTCGAATGAACAGTTGACATATGAATTAATAAGCAAGGAGGCCCAGGAAGACGGGACGTCTGGAAAGGTAATAATCTAGCTTTCTTGTTTTTAATTTGCAAAACTGAGAAGATTAGCAGCTTTCTGTCCACCCTCAAATCCCTTGCAAGCGGCATCTGCTTTAGTCCCAGGGAGGCAGATCTAAGCGTGTCTCTAAGTCAGGGTCCTGAATTCACAGAGGTGGCTTCTGTTAGCCACCACATCTGATGCCCCGGCCCCCTATGACAGGATCTAGACCCTCCCACCCTTTCTGTTATTACCCAGCTAGAGGTTCATTGTGGGCACTGAGGATCGAAATTAGCAGGATCAGCATTGAGTGGAAGCTAGGAGGTGGGCTGTAGGTGCCTGAATAATTGAGGTCTGCAATAATAGAATGGCCAGGGGCCTACGAGCTGTTCCTTTGGATCCTGACTATTTTTTTCTCCCTAAGAACAGAAACAATGCAATTGGCATGCGTTCCCGGCTGATTTGGGAGTCTGGGAGGTGGCTGCCTGTTCTTCCAGGAGAGCGCCCGGACCTGAAGAGAATTTCGTCTGAGGAAAAGTCTGATGGACAAAGGGTATGATTTATGTAGAGATGGAGTAATAGGCAGGGATTCTCAAATTTGATAGTAAGCTGGATAAATTCAATAAAGAGGAAGTCTACGGAGGCAGGTTTTACGGTGTGTGAATGTTTTCCTAAACACCTCTGAAGAGATAATACTGCACAGGTGAGAATAATATAAAAGGACTTTCCTTTTCATTCCTGCCAATCTGGCTCTTTCACAAGTTCTCTGATGAGGGAGGAATGGGAGCTTGTTGGGACGGCTCTTCCCTAGCTATCGCGCTTCCTTTTGCAACCTTTCCAATCTTGTTCCCCCCACCTTCCAGCTTTTATTGAATTTTTGCAAGAGAACAGAATTTTGCTAGAAAGGATTTTACTAGAAAGAGCAAGTTAACCTGAATTGCTGACAAATGTAAGGCTCTCAAATGCCTAACGAGTCACCCGTGGCTAGAGGTGCAGCATCCTAATGAGCCCCGGTATCTCTGGGGAGTCCAGAGGAAGAAATAGAGAAAGAAAGAGAAAAAAAATAAAAATAAAACCCTGTAACTATGCAGGAAAATGCCTTCAGAATCTTGAGAAAGCTGCTGGCTTTGGAGAATGGAGCGCCTGCTTTGAAATTCTGACGTGAATTCATACACTCTCTGTGATCACTAACGACTCAATTAATGAGTCTGAATTTATTCCTTTTGGAACATATTTTCCTCTCTGGACAACAGAGGAATGTCTACAATGTACACAAACACCAACGGTCATAACCTTGGTGTCATAGCCTCTCATAAAATCAAATTCCCTTTCTATTTTTTCAAAAACACAAAAGAAGAAAGTGAGCAGGAGATGAGGTGCACGTCCTTGCAGTAGCCTGGCTTCGGGACAGGTCAGGAGCCATTAATACACAAGTGAACCGAATAGCCACTGGAATTGTGATTTGAACTTTGAACCCACGTGTTCTACACTCAAGGAACCAACTGAAGAAAAAAGGATCAAGGGTCAAGCTCTGTCTTTGCCATGAGGCTATTCTAGGAATTGAGAGGGAGTTCTGGATGGAAAAGGTGGGTGAGGAGTGTCTGGAAGTAAGTGCCTGAGGCTTCTCTTTCGGAATCTACCTGAGAGAGGAGCAGAAATTGCCAGGAAGGGGCCGCCCTTCATTTGCATGAGGCGGACCAACCACATCACTCAGTTTTCCTGTTTGCTTGCGTGTCATGCTGTGTGGGAACTTTGTCTTGTGTATTTTCTCCACAGCCAGCTCAACACAACAGCAGATAAACTTTGTGCATAAAGGCAGATTCTCAGGTGCAATGGTCTGGGTTCACTTTGCCGTATTTAGTCAATGTAGTAGGCAAATAGACATTAGCACCTCTGAGGAGGGCTTAAAAATCGCACACCTCAGAAAAGGAACAGAAACTTCAATGTATGACATATTTATATTCATTTGTTAGGTCTGATGCAAAGTAATCCCACTCAGCATAGCAGCAATTTAAGATGACACATTGCACACATTCTTGCTGAGAACTGGCCACTTGGCTGGACACTTCCAAAACAAGGCACAGGATACTCCTGAATACCTTGGTTCTATACCCAGTGATTTGTTAGAGAATCTCCTGTCGTGGGGAAGCACCTGATTTATGAAAAAAGAAGTATCTCTCCTAACTTTTGCTTCCAAATTTCTTTTGAGATTAAGGCCTCCAAAGATATAATGACCCCTTGAAAGGAACAAGGAAGACCTTTTTGCGACACTGAAAACACTTTAAAAAAGAATATTGGTAAATGGTGATAATCTCCAAAGTTCCCTAGACCCCAGGAGGAACTTTCATGGGCTCATGAGGCATCAGAACTGGCACCTGGTACAGATGCCTCCCTGGCGATGCCCGCTTTCTTATTGAAGATGCGATTCTTATCAAGCAAACTTAAAATAAGATGATGCTTCGGTGGCACCTCCTGCCTTCTGCCTTGAAGGTGGAACTCTGTTTATCTACTCTACAATAAATTCTTCCTATACTTCTGTATAAACATTTGTGTGCCTTGATTGAATCTTTTAGTCAGGTGGACAAGACCTGCGGAAAAAGAGAGCAGATGGCTCCTCACAGCACCAGGGTGTGGCTTCCCAGTAGCCGGCCTGTTCCTTTTTCCACTTCTTTCCTTTTGCGGATGATCATCTACTTGCCCTCCAAGTTAGCACCTGAGGAACCTTTGTCTCATTCCCAAGTTTAATGCTCTTGACTCACTGCAGGGCTAGTCCATTGACATTTTGCAAAATACAGTGGAAAACTTCTGAAGGCTGTTAAGGAGGAGATTAGTCTACTGAGACCTTCTTAGATTTGTTAGTTGGTGCCCATTGGCACGAGGCTGCTCTCTTCCCATAGATACAAGTGTACTATCTCCTCTTTGTCTACATGTATTTGAAAGGGGTGCTTATAGGTCCTTTAAGAAAACATTACTGCTAGCAATACTGCCAATTGACTAGAAAAGATCTTATGTCTCAAAGGGGGCAGAGAACTGAGTTATAATTTAAAATTTTCTAAAGAAGTGCATAGAGTCAGGCAGAGGGCTATCTAACATGCCCTTCAGCTAAATTTTATTGTCAATGTCTTAGTTACCTTTTTATTTTATTTTATTTATTTTATTTATTTTATTTTTTTTATTTATTATTATTATTATTATTATTTTGCTATGACTGAGTACCCAACATGTGCAAATCAGGGGAGGAAAGGTTTATTTTAGCTCACATTTTCAGAAACTCACTGTCCATTTACAGGCAGCTGGCAACAATGGAAGCACATGGGGGAGGCAGAGGCAGAGGTAGCTCCTCATGGCATTGCAAACAGGAGGCCAAATTAAGTCCCGGAAAGAAGGACATAGCCTATATCCTTCTAGGTCCTGTCCCCGTGATCTACTCCTTCTGAGTCCAGCCACAGTGTTCCGCCCCTTCCAAGTTTAAATTCCTAATTCATCACATGTCTGTAATCTAATCCACATGCCTGTGATATAATCTGCCACATGCCTGTCTTCTGCCACACACCTATAATCCAGTGCATGCCCACAATCCACCCTTCAAGGTCAGGTCTATACTAGCACATGGTTTCATAGACAA
The DNA here is from genome assembly GCA_004027205.1 of Ctenodactylus gundi. Taxonomy (NCBI): domain Eukaryota; kingdom Metazoa; phylum Chordata; class Mammalia; order Rodentia; family Ctenodactylidae; genus Ctenodactylus; species Ctenodactylus gundi. The sequence goes on from PVKB01000695.1 coordinate 98,271, forward strand.
TCAGTAACACCCAAATACATGAAACTTTGAGGGGACATTCCATATCCAAACCACCATGGCCATCTTTAACACCCTCACCAACTGGGGACTGGGCACACCTATGGCCCAGAGGTCAGTATACGGCCATCTTTCTAACTTTCAGCCCACACGATGTGCTGGCCCGCTACTGGGTAAATTAAAAGACTCAGCCCTTCCTGCTGAGACATAGTCCCAGCGATTGAACATTACCAGTCTTCACGACATACTTCTTTTTTGTCTTTTCTTCTGTGTTCAGTCAGCTTTAAGCTTCTCACCCAATTTCCATCTAGTTTCACTGAACAAAAGCTCATGATTCTCACCTGCAGATTTAGTTTTTGGCACCTTTGCCCAGATGTATCTATTAACAAAACAAATTATATATGTAAAAGTATTTTAAGAAGCTGTCTACTCCCTGGTCATGAGGTGTGAGTGCAAAAACTACCAAGTACAATGCCAAGATTTGTGTTTGGAAGATAAAGCAGAAGATTGTGTCTTACCAAGAGGGAAGAAATTCTTACATCAGGAACTAGAGGTTTGATCTTCAAAACAAAACAAAACAAAATGAAAAACAGACTTGAAGTCCATGTGATTAACCTCATCTATCTCTCATCTCTAGATAAGACCTGTTTTTTACACCATGCAATTAACATTTCTCTCATATTGCTGTTCTTAATGACATGATAGCCCACTTTACACTCCTTAATTATTTCTCCTGGGCACGATCTACTTACCCACCAAGCGTATTTCTCATAAGAAAGGGTCTTTATCTTCCATGGAAGACCAAACTGTGACGAAGAAAGCAAAATATACTATGAGTAAGGAAGGTGTTTAGATTCTGGAGACATTAATTTTGCTGTAATGGCTTCCAGGTCCCTTGCCAACAAATCAAAAGAGGTTTAATTTTCCTTTATGAAGTTTTCATTGAACACTGTACAATCCACTTCTGATGTTTCTGATTATCTAGCTGATATATTATGCAGATCCTTTCTCCTCCTAGTAAGGCTCAGGCTCATGGGAGATTTTCCTTTATTTTATTACCAATTAGCACCTGTATCTCTTGGAAAAAAATTATATTGTTGCACTTTATCCAGTAATGCTGCTCATTAGCCATTTTAAAAGAAAAACTGTTCAGGAAAAGATTGGAACGCTGTAGTAAATTGGATTTTAATTCATGTTTTCAACAAATAAACTTAAAACATTAAGGGTACAGTAGTGACAAAAGCCCACTTTCCTTCTTAGTAAGAAGTAGTTGAATCTTTACTATAGTTCATTAATCTACCCTCTTTTTTATTTTATTTTTAAATCAGGCTAGGACTCTCAGGGCTCTACAACTGCACAGTTTCTAATTTTGAAAATGGTTTAGAGTTCAGATGCTATTTCATGGCATAATGTTTGGTCACTAGGGATGTCGAATTCCCGTGATGGTGGAGTTGAATTTTTGTCCCCAGTTCTTTACCTATTGAAGCATCCTGGCTTTTTTGTTCCCTAACTTTTTAGTTTCCCTTGCTGGTGTTTACCCCCTTAATGCCAATCACCTTTGGGACTTTGGTCAAAAGTTCTGAGACACTGTAAAAAGCAGCCGGTTCTTTCGCTCACTGTTGCTGCATTTGCACCATTACCATATGGGACATGCCCTTCCTGGCCCCTGGGAGGGGGCACGGACTGTAGCCAGGGGGCACTGAAGCTGGAATCCAGCTGAGCAGCACACACAGGTGCAGCATGAGCTCCTGCTTTTGATTCCTTTGTTTCTGGCTTGTTGTGTTACAAAGTTTGTTTTGACAAATATTTAAACATAAACATTCTTTCTTTCAGGTTCATGAGGAAACTATGCTTCCAGTAAATTACAATAAGATAGAAACTTATGAATTGTTCTAACCTCCAGGCATGTGGACCTGACATCCATGTGCAGAGTTCTGGGTTGATGTGTTTTGAAGGTCGGGTATGTTTTCGGCTTCCCATAATCTTACTGCCACACCAGTGCAGTTTGGTCTACATGGCATAGAAGATCGAAGGAGGGAAAAAGGCAGTAATGGAACAGCTCCAGGATCAGCATGGCCTGCACCTGCCATGCTGTGAGGGGTGACATGGAGAGAGACTACTGGGTAGTCTTACTTTCTTAATTCCTTCTCTCTCTCGCTCTCGCTCTCTCTCTCGCTCTCTCTCTCTCTCTCTCTCTCTCTCTCTCTCTCTCTCTCTCCCTCCTTCTTTCTTGGTACTGGGGATCAAATCTAGTATCTTCACACTGAGCTACATCTCCATCTATTTCTATTTTTGATTTTGAGACAGGGTTTTGGTAAGTTACTCAGGTGCGCAGCCTGGGTTGAAATTTGTGATCCTCCTGCCTCTGCGAGTGCTGGGCTTACCTCTTCATATGCCAGCCTGTCTCACTATCTGTCTCTCTCTTTCTCCCTCTCTCCCTTTCCTCCTCTCTCCTCTATACTACATTGGAAGAGTCCATTAAAAACATAAAAATATCTTGCTTTTAAATGTACTAAGGATCTTCAAATAGTAGTTTGGGAATTCTGTGGTGTAGATTGCTACCTATGAGCTCTGTCCTTACTAGCAAATGCCAACACCCAGATTGAATTCTCAGAGCAGGAAACGAGGGACCTGCCTTCCCACATCTGGTGAGAACACTCATGCGGCCATAGTTGGCAGCAGCCACCCTACAGGACCCTTAGCTGCAGCAGCACCAGCCAGAGAGCTAGAGCTGGGGACCAGGCCACCAAAGAGTCTGTTCTTCTCCTAGGATGTCAGGTGTATCCCAAGGACTTCTCAGGAAAGACAAACAGGGAATTCAGTGCTCTTGATGGCAGTTAATTTTCATCAGTTGTCCAAAACAGAGTATATGCCACCATTGTACAAGAACGTCATGTTGTGTAAGTGTAAGAGGGTAATATTTTTATCTTAGTATCCGTATGCTGCTATCACAAAATTCCATAGATGGAGTGGTTTATAAACAACATAAATGTTTCTCAGAAGTCTCTGGAGGCTGAAAATTCAGTGATCAAGATGCTGGATGGCTTAGCGGCTGATGAGAGGCTCAACATCGCTTTCCAAGACAGTGCCACACTGTCCTCATAGGGAGAAAGCCAGTAGTAACAGGGGAGGCGAGTGTTGGGTGAAGGCTCTTTACTAGGGCCTTTAATTCAACCCACAGCAGGAGCCCCGATGGCCTGTCTGCCTCTTAAAGGCCTCACCTCTTAATGCCATCACGTGGGCAACACCTGCATTACCAAAGGTACAATTTCAAACCAAAGCACATAAATGGTAAAGCCGCAAACATAAAAGATTGCATCCCTTGTACCCTCTCAATCAAAAGTTGTCATGAATCCATTGGGTCTAACCCAATGTCGAAACTAGCAGATCACCTTCAAGGAGTCCTCCAAATACGTAAAGAAAGCCCTTCTGTGGCCATTTATTTTCTATGTTTTCAAACGAAAATCCCATTTTTAATAGGGTTATTATGGTTTGGATGTGGAGTGTCCCCCAAAAGCCTCCTGTATCTGGGTGTTGTGAAATATTCATAGATGGCATGTGCTAAGAGGCGGGGCCTGCTCAGAGATGATGATCCTGGGGAATTACCCAGAGAAGGATGTTCCTGGTGTCGGATTCTCACTTGCTCCGTTAACATTGTTCCAGTTTCTCAGTAACAAATCTTGGGCATGAAGCATCTGCTGGCCGAGCCTGGAAAAAGGAATGCTTTTCCAATTTTTCTTCTCTAGCGAGGGTCATATTTTAAAATTTCTTTCCCCCCTTGCATGTCTATTAATGTATGTGTGTGATACGGAATGTTTTCACTGAGCTTGAGTATTTTGTGCATATGCGTACCGTGCCAACATTACAACCCCTTCTCTTTGCCCTTTATGACTCCCCTGCCCTTTCCCCATCTGCCCTGACTCCCACTATCGGACCTACTTGGTTCTGTAGAATGCCTGTCTTTTGGGTTTCACATCTTAGAGAAATCAAGTCAACTTGAAACTATCGTTCTTAGTGAAGTGAGGGCCATGTTTGTTTGTCTGTCTTTTCTCTCACCAGAATATAAGTCATGAGGAATTTTACAAAAACAATGAAATAAATTTTCATACGCACACACCAGATTGACACAAAATAAAAACACAAAAAACAAAGCGGCACACACCCGTTGCGCAGGGTAGTGGCGCTCATGGTCCCGCTGACACGCAGTCCCGCCGACCCCTCACAGAAGCCTCACCTTGCCCCTTCTCGATGGGCGGGTCCTGCGGTGGAGCTCACTCTTTCCCTACCTTCCCTTCATGAGACTCGATGGTGGCCAGGGGCCACGTCTTTAATCTAGTTCCTGCCAATGACCTGAAAATTCCTCAGAAATACAAAGTATGTCCACTTGCTTTTCCATTTTCAGTAAGTACTCACTGCCTGCATCGCATCTGTCATTGAATCAGTGTTGAGATAAACTGAAAGGAGGAGAGAAAAGAGAAGTTGTACTCACTTCTTTTCTATTTTCGGACAAAAAGGTTAGAACTGACCTCAAAGATATTATTAAGTCAAGCCATATGACAGTGCTGATATATAGCTATTTTGACCTGCACAAATAGACATTTTGTGCGAATAATGTATGCATTTAAAATTCAGAACGTGGGTCATTCTAAGCAGCTGACATTGAAGTTTGTTGCAATTACAAGGAAGTCTAAAAAAAAGATATCGGCTTAGTTTGCCTCTCCCGGCTGTGGGAATGGGGTTCAGGTTAAGTCCATTGCAAAGTTTGCATAAATGGGAACATTTTCATTTAATTAAGATGAAGATTTGCAATCTTTGAAGCTCTCGAACAATGCTCTGCTCTGTGTGCAGCGAGTGCAACTCTCTGAGAGTTCTATTCTCTAATTGCAGAGGGTGAGATTATTGATATAAAATCAGAAAAATGTGAAGTGTGCAGATAGAACTTGGTGAGGGAAGCACATCTTGCTTGTTGGATACTGTGATAACCGCAGCATACTTCTGTACACTGTTTATGGCATGACAGAGGAGGAAAAACGGGATCAAAGGAGCCAGAAGCCTCACTCCAAATCACAACGCTAACAAATGGCAGGACCAGATTCAGGACTCTACCCTTAGACTGTAGCTACAGTCAAAACCACCAATCTGTTGTATCTGTGGCTATTCCAGGCACAGCAGTCAATGGCAGAAGCCACCTGCCAGGCTGCACCTAGCATCGGCTTCTTCTGGAGTCCCATAGTGGAGCAACTCTCATTTTGAAGCCCCCGAGTACCAAGCACCCGAGTAGCTTGTGCCGTGGTCACTTCTGCCATCCAGGTGTTGAGGGTCTGGCTCCATATTGGCTAAAGCAGCAGCAGAGGTCAGAAAGCAGAAATAAGAAGCAGCGCCACTGCGAGCTCCCGTTACATAACTTCCCCAGCAACCTCCTGCGCACTTCATTAATCTTTCCTTAGATTTCATTTTTCATTTTACCTGAGTCTATCAAAAGACCGTGTAGTCCCCTCCATGTACTTTGAGGCCATAATCACCTTACATAATGCAAAGCCAGCCCTAACTGCTCTCCACTTCACACTCAAAAGCACAATCTTATTTTATTTTTGTCCTGGAGGGGAAGGCCTCCACGGCTTGCTTATGCGTGTCCCGGCTAAGTACCCTCGCACCACCCCCTCCTCTCGCTTATACATCAACAATACTCTTTCTATCCTTCAATGGCAGCAAAGTCTGGCTGGGTGGCCCAGGACACAAGAATTCTCCCAGGCCAGCAGAGAGTAAAAAGATGGAATTCTATTTATGTTTTAATCTAAAGCTAAGAAAATCAATATTAACAATTCGACAAAAACAAATGGTGAATGCTAATTACTTGTAAGGCAAGGATGGAAATCTAGCAGGGTTAACTAGACGCAGGCGTCTTGCTAGGATTCTACTTTTGGGGAATTTGGCATACAGCCAGCTTGGCACCCTAGCGCATAATCGAGGTGGGGACATTGCTAAAATCAAGGTCAATAGTGGAAATTTCTCAGGATCATTAATGAGATAACGGGTAATGAGAACTGGAAACTTTCGTCCTCTGTGTTTTGCTGGTTAGCTCATGGAAAACGACTGTAGAGGCCTGGGGTGAGTCAGTGACTACAAAGTTGAATCTTTGGTTCATAAGTCGCAACTGGGCCAACTGCCCAGGGTCTGCAGGAGGAAGCCTTGCAAACTGTGTCGTCAGTGCGTGCAAGAGACCGCTGCAGTGACATCATCGGATAAACTTGGTGTTCACTGCACGCTCTTCATAGATGCTGAGTTTCACACATTTCTGTGAACCAAGGACTTCACCCTCTACAACATGACGAGGCCTTATCTATCCACTCATTCCAAGGGCTTAGAACAAAACAGTCTGTTTTCCAGAGTCAAGGACTTCTCACTCAAGGCTAGAGCCAAGAAATATTGCCTAAGTTTCCAGACTGTCAGTCTCCTGTACAGATTTTGGATGTTTTGGCCTTAAAAAATTCACAATCCAATTCTTTAAATGAAATCCCTCTCTCTCTCTCTCTCTCTCTCTCTCTCTCTCTCTCTCTCTCTCTCTCTTTCTCTTATCTCTTACTCTCCTTCTCTCCATCTCTCTTTCTCTGTATCTTCCCCCTTTTCTCTCTATCCCTCTCCTCATTCCCTGTGTATGTACTTATGTGTGCACATATCATCATCTAGATATCATCTACCTCCCTAGCTACCATTATCACTTCCCTGATGGTCTCGGCTGATAGAGCATACGTTTGTATCTATGCAAAGTATTGGTATCTATCGCTAAGCTTTTCTATCTATATCTCTATCTATGTCTGTATCTATATGCACTTATATTAATAGATCAGTAACTATGTAGTTTGTAGTTCTATCCAAACCTTTTTCCTCTCTCTAAACACACATGCACACACACACACACACACACACACACACACACACACACACAGAGAGAGAGAGAGAGAGAGAGAGAGAGAGAGAGAGAGAGAGAGATGCAATTGTCTGCTTCTTTGTATCTCTGTTTCCATACTTATTTTCATAAATATACCCAGCAGGGGAAATAAAGTAACTTAGTTTGAATATCTCATTTTCATGAAAGCACATTTAATGCATTGCATATTTTATATGATCTTGTGAGATTTTTTCCCCCACGGTGTGATTTTGTTGCTAAAAATACCCCGAGTATGCCAACTCTAAAAAAAAGTCATATCCACATGCTTCAAGCTATATAAATATGCAATCTATAAAATGAAAGTCCATATTTCATTTCTCACAATTTTTTTTTGAGTTCTTCTTTGCGACCCTCCTGGTCCCCCTTGCCTTCCTGCTCTTTGGTCCTCTCCTAAAAAGCTCTTTTTTTTTTTTTTGGTGACTGCCCGGGACCTCTACATTTGACCCTGGCTCTGCCAAGATCCTCTCTTCCCGGTTCCCAACTTTGTTTCTGCAGTGTTTCCAGTCATGTTTCTGTCGCACGCTGGTGTCTGTGTCTTCCCACTTCTGTCAGCTATGCTGATTCCGGCCGTGAAGATTCCCCTCACTCTGACTCTTAAATTTAACTTAGTACTAAACTAGTGTCATGTCTCTAACATTAAAACTTTTGCCTCCCTGCCACAGAACGCAGGGCTTTTTCTCTGAGCCCACAGTGCTATCTTTGTATCATAAAGGCTACATTACACTGGAGATGCTTCTCGTGCTTGCTATCCACTAAACATTACAATATCTTTAAACATGGGGCTTTAAAAATGTATCTTGATCTGAGTTTTGTAAAAGAGCTCAGTCGAACATTGATGTAGGACACTGCTTTTAAAATTCGTTGGGAAGTTGTACCCGTTCTGTTTTCTAGCTGATGTGGCTTCGCGCGTTTCCTTGGCCAGCTTCATCCTAAGCAAGTCCTCTGGTTTGTCACTATGGGGCGCATTGTGTGCCCACATGTTCTTATCCACTTCGACTCATCTTGCACCGCAGACACCACCGTCCCACTGCTCAGCCTCTATAGGAACGCGGACAGATGTCTGCTACAGTACAGCAAATGTCCATTCAAGAAGTCAAAAGCTGTGGATGGGAGGAGGAACTGAAATATTCTTAGCACTCATCTTTTGTTAGTCTTGTAGAATTTTTTCTTATAGAGGTTGATAAGGGTATCCCAGAAGCCCTATTTCCTCCAATTACTCAGTCTATTTAAATCTCATGTGACCTTATGCACTACTAGATTTTGCACATTTTCAGTAATTCCCCTGCCAGACCTATGTAATTGTGTATGTATGTGATCGTGCACGCCGTTTCCATTAAGCAGGGCAGTAATGTCAAAAAATCGTACTGCTTTATTCAATTTTTATTGAATACCCAGATTCAGTTCCATGAAGAGGATTACTGTCACTGTCAGTACTATCATAATAATCAAGCAAAAACTGTGAGGTCTCTGCGTCATGTGGCCCACTTGACATTTTGCATATGTCTGTCTTAACATCATTTAGGAGAAAATGACTCAACTTAGCTCGTCTTCCTCCCAAACCTCAAACTTGTGTTTTCAAGTCTTTGTGGATCCTTCAGGTAACAATAGATTTAAGGGACTAAGTTGGTACGAGCTGGCTTCCAGGTCCTGAGCACGGCAGGAAGTAGTATGTTCCTTGGATATATTAACTTGTGAAATTTGAAGATACTATCTAAACCCGAGAAGCTAACCCTACTAAGAAAACTACTGCATTAGAGATGGTTGGATTTTCTTGGCAGTTGAGGAGACAGTCCTTCCATTGATGAGCTTAAAGATTCAATGCTAGATGGACCCACGACACTCAACTGTGGCCACATTGAAAGGGTCATATGGGCTCCAGCATTTGGCCTTGTAGACAGTAAGGAACTATTTGCAATTTACTTGTTAATGTAGCAAAAAGAGTAATATTTATTTGTAAGATATTGTTTTAGATTTTCACTATGCTTTCCATAAATATTTATTTAACACCGACAAAATATCAGGCATTGTTTAGGCTTGAAATGTTTGCAAATAACTTACAATGATCTGGCTTGTATTTGGCATGATAGATGCAGGGCAGAAGAGTGAGTAAATCAGTGGAACAAGAGTTGTGATCAGATCAGCAGATGGACACACATTCTGATGATCGCGATGAGGCAACAGAAACTAGATTGCGATCTGCCTAGCGTGGGAATCAAATGCAATCATTACTTGGGTTCATAGGCTTGACCTTCCCAAGAGGGCCAGTGTTAGCACAGCTTAGAAAAAAGACTACGGAGGAAGCTAGGATGTTATGGTGGAGATAACTAGGAGCACAGAGCGCTTGTGCTCATGCGGGTATGAATCAGTGTGGTATTGTGCAACTAAAATGGGCTGTGCTGGTTTCTATTTTCTTCTGTCTCTTCTCAAGTGAATCTCCTGGGGACCCCATTGCTCCACGTCTGTCTATGTGTGAAAGGGAGCACTTCCAGCTCTCTTGCTGCCGTGTTGTGTTGGACCTACTCCTGGCACGCACAGACACCGTCTTGCTCTGTCCTCCTGTAGCACAGGGACAACACAGGAAGTCATCTGTTCGTTTTTTATAAGGACACCAATCCCATAATGAGGGCCTCACCCTGTGGGTTTATCCAAATCTAATTTCTCTTCAAAACTTAAATGTTCAAATACAATCACATTCAAAGTAAGAATAAAAAGTAAGTTTTGGAGGACACAAAGATTCAAAGCATTCAAAGCTGCATCAGTGATCTATTAAAAAAAAAAACTAGGCTTTATGAACACTTTGCTCAAATTTCTTTTTGCTTCACATTTCATATGGAGTAAAAGATGTACTCCTCAGCATGTTCCCTAGGCCAGGGTCTCCAATCCCTGCTACTGCTGCATGGCCTGGGAGATGAGGACTGGGGGTTGCAGACTGTGGTCTCAGGGCACAGGCCCAGGGGCCTCCAACAAATTCCAAAGTGCTGTAGACCTTGGTCCCTTGTCTTCTCCCGGTAAGAAGTGCTCTTCACAAAGCTGTGCTAGCTGAGATGTATTTCTACCTTCTTTAAGTCTTTGCTCAAAATCTGTCTCTGGGGCTCATGTGCCCACACTAATTACCATTATAAGCGGCTTCCCTCAGCATCCCTTAACCACACAGTGACCACAGCACTTACTCATTCTAATATGGCATGTGGTGTATTTATTTATCATTCTCACCAATAATAACTTGTTCACCTGCCCTGTTCTCTGGTCTGTAGACGCTTGGCTTGCTGACATGCCCTGGGCACACAGGCCGCGTCGGGCACAACACTTTTTCTGGGCTCATTTACTGACTACAGGAACACCGGAGCGAAGGAATGGCAAGTTGCTTACAGGGAAAAGTGAGAGACTCGGGCTCTGAGTTGGGAATTACTCAAAAGACACACACAAGACCATAGATATCATCTTGGGGCCTGGACTGCATATTCGAAAGGGAAAGTTCAATATTACTTTGGAAAGTAAAGATTTTTTTCCCTATCTTTTTGTCGCGGGGCCCTTTATTCATGACAACTACTATTATTCTAAATATAAACTCCATATTAAAACCAATCAATTCACTTTAACATATTGAACTGGACTTGTGGGAAGATGAAGTATAGTTGTCTAATTAGAGAATTAATATATAAGGTAAACACTGCAGGAAAGGCCCCATTAGATCCTGACTGGCTATGCTGTCTCATTATGCTTTAATTAACCTGGGCGATTTGTGCTTGGGACAGGCGCCATGCATCATGGGAGATTTAGCTGCTGCAATTTTCCCTTCTGCAGGGAACTTTGGTGTGGGAGAGAGCTGAGCCAGACAAGGAGGATGTTTTCTACATTTCTACGTCAAGAACAGGCATGGGGATATTAATTCAGTAGAAGAAAATTTATTTTTTGGATAAGATAAATTTGCCCTTAGGCGGTCACATGGTCAAGCCCATATTAATGAAAGAAATAGATTGACATGGAATTATCAGGAAGCCTAATGCAGGAACACAGAAAACCTATTGTTATTACAAACCGAGGTACAGCACAGGTCTTCACAAAGGGACCACCTACAGACACTGACTCGGTTACAAGCATGAACAAGGCATCCCACGTCATTTCATTAAACCTCAAGTTTCCAGACTTCATGGGGATCATTGCAGACAATGTTTGTGAGGCTAATATATGGCAAACATTTTTTGAGGACAAATGGTAAAATTTCCATGATTTTGCTTTGAAAAAAAATAACCCTTGCATTATTCAGAAGAATGGAAACATGGCATCCATTTTCCAGCTGTGCAATTGACGGGTAGAGAGGGGTAGAGACTGGTTCAAGATTACTATGCCACTGCTAATGTGCTTCTAGAAGTAGCTCTGCAACTCAGATACAGTCAGCACCCATCGTATTAGCTATCATTTGTAACAATATCAATAAGAATAGCAATATTTACCAGTGAAAATGTCTATGCTATGAATCATCCGTCACCATTTCTCCAATAGTAAACACAAAAACCAACACACACACACACACACACACACACACACACACACACACAATGGGAAATGGAGGGAAAATGCTCTGCAAAATGAAAAGACCACCATGCAGACTCCTAATTGCTTAACACAGAAACAAGAATCGGTGCTATTTCCCCCACAGTCCGTGGTGGAAGATTTTTAAGGGCAAGTGGAAATTGAAGAGTGACAGGATCAGAAAACCCGATGAGCTTCACAGAAGTGGAAGGGAAGGCGTTCTACAGCTGAGCACGCGTTTGCCGAGAATTTACCTATGGCTCAGAATGAGGATGCATCAGCGTGGCTTTTGTAAAGTTTACATCTTGAACCTGAAGGAACTGTGACAGGGAATCAAGTCCCATTTATTGGAGTATAGTGGTGGTGGAGAACAGGCAGCAAGGCTTTGCAAGACAATATTGATGTTTGCCAATGAATTTGATTTCTGAGATAATTATTTATAGTAGTAAATAACTGAAACTCCTCATTAAGAATTGCAGCATCCACCCAGTGGCAATAAAAGGGTTTAAAATTCTAATAGTAAAAATCTGTCTAAATCCATCTTATCCAGCCCCTACAAAATGCATCTGTGATCATGTGATGATTTGGGATTATGAACCTGAGCTACTCACGCCTCTCCAGGTGTTCCTTCTGATCTGTTCTCTCTACACTGATGGGCACCAGCCTCCCTAACTGAAGCAAAAAGCCCTCTGTCAAGCCTGGGTGTAGAATTTAAGGTGCAATGCAAACGCCTCACCAAGGATCAACAGGACACTGCAGATCATTCTTTGGATAATGTCTTCTTTTTTGGAGACCAATTCTTACATCCTAAAATCTTTATAAAATGCTCTCAGTTGAACGTGTGGTTCCTGTCTTGGAACCTACCTGGCGCTCCTCTTGACAGTGTACTGTGGTCTAAATAACCTCTTTTTTATTGTTTTTCATAGAGGCAAGGTATAGCTTTATAGTCCAAGCTGGTACTGAACTCATGAAGTGGGCTAGACTGGTCTACAACTCAGAGCAACCCTCCTGTCTCAGCTGCCTCCCCAGTGCTGAGATCACTCGCACAGCTATTATATGGTGCTGGGGAATTGAACCCAGGACCCAGTGCTTCCTTGGCAAAGGCTGTAATCACTAACCTATCCCCCAGACCCTAATAAGTCTATAACCTTATCTTTGTCTCTTTGATAAATTCTTTACCCAGTCCTCGACACAAACTTGGAATGTCATCTCACTTTACAAGAAATGTATTTGGTTTGATTTCTTTTCTTTTGTTCAATCTAAAAACAGAAAACTCTAATATCACCATAGGATATGCTGGATATATTAAGAATAAAAGTATAAAGCACTACAAATATATGTGAATTAAGATTGCATTACTGGGCCAGGGATGTAGCTCAGCGGTGCAGCGCCTGCCTGGCAAGTGAAGGCCCTGGGTTCAATCCCTGGTTCCAAATTGAAGATTACATTACTGAGTGGATCTTGTCTATCCAAACAATTTAAAATTATTGAATAGAACAAAATATCTTTAGCCAAAGGTCATTAGCCAGTTGATTTCAGAAGTTATCTTATAGTTTAAACCTCTCTGAGAAGCATGAACATTGTTTAGCAAAAGGAAGCATCATTTTTTAAATAAGCTCTCTGGAGAATGAGAGAGAAGGAGTGAGTGAGAGAGAGAGAGAGAGAGAGAGAGAGAGAGAGAGAGAGAGAGACTTTTCTCAGAGTTTCAGGTAGCATCACCTCAGTTTTATCATTCTCCTGCTCTGTAATCTGAAGTCACCAACACTAAACCAGCCCACCAAATTTATAACACTTGTTCTGTGGCAGCAAAGTTTCTCCCTGGGTGGACTCTTATATGAAGAAGAAACACAATGTTCCAATGTCCACATCTGTCTTATTTCTTAATAGCTGTATTCTAAATTAGAGTTATTTATCAAAACGATTTAAACTTGTAGCTTTGGATCTATAAGTTCCATGACCTGCCTCTTCCAGAAAGGGCTGATATAATTAGTGAGGTTGTTGTCATCAATCATTCAAATAATGGCCTCTCTCTCTCTTTCTCTCTCTCTCTCTCTCTCTCTCTCTCTCTCTCTCTCCGTGCTTGTGTGTGTGTGTGTCTGTCTGTCTCTCCTTCTCCTCATCAATTACTCTGAATATTTTGATGAAAGATCAGACCAACTTTACTTCCTTTAACTACAATGCTATCATTCTCCCTGATGGAATGTTAAGTTTTCTGGAGAGATCTTTGCAGCTGCCAATTAAAGGGAGGCTTATTCTTGCATTCTCCAAAGAATTAGTTTTCAATTATAACAAATGTGATCAAAGGTAGCCTGTTTAGAACAAACCCATTTTCTCTGACATTTGACAGACTTATAGTTGGTTTGCATTCCTTGGTTTGGGATTAATAGGTCACCCAGAGTTCCTTAAACTAGCCCCTGGGGCAAAGGCCTGTAATCTCAGCACACTGGTAGGTGTGAAGGAGGAGGATTCTAGACCCCCTTCCAGCCTGGGCAGTGTGACAATTTAGGTAGACTCTGACTCAAAACTAGGTTGGGGACATAGCTCAGTGTAAGGCTCTGGTCTCAACCCCAGTACCACAAAACTAAAAATGAAAACATAATGACAGTTCTACTGATGCTTTAAGTGGTCTACATGGAAGCCACTACCTTTCCTCTTTCAGGAGCTGGTGGAAGACATAGTGGAGGGACTAGTCAGAGGAGAATGTTTTTGTTTTCTGAGTTTATTTCTGTTTATATTCTTACAGGAAAAACGTGGCTTCTTTGTGTATGTTCTTTGTGATTCCCCTCTATCCTCCTGCCTGGATGCAGACAGGTTGCTCATTCTAAGGTTTATCACAGAGAGACAATTTCTGGCCGCCCTGCCCACTTCCTATCTGGAAATTCACATCTAGGTAGCTCTATACCTCAACTCTCATGGCAAGCCCCTCCCCTAGCCTGTTGACAAAACTTATTTCACTTTGATAGGTGGAAAATTGACTTTATATATGTATTTTGCTTATAATATTGTCTTGGAGCTTTTGTTATACAGATTAATGCCTTTGTTTTCTTTGAAGATATTGTAATAGTTGTCTAAAATAGTTTGAATCTAAAAAAAAAAACTTATTTTTCTCTCTGTTTCGAATAAAATTAAATTTGAACAAACAAAATCCGTGGCTAATCAACCTCTAACAGTGTGGGGTTTCCTGTCTTCTCTGACAGCCAAGACTGCACCTTCCAATAAGCACAGGGGCGTGGTCTCTTTTCTCAGGAGGGCACTTGCCGTGCCTGTGCTCTGGTCCCCCAAGAGTCCATTTGTATTTAAGCCCTTGAATCTCTCAGTGCTGGTCCACATCCGCTTGGCAGTGTTCCTAGAGGCCTCAGACCCTTGTGGCAATATTCGTTGGTATGTTGGAGCCAACCCATAACCGGGAACAGCATGGCAGAGGAGCATGGATCTCTATAGTCTCAGTCTCTGACCTGCCATCGTTGACCCGGCTCTGCCAACCTCTCCTCTGTCCCTTTCACCCTGGGAACATTCCTCTGAGGGCTGAATCCCCCCAGAGCAGGCCCTGCCACCTCCCAAATGCATTCTGAACTGTTGGTGTGATTGTTATTGAAATCTTTTTTTCATTTGTCAGAGAGGAGAGCTTGCATTTAACATTATACCAACTGAATCTGGCTAAGGAATCTGTATTTCACAAAGCAAACGAGAGTTAAGAGTTGACGTGGCCTGACTGACGCTGAGGTAGTGCTGTCGGGGAGCTGGGAACAGCCCAAGCATTGCTGTGTCTCTGTCCCCCATCCTCAGCAGTTTCATCAGCTCTACGGACCTGTGTAGGGCTTCGGAGTTTCCCAGAACCCAGTACTTCATGGTGCTAAATTCAGAGCAACTCCACTGCACCAAAAGGGGCCACTCACCCTACTACCGCACATACCATGTCTCCAGTTCCAAGGTTCATAAGCGGGCTGTACGGCTGGTTGTACAATCCTTGAAATATTAGAAAGCTTGACAAAATATTATTTTATCTATTTGTTCTGCGTGTGGATTATTGCTTCTATTCCCTTTCACTTTGTTTTACCTTCCCCACCCTTCATTCTACTGTGACATCTGTTTTATTTTTCTACCTGTGGCCCAACGTAAGGCACAGATGCTTTTTACTGAGGCCTGCGGTCAGAAAGACCCCCCTCCATCAACTCCTGTCTTCTTTCCCTGCATCTTTGAGAGATGTGAGGCACCCTGGAAGGTGAAACTTGGCGGTCATAGGTTGGAATTCTGCTTTATTCCTCCTGGATAAGTTTACTCAGACTCCAGTGTCTCAGATTCCTCAGACACAATTTTCCACATTCCATCTATCTCATGTAGTTATTCTGAGGCTCAGAGTTGGAGTTTCAAACGAAAAGTAGTTAAATGTCTTACTTACATACGAGTGGTTGGATGGAGCAAGGTCCCATAGAGCAGCAGATGAGGTTCTGGAGGGCAAGGTGGTCTCTGTCCTGCCTCGGACAGGTGCTCCTGGCCTAACCAAGGCATTGTGCAAGAATCAGCCATCGCTTCAACCCCCACCGTTGTGGAGTTGGATTGATGTCCAGAAAGCTCACTGTAGAAGAGAAGGAGAGGATTTTGCTGATCATCCCAAATGCATAAAGACTGTTATTTGGCCCAAGGACAGGGTAGTAGAAATCTTACAGCCCAGTTGTAAAATTTTTATTAAGATCACTTTCTGCCCTGGCACCTGATCTCCTTAGAAAATCCCTGGCATGTCATGTGTGAAAGAGGATAAGTCAAAGAGGGAAGGCAACATCATGCATAAATCCACTGGGAAATCCAGCTTTCTACAATTTTGATCTAAAGTGGAGGAAAAAAATGAAAAAATGTAAAGTTCTGATGCTTAGCCTGAATAAGAAAAAGTCAGCAGCAACAAAAACATGACGTGTGCTAGACAAAGGGATCCTTAAGCCCCTTAGCTGCCTCCCACAGCTTCACCTATGTGCTGATTACCAATCGTCTTTTTCCCTGTTCAGTTCCGGAAACTGCTTTACAGGTAGGAAGGTGTCCACGCACTGCACATTTTCATTTTTCTACATGTCAAGGACAAGATCTGCTCTTCAGAGCACACACGGACGTCTTGCTTTTCTTACCATGTATGAGGTGAGAGAAGTTTGAGACCAGAGTCCAGGCTGTGGCTCGGTGTTCTGTCACACCTCTCCTGGACATGCCTGTGTTCACCTGAGGTTTGGCTACAGCAGCACTAGAAAAGAGGTAGTTTTAATAGGCAAAGTCGATGAAGCCCAGTCCACAATCTGGCTCTTACTAGTGCCCGGTTCTGGTATTTATTTGGCTAGATATTTGAGCGTTCCTTTGACTCTGAGTTGGCTACTGCTCATCTATGCTTGGTACCGTAGGAAAGTCAAAAGCAAAGACAGAGGACAACCAAGAGATGGATGACACGGAATGTCTCCTGATGCCTGGCCTGCACTGTCACACCGCCTGTGGCTCCATGCCCAAGGCTAGCACACTTTCTGCCATGTCTTTTCTTTCTTTTGGCAAGTTTTCTCTCCGGCTTTGTCCATTTAAGTTGCTATCTTCCACACTGATAATTTTCTTTTTCTACATCTTCCCATGTCTGTCATCTACTACTCATTTTCTCTTGGACTTCATGTCATAAGCTAAAGAAAGATTTCTTCAACCTCTACCAGATTTATAATTTTTGTTCTTTTTCTCTTTTTTTTCTTTCTTTCCCCCCTCTACTGTGGATAGAAATCATGGCCTTCATACTAAGTTACATGCTAAGTTACATCCCCTAGTCTCTGATACATTTTTCTAAAGTCTTGAGACAGAATCTTACACATTACCAAGTTTTCAGACAGTGTTGAAAAAAAAATGACACGCTGGTTCTAAGCCCAGGTCTTACTGCCAAGAGAAAGACATCTAAATTCTGAGATGTGGCCTCAAATTCCATCCTTTAGCAGCGTCGCTGGATGTAGCTACTAGACTATGGAATAGACAAAACGCAAACAGACCCAAACAAGCCTGTATTTTAAGATCTGCATTTCCACTGGATGTTAACTCTGTACTTTTCCGAAAAATGTTGGTCTGATGTCAGAGAGTGTTCTCCTTTCACACTTACACTGGATACAGAACAATTCTGCAGTCAGATCTGGGGATTCACCCCCTTCACCAAGTAGTTCTCCTGCAGACACCAACCGCATATGCCAGAATTTAAGTCAGCGGCAATATTCTCTACCTAGAGATAGTGTCAGATCGGTTCTACTGGATAAGGGCTCAGTCCCACAAGAGAGCCCCTGCATCAGATTCCAGAAGGTAAGAGGCGTTCCTCCAGTATGCGCCTTTACCATAAAGTCTGTCTTGGAGGCATCTAACCGTAGCTTGAAAATCCTGAAACCATAAGCCAAAAATAAATGTCTCCTCCTACGTGTTCAGATATTTTGCCTCCGTTGTTGGAAGTACAACCAACACACACATCTTTAAGTAAGGATCTTCAGAAAAATGGGCAAAAGGGATTCTCACAGAGAGTGGAGTTGAAGGAATGAAACTTGGGCTAGCCCAAGCACTCTTTTCATAAACTACATCTGGACCGTAGGCTGCAAAATAGTATAAAAGTCCTTCTCTTAACAAATAGGAGACATTTTGTAGTTCTCTTCTGCTACTATTTATGTGATGTTTTGAAAATTTTTGATGTGAGTATCTCTGAGATTATCAATCTTGACCTCAAGCATGACTTTAGCTTGTCTGATATAGGTATTATATATATAATTCAGCTATGTTTCAGTGTTAATATGAGATACCGGTACTACATTAAGTAATCATTTCAAATGATGTAACTGGACAAAAGGCATATATTTATGTTGAAAGTTATATATAATCTATAGTGGATGCAACTATCAGCTTAATAATCAGTATCTCTTAATTCAATTCATTTAAATATAATCCTCCTGCATCACCTGTAGGATTTTTCAATTTCTAATCTCTCTAGGAAAGAGATATTAGTTATATCACACAGGTGCGTACACCCAGATGCAGATACGTCATGCTCCTTTTAGAGGGACTGGCATGTTATTTCCCAATGACAGAACATGACAGACAATCCCGGAACTTCCATGAGCCATGTCGGACTCCAGGTGACGAAGCGCGCCAGCTAAGACATGGAGAAAGAGCAATTACCTGAGTATCTGAAGGCCTGGTCGCTGGGAGTGACCCTGCCTCTTGACTTTATAGACAGCTGAACCAACATTCGTTTCCTTTTGCGTACTCATGCCTGAGGCAGCTTTTAATTTAAAGTTTCTAAAGGACTCCAGATTATTGCAAGAATTTCATTTAACCTCACACGTTGTAAGACTTTGTTGAAAGCAATATTTTATATCCATGGAATGTCAGTTACATGTTAACATCCTCAGATAAATCAAACTCTCCCAACAACCATAGAAAGTAGGAGGCATTATTCTTACATTACAATAAATGAATATAGGCAACCTCAAAAGAGAAAGTGACTTAGGTTTAAAGTCAGAAAATAAAGAAATGGACATTTGAGCTCTAGACATCTCTCTCCAAATACTACAGTGAATTATGAATAAACATTTATAAAAATGCAAAGTGTGCCTTGGCCATATTGCATTATTGTGATGGTGCCTCATCTGCGTGCCCCAAATCACCTGTTACTTATCTCCTGAATTTTGGGAGTTGCTGGGACAGAACATTCAACATTCCCAATTTAAAGCTGGAAAGATTTAGTTTAGCTCACAGTTTCAGAAAGTCTAGGTTCCTTCCTGGGCAGCTGGCAGTGGTAGATTCACAAGTCAGAGACCAAGGTGGAAGAAGGCTGTTCATGGCATGGTAGACCAGAATCCAAGTGAGCAAAAACGGGTGGAGCTAGTAAGCATCTTTCCATGTCATATCCCCATGATCTGTCCCTTAGTCTTCTCCCCGTTTAAGATTAATGCCTAATAATCTGCCCCTTCGAGGTCACACACCCAATAATGTGCCACATGCCTGTAAGCTATTATTTACTACATATGCCTAATTTCCCACATGTCGGTTATCCACCCCTCCTGACCAAACCTTATTTCCTAATAGCATATGGTTCCATAGGCATTCCATAAAATCCAAAAGCATGAGGCTCTTTAGGGACAGTCCTGATCGTGAGTATACATGCATTTTGCATGTTATGGCAGAGTGGTACAGAAGGCATAGTTTTGCCTTTCTCTAAAAGGATAGTCCAAGGGGCAGACATTTCTCCAAGATTCTGATAGTTGGGATTCTGCTTAAAATCTGTTGCCATTCTGGTAACATTTGTGTGTATCTTTGGCTATTTTTAGTAGCAAGGTTTCTATGGAGGCTTTTAGGCGGTTGCGGCATCATTACGGATTGGACTTGTGAATAAAATTCACGACAATGTGAGGAAGAAAGTTATTCCGTGATTATCAATTAAATGTTTCCTAGATACATATTTAATACACGAGAAATTAAAATGAAAATAAATGTAAACATAAATATCGAATGAAAATAATAATAGCTAGTCATTTCTCTGTAAACTTTATAATGCATTTTAAAAGTAATACGAGTGCATATGAAATACTACAAAGTATTCAGAAAGTAGCCGATTTTAATGGTGATTTATTTTGCTTATTTTTAATCTATGTATTGTATCTGCAAAACTTCAGATACAATAAATAGTGTCACATAAATCTATAGGAATCAAAGATCTTATAATACCTGAAATTAAATATCAATGATCAAACCCAGATGCAACTAACTATACCAATGAAGACTGTTTGAAATGCAGAGTTCTGACCTGTATTTCTGATCTCCTGAGTCATTTTTGATGCTACTATTAAGCAATCCAAAACCAAATAAATATAAAATATATGCTAGAGGCCAATATTTCTTATACCTACAACATTACTTAACAGAATAATAGCAAATATTTGTTTCAAAAATTATAATGGTATATTAGTAAATATACCATGATTTAAAAAAACTGTAAAATGAATTTTACACTACACCTAATTTAAATTTATTTCAGTGATGCAAAGCTGTTTGAATATTTGAAATGCATCTCTGTAATGAGTCATATTAATGAGCTAAGGGAAAAATCACGTGGTCATATTAGTGATGAACATTAGTGATGAACTCCTCATAGAGAAACTGAAGTAGAGACTTAATCCCCTTAATAACAGTGACTTAGGTTAAAACATGCATTTTATATTACACTTAATGATGAAAGAATCTATGCTTTATTCGTAAATAGCAGAATAAGCCAATGTCTGTTTCCAATATATTCTTAATATAATACTTAAAATTCATTACAGAAAAAGCAAGAGAGTATAGAACAGCTCTGGAGATGTAAATAAGAAACAGAAGTGAGCATATTTGTAGATGGCATCATTATTTGCATATAATAGGAAACTCTAAAGAGTTTAATATAAAACCCCACAAAGTGATAAGTAACCTTAGGAAGATCAGAAAATGCAAGCCAATCGTAAAAATAATGTACTGTAACATATACATTAGCAATGGTTACATGTTCATCAAAATTCAAGTTGATTTCCATTTATTGTCATTTATTAATGAAATACTCAGACACAAATCTCTAGAAAACTTGTAAGAACCTAAATGCTGAAAACTATAAAATTCTGATTAAATAAGTTAAAGAAGATCAAATACATGGAGGAAATGCACAATAATCATGAATTGAAAGACTCATCACAATAAAGATGACAAGTTATTACAACATTGATATATAAGTTTGATACAATGCTCATAAAACTTCAGTCAATTTTGAAAAATATATAGATGATAATCAAAAATATATATGGAAAGACAATATAAGTAGAATACTTCTTATAAGGGGCTGAAGTGATAGGAATACATCTTTATCATTTTACGATGTATTGTGTAACTATAGCTATCAAAACCGGAAAGGAGAACTGAATACAACCGCTCATGAGCGTGTCTAATTTTGGTTTCTCATGAAGAAGGAACACAGGCCAATGGGAGAAAGGTCAATATATCAACAAGTGGTGTGAGGGTAGGCTGATATCCGCGTACAGAATGAGGAATTACAATATCAGACTCCTGCATTGCACAAAAATTCATTCAGAAAAAAAAGCCTAGACTTCAATATAAAATATACAGCTTCATAAATTTAGGAAAGAAAGAAGATATTCATTAGAATCTAGAGCCTGAGTTTCAGGCTAAAGGGCAAAAGCACAATTTATTAAAATTGTCATCAAAATTTAAATTTTCTATTGCATATAATACTCTGCAAAGAGCATAGGAAGATGGGCTACAAGGAAGATGGGAAAAATGTTTGCAAGTCAAATATTTGCCAAAAACCTAGCATATGAAATATTTAAAAACTTTCAAAGATCAACAGTTGAAAATGGAAGAAAAGTATTTTAAAAATCTAATAGTCCAAAGAGGCACTGAGTGTAAGACATGAACAAATATTTCATCAAGCGCTATATACAAAGTGCAAACAAACACATGAAAAGATGTTTAACATCACTGTCCATTAGCTTCAAGCTAAAACTGAGATATTATTACATACATCAGAAAGGCTACACCAAAAATTAATAACAGCATTAATGCGGAGAAGGGTGGGGAACATCAGATCACTCACGCGTTGCTGGTGGGAATGTAAATGAATTTGAATACTTGGAGAATATTTTAGCATTCTTAAAAAGAAAGAAAACTAAGCCCATAAGCACCACATGATACAATAATTGTATTCATGGGCATTTATTATAGAGAAATACAATCGAACTTTATATTCTTGCTAAAATCTGTCCATGATTGGTTTTGCTTACATTATTTATACAAGCCCTAAATTAGCGTCACCTAGTTTTCCTTAGCTAAGTGAATGGTTGAACAAGTTGGGGTACATTTGTAAACTGAATACTATTTTTAATAAAAATATTAATAAGTTATTCACACTCATTTTACCTTTAGAAATCTATAGAAATTTTTCAGGAACAAGAAAGTTCACATCAAAACCTGAGTAGCCTAGGTTTCTGTTTACAAAATATTTTGCAACTGACAAAATTACAGAAATGGAAAAGAGGTTAACAGTTGTTAGGAGTCAACAAAAGCTGGGATGAAAAAAAATAAGCGGGACTGTAGCATGAGGGATCTTACCGATGGTGGAAATGTTATATGGTTAGACTACATCAGTGTCAGGGTCCTTCCTGTTTTGGTACACTCAGTGCCTGTTTCACTCTGCTTTTGAGAGTAGATTAGGTTTCAGGAAGTAAACAGCCCACAAGGTGTAGCCTTTGATCAGGTCCTAAGTGTGCCTCTTCGGACCCAACATTCTTAGCCAGCAGGGACTAGAAGCCTTTCAGGGAGAACATCTGCTACCCGAGGAATGTGTCACGTCACAGCAGAGGTAGCTCAGCCCTGGGATTCTCTTTTTAATGATTTATTAAATCAGTTGGCATCTGACTGTATGAATATTTTAATTTCACCTGATCTGAGCGCTTTGAACGCTATTGAGTATAATACCCTCCTGGACCGCGTTGAATGTCACGTCAGAACCCACGAGCTGTGGGTTTCACTCACGCTTGCTCCGCAGCCACCACTACCTTCTCTCATGAGAAGCTTCTCTCTACTCCCAATGACGTCACTTGGGGACTACTTTCAAAGACCCAGATTTCTGCACATCTCTATGAAACCCCTGCCACTTCCCAGAGGAACCTCAAGGTTTTCTTCAAAGCAGAAAAGTGGGAAGGAAACAAACTCTGTTAACAGTCTGGAGATATTTAAATTCTACCTCTATGGAACGAGTCACGTTTTCTCTCAGCTGCTTGGGTCCCTTGTCTCTTATGTGGGAATAAATATACTTCGCTCTGGTTTTGTGACGTCACTGACTGCTTAGTACTTCATGGTACTCTCCGTCTTCCTATAATGATCTGAAATAAAAGTTCATAAGGAAACTCTGTAAAAAGAGGTGTCTGTTGTCCAGACATCAGTATAGAAGTTCCCGTGCACCCAAAGTTGGAATTGGGGTTGGGTCCATGACACTGCTCTTATAATTATCATAAAAGTTTTTAAACATAATTTATTCTAACACGTCTCCTTCCTATACTGGTTTCTAAATTCCTACCAAGACAGAGAGCTCTCAATTCTTCAGCTTTATACATCCTTATAGCTTGTGGTATATAATTTATGATCCCAAACACGATAATTTTGTGAGAAAAGAAGATGGATGTTAAAAATCATTTCAGAATGTTAATTAATAAATCAGGCTGTCCTAGCCAAGTTGGTATGATTTCCTTACTTATAAACTCTGGCACAAATATATCCACATAGGAAACAGTTAATAAATTACTAAGAAATGAAATCCTTATAGGTCAATTTATCACAAGTAGAAAGTAACATCTCTAAATTTAGACTCAAATATCACCAAGCTATTTCTAATCTTGTATTTCTTATGTACATGACTGGCATAAAAAGTCAGTCTTCCAAAATAGATGTATCTGCATCTTTGGATTTCTCTCTCTCTCGAAGCCAAGTTCTTGGGGCAGCCAAATTCGATCTCTCTGTTTCAAATCTCCTACAATCTGCTTCCTTTGGATGTTCCTTGAGGACTCAGTCTTACCCTAAATCTAATTAAGGATATCGAAAAGGCCTCCAAAACCATATTCTCCCCCCCCCATTTTATAGATATGTATAAGCACAAAATTTAAGTTTTACAATGAAGTTGAGCATTTTGTGCACCTACGAATCTTGTCTAGGTGACAAGGACTTTCCCAACGTCCTCACACCATATTCTTCCTTCTCTTTCTGCTCACCCAAAACCAAATCAACTATTCTCATTTGATTAATCACAATCGATGAGTCAAAGTCATTAATTGGAGGTAATTAAATTAATAGCCAATGCATACATGTCTCTTCAATTATATATTTTAAAACTTTCTCTCGTTGCCCCATTGAAGTTTATTATCAAACTCAATTTTGAAACCATTATAGTCGTTAGTCATATGATTGAGGTAGTGTCTTATTGGCAACGTTGTAGGGCCACGTGGTGGGTGAGGTAGGACACACAGAAGAGAGATTAACTCGCACTTGGGGGTATTGCTGTAGCAAAACTAACATAAATGGATTATAAATAATGGATAGGTGGTAAGGTGGGAAAATGATGGAGTTTGTCTGCTCAAGGCTTATTTTATGTCAATGAAATTCCTGAAGTGTGTGTACGTTGATTATTCTGGTTCCTTGGAGAGGAGACTAAAGTTGAAAAAGTTACATGCTCCTCTACGGTGACTCCTGGAGAACTGGACTCCCACTTTTTGGATCATGCAACCTGTGTCTTTACAATTCTGAAAATGTCAGTTCCTATGGCTAAAATTTAAAAATAATAATAATATTTTCAAAGGAGGCGACACTGCAGGTCTTAGCCAAAAACAAACCCTGCTAAGTGTTCTAAGAACATTTGGGGATTTTACCTCCCACCCTTGAAAGTTTTAAACTTGAAATGCCCAACAATTATACTTGGCTTCAATTTGTTTTCCCAGTACTGTTTATGACTGGCTCAGAGACTAAGGAAAACCTGAGAAGAACCCCTGGGCCCAGAGAGTTTGATCTGCAGTTGACACTAGATTATAGCTATGTGGTCAGTCTTCGACTCAGTGACAGGTCTGAATCTTACTATTAGGAGTTATAAAATCTAGACATGGTTTTGTAGTCTTGAGCCTTGCTTTTATTATCTATAAAATAAGACAGAAGGATGGTGTCTAATTTCTCTTTAAATCACTGATTATTTGATAAAGCAAAGGCAACGAATCACTGATGAAAGATCTGATGGGTTTATGACTAGTTAGGTACATTATAATGCAATTAAAATTCTTAGTCTATAGTCTTCAGCAGAGCAAAAGCAATATCATCAGTTCTAATGTTTATTTTCCTTAATCCTGTGATCAAATATACTCTTCAAGTTATATTTCACTACCTTAAAAACATCTGCTACATCCCCCACTCCAAGTCTTCATCAGTACCTCCGTGTCTGATTAATGCTCAAATCATGCAGAGACTATTTCCTTTAAGCACCAATTTTCTATTAAGACTTTTCCTTTCTCATTTGAAATAGTATAGCACCAACATGAGTGGGCCTCCGATTCCCACCTGTGCTTTTCCAATTCTACCTCCATATATTTGTCAAGCTGATAATTTAAAATAAGTATCTAGCACCATCTCCGCTTCACTGAAACCCTTCAGTGACTCCCCATAGCTTTCTGAGGAAAATGCTCCAGTTCACTCTCTTCCTAGGAGAATCCCTTTTTCATGGGCCTGCTTTGGGGTGATATGTCAATCATCAAGTGACAACTTCTGCCACAGTACTCCACACTTACTCCAGCCAGAAGACACTTGGTGTTTTGACTTACGTTTCTTTAGTGGCTAAGGATGGTGAACCTTTGTTCATGCATTTGGTAGCCATTTGTATTTCTTCATCTGAGAACTGTCAGTTAATTTCAGTTTCCCATTTTGACTGGGTCTTTGATTTTGAGGATTTAGTTTTCCTCAGCTATTCATTTAGTCTACATATGAGCCTACTGTCTGATGTGAAAATGGGAAGAACTTTTTTTTTCCATTCTGTCAGTTCTTTCTTCACTCTATTAATAGTTTCCTTTTCAGAGCAGAAACTTTTTAATTTGATATGACCCCATGTGTTGATGCTGCAGTCTATTTCTTTTGCACCAGGTGTCCCACTGAGAAGGCCTTTCCTATGCCCTAACCATCAAGAGTCAGAAAGGTGTACACCAAGACCGCGAACAGCAATACATGCTTGTGAGTTTGCAGGGAAAAAGGGACACTTTCACATAGCTGGTGGAACTATAAACTGGTACAACAACTATGAAAAGCATATGGATATTACCCAAAGGCTGAAAATAAATGTTTAATTCAATCCAGCAATTAAAATGGGAAAAAATAAAATTCCTTAAAAATAACACGATGATACAATTATGCCTTCTGTATTACTGCTTCCATTGCCTCGCCCTCCCCTCTTCCTGACATTTCTACTTCCTTGTTGACATTCTCATCTGGAAACCCTCACCTTCCTCTCCCTTGTAATGGGTCTCTGTGCTCCTCTTTCATTTTCGTGGCATCTCGCAGCTCTCATCTTTTACCTTTGTTAGAGAAATCTGGAAATATGGCTGTACTGCTATCAATGGAGTGGCTAGCCCAAGAACAGACCTCATTATTTTTATAAACCTATTGGAAGACAGGATAGAAAGAGGAGCAGTGGACTGCTGGGAAAGGGATGAATATGACGCTCTGGAAACGGGGTGGGGGGAGGCACACAGCAAGAGAAAGAAGGAAGGAAAAAGGCCAAAGCCAGTGCAGATGGTCACTGATTCCCCAAACTATTTGTTTCTAATGTGTCATAGAATTTGGAATTCATGTATGTAGAAAGTAAAATTAAAATTAAAAAACAAAAATAATTCAATAAATAAGAACTATGTAAAAATCAGAATAAAATTCAGGCAATTGGTTTTGTGGAGTGGCTTTCTTGTACCACAGGCAGTTTATATGATCATTGCTACATGCAGGGAGGGGGAGGTGACATTATAAATGTGACTTTCCCATTTCACTAACCAAAATCTACTCATTTTTGTTTCTGCAGGCAATCACATTTCAGCCCATAATTGGCAGTGATACCATTGGATTCACCAATACAATGCCTTCTTAATAGGTAACTACATAAAGCACAGTATTATTTTTCTCATTAATATATACCTGAAAAAATCAATTAAAATTTATTGAACTTTTGAGTGGAAAAAGCATTCAGTAATACATTATTTGTCACAATAGTTTTCATATCTGGTTTGAAACATTTTACAAATTATTATTTCTTGAATGTCATTTATTGGACCTTTCTCACCAACGGAAGGGTATGATTTATTCAAATAACTTTTATGATTCATTCAAATAACTTTTGTGTACTTACTATATGCCAGAACTCAATCCCAGTGGCTAGGGAGACAGACATTATCACTGTAGTTTCTATTATTTGAGTAAAGAAATGAGGTTCTAAATGACCTATGTTCTGACTCACTCTCCTCCTTTTTTTACTTTTAATTGAATTTTATTTATCTATCTGTTTATTTATTTTTTAGCTTTAAGAAGAACACGCACTGAGCTTTCACATGCTTTTTCAGTATTATCCATTGCCTAACAAAGAGCAGTGTCGAGAAGACCACAATATCTCACACTCCTTGGGAAAGGACTATCAAACTTGTGGTTTTGTTCTTCTGGTTCATATTTATTTGGGGACATTCAAGGAGCTACTGAGCTGGATGAACAGGCAGATGAGTCCTTTATCCTCAAAAGAAAAATTGGGTGGTGAAAATACTTCTGTGGGGCAACACCTCCTAAGGTAAGGGGTGTCACAGCTGCAGCATGGGTGCATGGAGGACAACTGATGCTGGCCAGGAGTCTACAGTGAGAGGCAACTTTGATGAAGGTAGACATTTGATTTTGGGGAATTTTTTCTTCTTTGTTCCCAAATTAATCTTTTCAAGAATATATTATTAGGAAACACAGTAGCTACTTTCACCTCCATGACTTGGTGCATACACATATCATATCTTTTTTTCTTCACTCTCCCCTTCCTTCCCTCACACCCTCTCCAACAGCCCCCTTCACTCCCCACACACTCAATCTCCGTTTTCCTCTATCACTCGTTTATTTGATTTTTTAATCTATTTATACTTTGACTTTCTTACACTAGAGAAACTACACAAAACGTCACCTCCTGTGTCTCACTCATGTCTCCAAGCACAATGGTCCCAGAGTCGATCCATTCTCCTACAAGTGACACAGACTTATTTGTCTTTACAGCGCAGCAGTGCTTCATTGTGTAAGCACAACACGGTTCCTTTGTCCACTCATTTATTGATTGACATAGTCCTCAGAAAGCATCATTTAAAAAGAGACGGGGGATGAAGGGCACGACTGATACGGCAAGTACCACAAGCCCCAGATGAAAGGACGTCCTGTAAACAGAAGCCAAGGTCCAAGTGGCGTGTGGGGAGCAGAGGCAAGTGAGGGAGACGAAGAGAGGAAGCAACCTCGTGGGCGCTGTGTGGCGGAACATGAAAGGGGACATGTGGAGGAAACAGGCATGTAGGCGTCAGATGAGGTTCTCCATGTCGTGTCCATGTTGCACTTGCACAGAGTCTTGTTTACACGGTAGACTGAGACACAGAGACACACAAAGGCAGCAGCTGGAAAATTGCTTGTAGGTGAAAATCTCTAAACTGGTAACATAAGAACCCCTAAATTTCATTTATTCTTGTGGTATAAACCTATAACAGTATGATAATGGTTACATCATTTATTGAATACTTATCACATACCTGTCTGTATTTTTCTCATTTACTATTCACAGATCTCATCAGTTGATACTCTTACTAAATAAAAATAGTAGATGGAACAGCCAGCATCGAAGTATCATTGTCATTGTTTTTATTTGTGACATTGAGAATTGATTACAGTGCCTCACATACATTAGGCAAACAGGCTACTACTTCGCTAGGTCCTAAGCTCCCCAGTGTTGTAATATTTATAATAATATTTCTAGTTGTGTTAATTTATTTGAGAGAAAGTGTAGATCTTGACAAGCACAATCTCCTTTGAAATTGAGGATGGGAATGGCCAGAAATACTGAACTAAAACTACAACCGCAGTGATAGAACCAATATTCTACTTGAATTAACTCAGAAAATATAAGCTGAGTATATACCAGGCATTGCTAGGTGCTGAGTTAAGAACATTGAACAGTTTTGACATTGAACTTGTTCCTTTTGTGGTCCAACAGACCAGGTTTTGGACTCAAAAAGTGAAAAGATCAAAACAGTCTAAGAGTCAAGGTCAACGCACACAAACACATTAACCAATGGATAAGGATTTTGGGATTTTACATAAATACAATCAAAATGCATCATTTTAATTATGCAGAGGAATCACATTGTACACAAGACCAAAAAAATCTTTGGAGGGAAAAGGGGCTATCAAAAACTCATGTTCTGTGTTTTGCATGCAAATCAGGTGAAGCGCGTTGACAGGTTGGATCAGAATAAATGCTAGTTGTCTTAGTTACTTCCTCCTTGCTGTATGACAGTACACTACATCCACAGTTTAGGGGAGAAAAGATCTATTTAGCTCACAGCTTGAGAAAATCCCACATGGTCAGGGTGAAAGCAAAACTGTTCACCTCACTGCAGACAGAAAGCCACGTAAAGCAGGAGCAAGTACATGCCTGGTGACTCTGGCAAGGCTAGGGCTTTACTGGGAAGATACTGAAACAATATTTCCTCTTCCTTCCTTTAGTTATTTTAATTTGACAGTTGGGAGTCCCCCCAAACCCAGAGTGGGTGCCCTCCCTCACTTCCTGGCCCACAAGTCAACAACACACACCTGAAAGCTGTGCACCTGGGCGCCCCCTACCCCCACAAATCTCAGTAACCTCTCCAGGTCAAACTCTAACCGACTGACCTTTCAGCCAGTTCTTACTTCCCAGTAATACATAGCGCCACTACATGCGAATACATAAGGCTCATGCCAAATCTAAACCATAATAACTGTGAAGTCAGAAACAACTGGGATAAGTACAGGAAACGGAATCTTGAAGACTAAATGAATTTTAAGGTACATAGAATACAGAAGACTGATTTCTGAAAGAGGAAACAAAGGAGACTTCTCTGATTCAAAACCTAATTTTGCTATAATTTAAGTAACCAAAAAAGTACCCAAATCACATGAACAAGGTAATTATTTCCTAATGAGAATTGCTATGGTTTGGATCTGAAGTGGACCTTAACAGCCTCTTGTATTCGGAGGCGGTGCGATAACTAGGGAACTGTGTGTTATTGGGAGGCAGGGCCTAGCTGCAACGTGCAGGTGCTTGGGGGTTTGATGTGGAAAGACTGTGTCAACTTGCTGTGCCAAGAACAGAAATTTCAGATGTGTGTTGTTGACTTGTGGGCCAGCAAGTGAGGGAGGGGCACCCACACTTCTGTGGTGGGCCCGACTGGCAGCTTGAAGGAATTAAAGCAGGTGAGAAGGAATGTTGTTGCAGCTTTTGGGGGAAAAGCTCCGGGTTTGCCTGAGGGCTCAGACCCAGGTTGGCATCTGCTATCACTGGGATCACTGGGTTTCTGCATGCAGTGCCGTGAGCAGCTCTCCAGCCTCTGCCAGGTCCTTCCACTGTTGCAAGCTGCCTATGATTGGACGGTGAGAGACCATCTGAAACTGTGAGCCAAGTAAATCTTTCCTCTCTTTAACTTGTAGTTAAGACAAAGCTCAACAAAAAATAACTATGAATACCTGTTAATTTCAGTAGTTTTAGTTCAGCTGAGTAGAACAGAAAAATTCTGCTGTTCTTTCTGGTTACAGCCAAAAGTCACTGTGACCCCAAGGAAAATGAACACATTGAAAATGCATTTCTTTGCAAACTCTCCAGCTCCATCAGTAGACGGCTGATCTGACTCTCTGGGCTGTCAATATGTTTCATTAGCTATGAAACAGTTGAGTTTCTAAGACATGTTCATTAGGATAAGTCAGGGTGCTAACCCACCAAAGCCCAGATTGTAAAGATTTCTGCAAGTCCCCGGGAGTTACGACAGTATTTGTGTGGGGCAGCACTTTGGCAGGATGCCGAGCCACACTGCAGCAGAGCCACTGTTAGCATTTCTTCTTGAAACCATATTTTCTGCGTTGACTATCTGGCAGTTTTGGATCGCCTCGGGCTGGTAATTGGCGACTGAGCTGTTCGACCAGATGGCATTTATTTATTTATTTATTTAAAGGAAAGGGAGGGGAAACAAGCTGGATGCAAATTGGAGAGTCCATTTTTAGTAATAGAACAGAAAAATAAAGGAGAAAAGAAACTGATTTTAAGCAGTTCCAGATGTTACTGCTTTTTATTTGCAAAGCCACATCTAAAAGGAGATTGCCGTTAAAAACAGAAAAAAAAAGAATTGAAAATAAAAAACCCGGAGAATAACGTTGAGTTGAATTCATTTGTTAAAGTTTTCAATTACAGTGGATAAGAGTGGGCTTTTCTTTACAGGCAGGGAAAGAAATCACATGATTTACATATGAATAATTACCTTCATACTGTGTATACATGAGGAGAACAGAAGAACTCGCAGATGCAAGTTCCCTGGCTTTGAGTCTCAGTTCCTGCGCCTTCTCAGCCCACCGTGCCTTTTCCGGGAGCCATCTGAGACGTTCTGTTGTATTCTGATTTCTTCAGCTGTTTCCTTTGGTCCAAAGCAAGACTTTCATTAGTATCCATTAACAGAGTGCCCGAAGCAGCTTCCATCAGCCTTTTACATCGTTTTAGATGGAGAAGGAATTATGACTCCTGTCATGAGTTGTGTCTTGTCTTGAGTTTGTATGCCAAGATTCTTTGAAGCCTAAATTCTGATGTTTGGTCTCTTCATCTAGGGTCTCTGAGGTTTAGATTTGTAACATTCTAAGAAACAAACAAACTGAACGCAGTCAACAGATACAAATTGCTTGTACAAATCCGGGATTTCTACATACACGGGTGAAGTTACTGTCATCTTCCATTGGATGGACAGACATTTATATGGTGACAATTAGAGTAAAATGGATAAACTCTTTTCTCATGAGGGGCTGACATCTCTAGAAAGAAAGGTAAAATGGTAGGCAGATTTCCTCTTACAAAGTGATGAAAATGACATAATATCTAGTCCCTCTGCTATTCAGAAGCAAATATAAAAGCACCCAACTATTTTTCTATGCTGAGAACACAGCTCTCTTAAGCTCTTGCTCTTAAACTCAACTCCAAGGCAGTGCAAGGCCTTTGAGTTCTTCTAAAGAATAAACAAATGGCGAGAAGATGTGGGAACAAATGAAAATAAGGCTGAGGAAACAAACTCTCCATATGGCCTGATTTTGAGGAGAACATGGAGACAGATTGAATGTTTATCGTCCCCTAACATTTTATGTATTGTAATTCTAGCCTCTAATGTGATCGTATTAGGGTGAGGAACCATTGGTAACTGATGAGATCGCAAGGACACAGCGATCCTGGGTAGGATCCGTGTTCTTAACGAGTCTCCCCCTCCATACTTTCCTCCATATGTAAACATGGGGAAAGTGCCGTCTACACACCAGGAAGCAAGTCTTTGCAGAACAGCAAATTGACTATGGCCTTGATGTTGGCGTTGCAGTATCTGGAAATAAGCCATCTGGCCTATGGTATTTTTTTTTATAGCAGCACAGAAATGGGCTAAGAAAAATAGATAATTAATTCTTGTACAATTACTGTGCAGAATATGGACTTAACTTGATCTTACCTAGAATTTCAGTGAGAGGAAACCACAGATATTATATAAGTTAGAGAGGAAAAAAAGCAAAAATAATGTTCATGTATGATTGTGACACTGAGGAATTGCATTAAAAGGTTGTAGATGTATAATTTATTTATTAAAGAACATAAAGAGCTGATTAATTCATTCCACAAATTTGCTAAAAACTAAGTCTTCTAGAGTAGTAAAATTTAAGTACTTATCTAATCTGTGCTAATCATGCTTGTAGATTCTGTTATTTTATTTTATTTTATCTCTCTCTCTCTTTTTTTTTTTTTTTTTTGCTTTAGGGTAATAATAGTCTTTTAAAAGGACTTGAGAGCTGTCTGACCACTGTCTGGTTTTAGAACCGCAGAATACCAGAGAAGGCGGAAAGAGCAGCGTGGGTTGCCCGTGACACCGCCACTCCGGGTACGCTGCTTCCACCTCCCGCCTATGCGGATGATGTCTGTTTCACTAGACTGTTGCAAGAAGGAGCAGAAACATGTATAAACATGCGTTCTAAAATAAGCCAAAAATTGTTTAAATATGTTAGACTTACAGATATAAAATATCCTGCTAGCAAATATGGCATCTCCGTGAAAAAAAAATCTCACCAAGCAGAAATTAGACTGCAAGTATTCTTTCTGTAAACTTCTAAATACTTTTTTTATTGTTACATACCCGAATTTTGTTGTAAACTAGAAAAATGTCTACAAAAGCAATGCAGCTATGAAGCACGATGTAGACCACAAAGGCGTGTAGGACATGATTAAAAGAAAGTTTTTGAACTTTTCATTTCAGAAAATTAAAGCTGGAACCGAAAATAGAAGAGCCTATTTATGTCATAAAAATACAAAAAATGTAAATTTTCATAGGATATCATGTGGTAGTTTAATTCTTACAAGTACTACAACATTTTAATAGGATTAAATGTAATTATCTCCTCAAACATTTACTTTTTTAGTAAAAAAAGCATTCAAGGTATTTTCTTAAGGTTTTAGAACAAAAAATATTTTCGCTTATAGTCACTTAACTGTGCAAAAGTGAACCAGAGCTTCTTGCTGCCATTAAGAAGGTGTCGATCCACCTGCCCTCTCCTTGCTCTTCCACCCACCCCACTTTAGTCACCACTACGGTGTTTTCAACTTCTGTACTGGCCTTTCTTAATTCCACATATGAGCGAGGTCACAAGGTACTTGTCTTTCTGTGGTCACAGGCAGCAGACCTGTCAAGGCTGAATGGCATTCCACTGGGAATGTGTGCCTTGTTTCTTTTGCTCTTTCATCAGTTGATGGACACGTTGGTTGATTCCATTTTGTGGTACTACGATAAGCATGGAAATGCAGAGTTTTCCTCACTATACTGGTTTCATTTCTTTTGGAGACATACCCAGTCCTGAGATCTCTTTCTGCACATCCTCACATCAGCGTTTAGTAGCTTTTGTCCTTCTAACCACAGTCATTCCCACTAGAGTGAGGTGACAATCGTTATTGTTTGATTTACATTTCTCTCATGTGTGAGGTTTTTTTCTTTTGCCTCTGGTTAGATTTCGCTGCCAGCTCCCAATGGTCTTTCTGCTAAGATTTTATTTCCACCCAAGTCGCTCCAGAAATTTCTGTCCATGTCCAGGCTGATCTTTCTCTGCAAATCATGATTTCACTGCTTCTTTCTTTTCAGTCTTCACTGTTGCCGTCTCCTGAGGTTTACACATCGGACTTCTCCTCCCTCTTACTGTTTCATATGGAGCGTCTCAGAAGGTTCCTAGCACATAGTAGGGTCTGTAGAATGTGTGAGAAATAGACACATGAGTGGTTTAAACAGGGAAAATTAGAGACTTTATTCAGAAAGTGATGAAGTACTTGTAATTCATGGCGTTGAGATATTTTGCACTAAGTTTTGGAAATAACCTGAACTTATTTGACAGTTTGATCACTTATAAGTTAAGGGAAGTTGGCACATTAAAGTACAACTTTGCAACATAGAGTGTCTAACAGATTAAATTGATTCCAATTTAAAAGGTACAATTGAGATTTTGATGTTGCTTGTCATTCTAGGTTGAAAAGTTTAAGGAAATTTTTACTACACCTATTAAAAGCATTTTATTCTAATTGTACTTTCATTTACCAGCTTTATAGAAGTTAGCAAGTACCTGGAAAGCTTAGTTTATTAGAAAATTGAAGTACTTAAAAATAAAGCTAAGACATTCAATTAATACAGCTTAAACATACAATGGACTTTAAGTTGGATAAGATATTTGAGAGCTTCGCTGGTATTGTCTGAATTTATGTGTAGAACATAGTTAAATTTATAAATTAATGTAAAAACAAAAGAAGAGTAGGATTATGATTTTGTAACATTATGAATCAAATATTAATTTGAAGACAATAAAAGCTTTCATTATTTGCCTAAAATTTACTTTCAAATGTATCAAAAACTTATAGCACACATTTGTGGTAAACATTCAGATATTGGTATAAATGCAGGTATGTGCTCGTGTGCATGTATGTGTGGGCAGGTATATGCTAAATAGTGTTGTGAAAAGATAAAGTTCAGTTTTTAATTATGTCAAAAACCTACAATACAAGAATATTAGTTATTTTAAAGGCTAGATACATGTCTGAGTGTAGATAGATGGAATGATAGATTGGCTAATAGATATGATTAATAGATATTTTGAACTGAATTGTGTCTCGTAAAATTTATGTGTTAGAACCATTACTGCCTTTATGCTCATGCTTGGAGACATGGCTGTTAAGAGAATAATTAAGGTTAAATGCAGTCATAACCCACAGTTCTAATCCGATCAGGCTTCTCATCATACAGAAAGAGGAAGAAACAACAAAGATGAGCTTCCTCACCTGGAACAATGTGAGAAAACAGAGAAAAGCTACCACCTGGGGTCCCGAAAGAAAGCGGTCACGAGGCACAGAACCTACCTGCGCTTCAATCTCGACATTTCTGCTGTCACAACTGTAGGAAGACGGTGAATTGCTGTTTACAAACAATCCAGTCGGTGGCGGCTTCTCTAGGCAGCCGGAAATGGCTGCTGCGCTAGCTCGCCCTTCCGCGTCACCATGCGCTGTCTCTTTGCGACTGGAGCAGCCCATTGGCTCAGACACTTTGAAAACTTGCTAGAATTTCATCGAAGCTACTTTTCGAAGTTCGTGTCTTCATTTAAAATGGAATTGATTCACAAACAGAATTTGTTTTTCAGAGTTATTTTGCAAATACATGAGATTATCAGGTATTTTCATTTTAGCCATGGAGCAGGGAGACTTGTCTCAATGGGCTTTTTTCCCAATAATATTTTAATTAATTCATTAAGTTGTAAATGCATGAATTGAAAATTCCATAACACATTAGAGACATGGGGTTTGGAAAACCAGTGAGCACCTATGCCCATCACTTTCTCAGAGGTTCACCCCTTTCCTTGCTAACCACTGATTATCTCTCTACCCTGGCGTTCATGTTGGGACTTTTTCATGTCATTATTTTTGTGCATTTCATAACAGGGTCATTCGTGTATAGTCTGTCTTTTGTGCTTGGTCCATTTTACCGAGCATTACTGAGGCAAGGTGGCCCCATTTCTGTTTCAAAGAGATGAAAAACCGATAGAAAACTACAAAGCCCTAAAGAAACAAAATTTTTGCTTCTGCTTGTCCTGTACCACAAAGAAGCCAAAAACACTGGAAGACGTCGACGTCGAGTTCTGTCACTGACAGTCAGGTATCAGAAATTCAAAGGTGGAATTTTGACTTAAACAGAGCAGCTCACAAGGGCCACTGGAAGAAAGCAGCCCTGCTGGCTGGTGTCGATGTCACTAGTGCTCCCTCCTAACCTCCATATTTGCTATCTCAGTCTCTCAGTCATGAATCACAGGCCTAGGTTTGGGTTGAATTACAGTGTTCATGACTGTTTTTCAGAGACTTTGAATGGTGCCGGGAGCTGAGATGCTGGTGGGTCATTGGAATGGCTCGTGAGACACTGGAATGGCTGGGAGACTTGTTCTGGTTTATTACTTTTGAAAATAGTTCTTATGCTGTTAGGATACAGTGTGCTCTCACATACAGTATTCTATGGAATCCTGACAAGGTCCAACATGACACAGAGAAATCTACAGAAATTTGTTCAGTGTGTAATAATCTCTCCAAGGCCAAAACATTTGAAATGAATTATCAAATCTACTTCGTTTCTTCATAGATGCTCTGTTCTTGTCTGTCAAGTTCAATGCTCTAGTTTCTATGCTTCCACGTCAGATCTGGTCCAGTCCCATCTCACCCACCATTTGTGGCATCTTGTTGTTGCTTCATCAGTCTTTCTGTTCCTCCATGCGACATGTTACACCTCAATATGTAGAAAATTCTTTTGGCTTGTTTGCATCTCCCCATAAAAGAAAAGGACCTTTTGTTGCAAACATTGTACCTCCCAAATCTCAGACAATTGATAATATTAAAGGAAGTGATTTTATGGAGTACTGGGGCAAAGTCCAGCTTAGGGCAAGGCAGTGGACACAGGCTCTAGAGCAAGTCTCAGGCCTTGGACCATTGTCTACTGCTGCCCTTCCACTCACTGAAGTATTTGTCCTGGGCTTCATGAGAGAATGAATAAATCATTTGTAATTTGGAAGACCATTTTTTCTTTCCTACTCACAAGATAAGCACTTCTATTACCATGATTTAGCGGCTATCCCCACTCAAGTTCAGGAAGGCTAAGCGATTTGGCCAAGGTTATCAGCGCAGGGCTCCTCTGACCCATCCTGCTAAGGTCTTTGCTGACGGATGGCTGGGTGGACTCTGTGCTGCATCTTGGCTGTCCAGGGGACACTAACTCTCTCAGAGCAGCAGTGCTTGGCAAGCGTCTTTTTCACTGGGGCTGCTCTAGCATTTCAATGTATGGCAGGATCGTGCTCGTGTCTTGTAATGTCACGAGCCGTACTTAATAAGTTGTGACTATGGATCCTAGACAGAAAGTACGTACTTCAGGATGCTGTAATATAGTCTGGCTCTTCACTTATTGTTACCAGTAATTTTATCCCAGAGACTAATGCAGTTAAATGTCTAAACAACCCCAAATCAAAGCAAAACTGTGACAATGCGATCTTAATGTTTGATAATGGTCAAGTTGAAGTTGGCTCTCCGTCTATTTTAAGTGTTTTGTCATTGGTTGTAAACCTGGAAAAAGAAAGATCCACATGCGTGAGAGCTCCAATCCCATCAACTATCAAGAGGAACGTCTGTCTAATGGGCCAGCCTGAAAGTGAAAGCTGGAAGGTTGCAGTAGGAACGCAGTTCATTTACAATTTCTTTTCATATATGAATTTAGAAGTATATTTTCAGGTGCTCACCTGATTATTGTAATCGGGGGCACATTCTAATGTTTATCGTTAGATATAAAGGGCCATAGCTGTACGGATCATTTTGAAAACAAATAATGCTACGTTAGAATTTCAAGTTAGAACTACTTTGTTTTTCTTCTGAGAATTTAGTTCAGATTTCTATGCAGTATTATGCAACATGGTAGGGAAATATGTGGATTACTTGAAATATGACTAGTCTAAATGGAAATACACTATACATATGATAGACACTAAATTTGAAATCATTATTTAGATGTGAAGAACATATTACGTACTATTAGTAATCTTCAATGTTTACATATTTAATTGGCAAGACTTGAATATATTGGGTAAAAAGTATTATCAAAGTTTGTGTATTTTAATTTGAAGATATTACTATTAGTAAAAATTTTTAATTATTATTTATGTTGTGGTAGGGCTAAAGGGAATATCTTTTTTTCCTCTGGTGTGCAACATTTGGTCTGAGATGTTAATTATAGAAGCTAGGTAAGAAGCAAAAAAGCACAATAATTCTTTAGCCCAAGTATTAGGTAACACAGAAATTTTCAGAAATGGAGAACCAACGATTTAGAGAAAACTGTATTTTTATCCTTGGGATTGATTGGGAATAGGCAGGGGCCCTTAGGTGGCATTATGCTATTAGTTTTGGGACAACCTGAAGGTAGTAAAGGTAGATGTTGACGCAATTCCCTCAGCTTCTCTGGTATCTTGAATTTCCCTTTATTTTTTACAGTTTCCTTTTCCCCCGTTCACTATAATACTCATCAACTTGTGTGTATTATCTCATGAAAAATAGCCTCAATGTTTGTATCTTTATGTCTTAGAAAATGGCAGG
Organism: Ctenodactylus gundi; assembly: GCA_004027205.1. Lineage (NCBI taxonomy): Eukaryota > Metazoa > Chordata > Mammalia > Rodentia > Ctenodactylidae > Ctenodactylus > Ctenodactylus gundi. The sequence continues at coordinate 137,261 of PVKB01000695.1, forward strand.
TAGCTGAAAATATGGTTAGAGCTTAATAAAATTTTTCTTGATTATATCCTGGGGCGAGAAATCAATTTTTGTTCCTGTAGTACAACTATGTACACAAAAGAATTCCAACATGGCTTTTTATATTTATTTCCAGAGTAGTTATAAAATCTAACATCTCAGAAGCCTCAAAATCATCTCCTACAACCGTTTCGTTTAAAAAATGAAACAAGTATGAGATATTGTAGGAGGAGCAGATAAGAGAAGCATAGCAGATCATTTTGTTACTCTGATCAATTTTTTATTATTAGAAAACTAATGTTTCTGTTAAACAATTGGCTGAATTGATTTTGCTATAAATATGCTCATCGTTGTTTCACATGTGTTCAACCTGTAGCCCGTGTTTCTATGTCGATTTTTCCCCATTATAACAAAAGCTTTAAAAAGGAAGATTCAGCACTTAAATGCACACATAAACTGTATCATGCATCTTATTTATAGTTCAGGACAGTTGCTCTTCCTTCAAAAAAATCAAGAGCAAACCCCAAAGGGCTGCAGGAAGGATGTGCCTGTTATGGACCAAAAGGATGCTCAAGTCGTATGTTTTTGGAAGGCGCAAGGTTTTGGAAGCTCTGTGCTCACCAGCAATCCATGTAGAAGGATGTGTCCGTGTCCCTGGCGCCTCCTTCTGAAGTTCTTCCCTCCGGTTGCTATGACATGTGCAGCCTCTCTCCACCATGCAATGCTGACATGTGATTTCTACTTTGGAGCCACCTGATCAAGATTCAATCCACAGAAACCGTGAGCCAAACAAATCTTTCCTCTTTGAAGGTGTATGTGTTGAGTATTTTGAACCAACCGTTGGGAAGATGACAAAGGCAATGCTTTTGGAAGGAAGTCAAAATGTCCCAATCCAACTTCAGGGTCGTCATTACTAATTCTGTATGTGATGAAGAATTTACATCTCCGAAGCAGAGTAGAAGTGACTTTATTGGGACCGGCCATTATTATTTTATTGAGTAAGGCACTAAACAGCTGTTATGAAAAGTTCATGTTTGGAAGCATGCTCTCCAGTGTTGAAAGGAGGATTTTAAGAGGCAAGCAGGTTTCAAGCTTCTGGCTCTCAAAAACACACACATTCCTTCATCACAGAATTTGTTTCTGTGGCAAGTTTGTGGGCCACTGATAAGGATAAGGTGACCCTTTTTCTTTCTCTTGTGCATGTGGTCTTTGATCTTTTCAATCATGCAACATGGTCCCTACCCGATACAGACCCTTGACCTTGAAATTCCCAGAATTCCGTGAAATTCACAGCTCCCAGAGCTACAAGAAATAAATATACGTTCTGTTAGTGATCCATTCATTGTTAATCTCCAGAACCTCAAACATGAACTAAGACCTTTGCACATTAAACAAAAGGGTAGAAGATAGAAAACATCTGGTTTGAATGTTTCACCCTGCACATAATCTTGTCCTGCTTGACTATGGCTCCCTCTTTTTCATTTATTTATTTATCTATTTTTTTATCTGGCACTAGGGATTGAACTCAGTGCCTTTGCACTGAGCTAGAGTCTGAAACCTTTCATTTTTGTATTGAGACATGGTCTTGCTAAGCTACTACTTTGTCCATCAGTGGCTCAAGTTTGTAAATTTAGGGCCTCAGCCTCCTGAGTTGTGGAATTACAGATATGGCCCACTATGCCTGTCTCTGTCCCTTTTCTACTGGGCTTATGAAATGCCATCACATGCGACGTACAGCAATGAAAAACAAAACCACTTCATAATTATGTCAGATTTTAGCAAGCAACTCATTAAACAAATGCTTGAAATTTAAGCTCAGGAAAAAAAAAAGTCAGCTGTACAAATGAAAAGAAAGAAAAATTCAATATTGAGGTCAATACATACTGCTTCAAAAATGAAGGAATTACTTTAAAACTCATTTGATATTAGCAAAAAATTTTAAAGGACTCAAATCATGCCTCCCAATAGTTAGAGGCACATTGATTCCCAATTTTCATTTTAACAAAACAGATAATAAGAAAATGCATTTAATAAAGGAGAATCGTTACCACTGCTCCTGAACTCAATTCATAAGTTTTGCCCACCCCACGGAAGATGGGGTGCGGAGATGAACTGGCAGCTCCACCTTCTCCAGCGAGCTGGGGACAGGCTGGGGTCTGCAACCCCTGGCACACACCAGCTCAGTGTACTCACTCCCCTCTTCTTCCTTGTTCCCCTTTTCTCTCTTCTCTTTTCTTTTTTCCTCACTTTTCTAGGTATCTGCCAACTAACATTGCCGTAACTCGTTCCCTTCATGACTATGCTGACAGCTCGTCACCTGGCCCTTCTCAAGGACACACCGCTTGATCCAATTTCTCCTTAGCCACTTCTGCACGACGCCATCTCTGCCCGAGGAACCGTACCTATTTCCTGCTCAGTTGTTCTCCCCATGGCCCTAGCGTGGGAATAGAGGGGTTGAAGTCGTCATTGGATATTCGTTGTGAACACCGGGATCCTCCTCAGTTCTTTCAACCTTTCTTCCTCTTTAACCTTGGTCCAGGCCTTCAAGGCCACCTGTGAGTCTCTTCTGCTGCAGGCCTGCTTCACATTTTATACCGCTTATTTAGTAGGCAGTCTCATCACCATAGAAATTATAACTCTCCAGGCTTGAAATCACAGGATTTTGGGAGGCTAAAATAGGATTCCAAGGGAAAGTCCAGCCTAGGCAATTTAGTGACTTAAGGAGATTGTGTATCAAACTCAAAAACAAAACAAATAAAAAAATGATCTGGGAATGCATCTCATTGCAAAGGCCCTAGCTTGGATCTCCAGTACTACCCGTGCACAAATCAATTGGAATTCAGATAGCCTTTCATGACCTGTTTTCCTAGGTTGATTGACCTCACTATTTGGACATTTTAGCAGTTTCGTGTCTCTTTTACGGTGCTTTTGCATTTCAACAACTGTTATGTTTCTGTGAGTTCTCCATTCTTGCTTATATTTAGTGAATGCTATAAATAAATATATAAAATTGTTAAGAGATTGAGTGAAGTTAAGACAGACTAAAAAAACTAGAAATGAAAAAAGTATTCACCAAAACACATTTGTGCTAATCAAATAAGTCTTCAGAGAATCAATCAAGTGGGAGATGGGTCAAAATAACAATTAGTTTGGTTTTGTTAATACTGAACATGATTTGTGATGTGAATCATCTGAAGATGAGTTGGACACGCTGTCCTGGAAGTGACAGCCGTGTCAGGAAAGACTTCAAATGCATAATGAGGGTCTTCAAATGTTGTTGGAAAAAAAATTCTAAATCATTAAGATACTTTCAGTTACAAATAACTAGACGTTTATCTCAAATGGCTCTGATAAAAGAGAGACACATGCAGTTTGTTACAACATGCGGCCTGAAGTTATTAAAGGCTTAAGAAATTGTGCAATCAGATGTCTGCTTCTGCTTTTCTGTGATTTTCTTAGACCAGTGTTCAGCTGCTGAGGGTGGCTTTTTATTTATGATCCTAATTTGCCTAGAAACAGCAATTAGGGCAAAATTATTTCTGTTCACATCAAAACATGAGGAGACACTCTGGTTGGTTGACCCACCGCCATGGTAATTACTTCATCCTGATTCGTCTGTGCACTGACGAGTCCATACTCAGGCCCCGAGAAGACACACACTAACAAAGGCCTCATCTCCATAATGTATGAGCGCAGTGGCATCCTATGAACACTGGTAATAGCGAAACCTCATGGCCCTCATCACATTTGGCTGTAGCAATGGCTCTGTCCTCGTTTGGCAGTCTGAAGCTGGGGAAAAGATCTGCCTCCAGGGAATTATGTAAGACACAAAGGTATAACTAGATGTTTAAAAGTCATAATTAGAAGACGAGGAAAAGTAGAGCTAATTGTTGATTGAATAGCTTATGAGCAAATCAGTTGTGCTGTCACTATTGGTGCTCACCGTGACTAACGCAATATTTATTGTCTCTATAGAAAGATGCCCAAAACTCTGATTGGCTGACTGACTTCCTACCGCAGGAGCAAGTTCTTTGTTCTGTTTTATACCTAACAAAGAACAACCGTCTACTTTCCTACCAAATCCTTGATGTTGCACTCCAATTTGTTTAAAGATGAAGGAGGAAATGAAGCTGTCGTGGAGATGTAAATAGTGAGCTCACACACGTGCTCAGTGTGGAGACCATGGAGAGTGGGTGATACCAGGAAGCTGGGTCCTAACGCTGCGCAGGCCTGGCAGCACATCCTGACTGTGTTTGAGAACAGATTTCAGAAAAGACACTTAGGCTGCAGCACAGAGTACAGCTGTATTTGATTGCAAAATGATGGAGTTTTCAGAATCAGAGGGAAAACACCTTTCAAGCACGTAAGTGGGCCAGAGCAAAAATGACAATGGCACTGAATGAGGTCACAAGCACATTTCCAGGACTAACTGGGTCTTTCCAGATATACCTGGAAAGGATGGAACACTTTCTCGTCCTCCGATGTCACTGTTCTTTCGCTGATGAAATGGGCTGTTTCAGTTTGCTGTAAAGAAAGTAGGTCCTTGACTACCCCCTCAATGGAAACTTTCTTTTCTTAAATTTCCTTGTGTGTGTGTGTCTCTCTCTCTGTGTGTGTTACAACGGTTACAATGAGCTTGAGTGTTTTGTGCAGGTATATATCACACCAACATTATAATCGCTTTCCCTCCCCATTGTTGACCTTCCCACACCGTCCCTCTCCGCCTCCCTCCTAACTCCCACTATCGCACTATTTGGTTCTGTAGAATGCCTGTATTCTGGGTTTCCCATATCAGAGAAACCATGCAATACCTAACGTATTTAATCTTCTGTGTTCGTTTCACTCCACCACTTAAATCACCACTCTTTAGCTCAGCTTCCCACCCCTAAAATGGGCTGCAGTGGCCACATCTTGATGCCTCTTCTCTGGGACCAGCAGAGCCCTTTATTGGGACAATTTGCTGAGAGTTCCTTTTTTGGTATCTTACTATATCTTTGTTGAGATTCTTTAACATGGTCATGCCACCTCAGTGGATATTTTCTCTTTAATTTTGTGTTAGTTACTTTTTTGTTGTTGTGATTCAACACCCAGCATCCATAAATTATGGGAGAAAAGGTTTACTTTTCGCTCATGGTTTCAGAAAAATCACAATCCGTTCATGGGCAGCCTGCCTCGGAAACAGGATGCTAAGTCTCATTAAGTCAAGTCGAGTCCCCAGCGGAAAGCAAGAAGCCGTATATCTCCTCCCAGGTCCTATTCCAGTGATGTGCTCCTTCTGAGTCCAGTCTCAGTGTTCCATCCTTTCCAGGTACAGAAGGTGTGGTAAGACCCCACCACACACCTGTAAGCCAATTCATACGCCTGTAATTCAGTCTGCCATAGGCCTGTCCTCCACCACACAGCCATAATTTACTCCTCCATCTCCCCACGGAACATGGCTCTACAGAGAATCCAATCCATAGCATCCAGATACACGGGACTTTGGCGAACAATCCAGATCCAAACCCCAAGTTTCACTTGAGTTCTTGAGGTTTTTTTATTGTAACTGCTCACACCTGGTCTGGACTTTGCAAGGACGCGGGATCTTATCAGCCTGCTCAAAGGTAGTTACACTTTCTTAGGTTCAACCTTGAAACCACAAACAAGTGTAGTCTTCTTCTATGGCTAATGGTTAAGAAAATGAAGGGCAAAGAGAACAAAGAAAAAGTCCTAGCTTCTCACAGAGCCCCAACCTCCTGCTTCCTGCTAGTGTCCAGGGCCTTGTCTCATGGTGCGGAAGGCTCTTGTGGAAGAACTGAGCAGACACAGAGATAGAGGTGTTCTCTCTGGACCCTTGAAGAGTTATGTTGTGTGAGGTTCCTGGGTGAAACAAACATGTTTGCGTGTGTTTATAGATAATGTTAACACAATTCAACAACAATCTGATGTTGAAAATTAGTGAGATAACGTACTAGAGACAGAAAGGAAATAAAATATCAATGAAAACAGAAAGAAAAAATAAGACCAAAACACTTTTTGCACACATAAGAAACGTAGATGTGGAAAATAGTATTGAAAAGAAAGGCAAGCCAAAATGAAATAAACACAAGATGAAGATAGAGAAGGTGAAAGCGCAGAATCCCAAGACAAACGCAAAGCAAAAGCCAAGGCCAAGAAGAGGTTGTCTCAGCAGGAAACACCAATTTCTCTTAGAAAAGAGAACTTCTAAACCCTGCAAACATTTAGTGTCTTGTTCCAAAATAAAACCAGGAGCCTGAGATGTATATAGCCGTTTAGCTGTTCTGGTGGCATGAGGCCAGTTTGAATCTGTTTTTTCGAGCTGACTAAAATATTTGAGTTTTTCCTCTGGCTGTTTCCTTTTTAATTGCTAACGTTAATTTATCCATTAACAGCTGTTTCTAGGACACGCAGCAGAAAGGAGCAAGAAGAAGTGGACACGGGCTCCTCTATACTCCATTTGCACTACACCCAGGGATGCGAGTGCATTCGCTTAATCCGCACCAACTACTCCACGCCAGGGATTCAGCAACACAGAGAAACCGAGTCAGAGCGTTTGTGCCGGGTGGGTAAATTTCACATTAAGTGGTCATGTTGCTTAAGGAAGCTGTGAAAACTACAACTGTTCTACATTTTTGCCAGCACTGGTGCTACCATTTTTGTTTGCTCTGAAAGACATGTAGCATTTTATCATCGTGGCTCCAATTTGCCTTTACCTACTGATCAATAGGAGATCTTAGAAATGTTTTTTTGTGATTATTAGACATTAGTTTATATTTTGGTGAACTGTATTTTTGTCAACAATTAAACTGATTATTTGTCATCTAATTGAGATGAAAGGATTCTTTCTTTCAGGCTCTGAATGGTTTGTTGGGTATGTTTTGAATAAATTTTCATGCCTACTATCGATTAACTTTCATTTTTCACCAATAACTTTAGAAGAGATGAAATTTTAAATTTGGATGATATCCAAATCATCTACTTTTGTGTAATTCACCATTTATTACTGTATGTAAGAAATTGCGGCTGACTCCAAGATCTTGCCCTTTGCTTGCATCTGGAAGTACTATGGCATCGATCTTTAAGTTCATAATCCATTACCAAGACTTTTTCTATACGCTGTGAGTCAATACTTTCAATATTTGAAAATTTTCATTCTGCATATGGATGGAAACATAAAAAGATTGCTGTTTCTCCAATTTAGTTAACGTGGATGTTTTGGCAATAAATAAATACATAAATTAACCACGAAGAGGTCTATTCCTGTCATGTTGCCTACAGTGTATATTAACAATCATAAGACATTTTTATTACTGTTTATGATTGAGTAGTATTATGGTTAGTCTTAAAATCTGTTGAGTTTGTTTTGTACTTTAAGTAATTTTCCTAGTCTTTTATTAGTCTCTCTATACAAATTTTACAACCATATGTTAAATTTTACAAAACACCTTGACGAACTTTCGTGCCAATGTATTGACCTATGTATGAAAGTGTGGAGTATATTAACAGCTGTCAGTCTTCCAGGTCAGAGCATGATCTGTTTTCCTTGTTCACTTTCAGGAAAGTTTCTAAGTTTTGACTTGAGTGTCTTGTGAATAGTTTGTCATATGCGTTTATTGTTTTCACAAATATGAATTATATCATGAAGAGTTTTCTTTTTCTTTTAATCCGTTTAGCATAATTTTGCAGCTTATGTGTCAGAATGTAATATTTTATGTTGACTTTGTATTCTAGAATATTGTCTAACTTATTTTTCATAGCTTCTTTTCTTACTGTTGCTTAAATATTGCAAGTAGATTAATGATTTCCCTGCAAGGCAGAAAAGTTTTGCTATTTATTTATTTACATTTGTGTCGGACCATTTAGCATGAGATATACTTTTTTGAATTTTAAATGTATAACTCAATATTTTAAAATGTAAATATATGTACAATATTATATAACTCACCTCTAAATTTAAATAATTTTACACATCTGAAACTTTATAGCTTTATTCCCATTGAATGGAAAATTTTGTGATTTTGCATTCTGCAATTAGGTTTGTTTGATTTCTTTTTTTTTTTTTTTTTGCCTGAGTGTTTGCTGATACCTCTAGTAAAATTTTAAATAAAAGTAACAATTGGTGATAACTTTATAAATTTGTGGGGTTTTTTTTGCAGAAGTTTAATCTTTCATGTTAAGTAATGTTAGCCAAAAGTTTGTCAGTTATATTTTTATCAAATTTAATAAGTTTCTACTCTTCATTTACTGATATTTACAAATAATATTAAATATAGTCTCAGTTATTTTTATATATTTTGAGCTAATGTTTGGTTTTTTTCCTTGTGTTCTCTTAAAATTGAGTATATCATCTTGATTAGTTTTCAGAAGTTAAGTTAACCTTGCATTTTATAAAAAAAAATCTCCACTCGGTCAAGGTAGATTAACTTTGCTATATATTGCTAGATTCAAAGTGACCAACCATACACAGAAAATATTCTATACATGTTCATACCAGATATTGGTTATCTTTCACTTAGAATTTCTCTTTGATTTATAATAGCATGATTATATTAACCAGAAGACTTGGGGTCACTGAATATCTCAGGACCCCTCTGTCCCTGTCTCTCCCTTCTTTATTTTCTGAATCAGGAGTGTGCAATTTTGCCCTTAAGTGTTTCATAGATTTCTCCAATGAAGCGTTTTGTAGAAATTGAATTTCACTATAAGTTACAGATTAGTTTTAATATTTATAATCTTATTCATACTTTGAGACTGGTTGATAATTTATATCTTATTATTTTTATTCCTGCAGTCTCTGTAGTTATCGCCTCTACACGTAGCAGCAGCACAGGAATGGGGTCCCTCTGGGAAGTGCACACGTGTGGACATCGAGTTCGAAATGGAACTATTTTGAAGTGAGTGTGATGGTGCATCTTGTAATCTCAAAAAACAGGGAGGACGAGGCCAGAGGATCACCCTGGGTGCCAAGTTTGGGCAGCTCTTCAAGTTGGGTGAACCTCTCTAAATATAAATACAAAACCATTAGACAGGGTGGGACTGTAGCTCAGTGTAGAAGCCATGATTTCAATCCCCGGCACTGAAAAGAGAAAGAAATACAAGTACTTTGTAAGTGATCAAAACCTGTCCCCAGATTGCAAAATGTGCTCCCAGCAGGCCGGCACTAGCATGCACAGGCCTTTCGGTCCATGGGTATCTGTTCCCTACGGACATCATTCACTTTGTCATGTTTTCAGCTTTTCTATTAGCTATTGAACATCCGTGCAGTGGCCTCTTACTAGGAGTTAAAATGTGATGTGAGAACAGACTTTAAACTAAAAATATTACATTTCATTTTAGAGCCAATGTGTTTTTATTTTTGCCCCCTGAGAACAGTCACTCTCTATGTCCATTTCATTTGCTAAACTTATTAAAAAAAAAAAAAAACGAATGCTGAGATTCTCAGAAAATGTAAGAGAAAGGATTCAGGGCATCACAGACAGTTGAGAAGGTTGAACCCGGGAGCAGACCTGGGAAATAGTCCTAGAGATGCCCCAGTCGGTTCCACAGGGAGCTCTGGTGCTCAGACACCCTCTCAGGGCTGACCTGCCTCTCTCAGTCACTGAGGTTGGTGGCACCATGGCCTCTCACAAAGTTACAGCTTTGTTACATTAAAAAAGGACATTCAGATAAAATTTTAATTGCAGGTAAAAAAAATAAGAACTTTAATTCATATGCCTTTTACAATATTTGCACTTTTTATTTATTTGAACCAAATGCATATGTGTCCAATACACACATATAATTCATGGGAACTGCATACAAAATATTATTCATTGTTTCTTGAAATTTAAATTTAATGCAGAATCTTTTATTTTGTTTGGAAACCCTGAAATAACTGGACAGGATTAGTGTTCAAGTAACATTAATGATAGTAATGACAATAACAGAATCACAATGCCCAGAATTACTAATAGTGCAAAGGCAGCCCTGTTTAGTGACTGTGATGATTATTTCTATGTGAGATTTTTAGTTCCATTTATGAACCTTGATGATATCTGAACCTCAGGGGATGCAAAGCCTTTACGCATATTCCCCAAGTTCAGTCAGTGAAAGGACGTGGCAGGGAAGGAGAGGCAGGCAGAGGGACTTCTCTCCCAGCTTCTCCATGTGCCCTGGCACTGGTGAGAACAAATGGGGCTTCAGCCCCAACCTCACATGTAGTGGGCTCCACAGTCTCAGCTCCCTGTGGGATCCTGGGATTCCATGTGAGAGCACTGGTAGGAAACTGCTCTGAGTAACAGCAACATGGCCACAGGCAGAGTGGCCTTCAGTGTGTGGTACCTAGAGGAACAAAAGAACCTAATGTAGCTTCGTAAGTTCTCCATAATTATTGAATAAAATAGAATAAGTAAGATTTGCTCAGAACCCTTAGAACATAGTCTAAATAAATATTTTTTTCAGGCAAATTTTTAGGGAAAAAAATCAATTGAATCCAGGTGCAGAAAATTCAGATGTAACTCTCTATAAAGCTATTTTTAAAAACTTTGTGTCTCCTTCTTTGTGACACTTTTTTAACACTTTAAAAATATATTCAGTACTTTTTGGAGAAGAGAATGATACTGAAATATTCTCAGAGTTATTATTTTTTTTTTGGCAGAGGCATATATCATCTTTGAAGAACTGAGATTAAAAAACCAGTGAACAGAATTGAGAGCTTATTTAAGACATTATCTCCAACAATAATGAAACAGAGAAGGCGAAAGTACGTCATCATATAGCAGGGTGATGCATGTACATACTATGTTTGTTTGTATGCACATTGTTTTGGGAACCAGAGACATCTTTGAGTAGGTGTCATCCTCATTTACAAATAATTTGACCTTGGAAAAAACATCCATTCTCTCTGAGTCTTGACATCCAATTAGTGTCAGTATTACTTGTTTTTTAGGTTGGGATAAGTTTTAACAGCCTATATTTTAAGAAAATATTGCGCTAGCTATGTCTTCATAGCTATTATCTGTGATTCCTGTTTTGATTTCATAATAACGATAAGGTCTAAGGGAAGTTTCCAACTCCCGGGCCATAGACCTCTCAGGAACTTGGCCACAAAGCAAGAGGTCAAACTTGCAAAGTTCCACTCTGTTCACAGTCACTTCCTGCTGCTCCTTTTAGCACTTGAGCTCCACCTCCTGTCAGATTAGAAAAGGCATTGCGTTTTCATAAGTGTGTGAAACTTATTCTGAATTGCACTTAGGAAGGGTCTAGTCAGCTATGCTGTGTATGAAACCCTTCACCATGTGCACGTTAGCAAGCCCATCTATGTCCCTGACAGTTTCTTACTAAGTTTATAGTAGATGCCCTTGAAGACGTCATCAGACACGAAGCCACAGATTTGCAGAACATTGCAAAGCACGTAAGTGGTAGGGCCAGGCCATATGTCCTGTTATTTTCCACACAGATCAGACAGTCAGCAGTTCTGAAAGAACTGTGGCTTACTACGGCACTTACTAATTCATTCTTTCCCCCGGCAAGTTCCTGAATCTGGGGACTCATGCATGAATGTGGTATGTTCTTGTCAACATGTTCCCAATCCATCTGAAGTAGAACACACTCTCCCTTTCTCTGAAGTTAAAAAAAAATACCCTGCCAATGTTATAAGGCTATGGTGGGAGTTGAATTTACATATCTAAATGTCTTTATGGATTGCAAATTACTCAACTAGCAAGCAACATTACAGCTGTGTCTGAAATTCCTGAGCCAGACATTGAGATCTGTGCATTTACCATGGGAAACAAAAAATGCTGTTCTCCAAGCCCCAAAGGAGCACAGAGCTTCCAGCATGTGCAATGTTTTTTCCAACATTTGAAGTTTAATCTGTAATTTACATTTTTCTGGTTTATTAATCCATGTAGTTGAAGTTACAATTTTGTCTGTAAGTACTGTCGTATGTGCTTACGTAAGTTTCTCTGTGTACCAGGACTTCATAGCCATAATTTTTCAAGTTACTGTTTCTAGGCTCTTATTTTTAAAAATAACGTTACAAAGAACACCTCGGGAGTTGTTGGTTTTTTTTTTTTTGGGGGGGGGGTGGATTCTAGCTTGATTACTTCCAAATAATATTTGGATCAGGCTGCCATTTTACAGTTGAGATTACTTGAATGCTTAAATGCTTTAAAATCTTTTTTTCCAAAGGTATTGATTAGTTTATATTTTTTAGTCAGTGCAAGGCATGATATTTTGCCATGATGTGATTATTACTTTATTTAATTTCGAGGAACATGTTGCTTGGAAAATAAGATCATCTGAAATCTCTTTAAATCATATTTGATAACTTTTTTATTTTCAATTTTAATTTTGAGACAAACTCAGTCTATAGTCCAGACTGGTCCTGTACGCACTATGTAGTCAATGCTGGCCCCAGACACTGTGCAATCCTCCAGCCTCAGCCTCCGGAGTGCTGGGAGTATGGGCATGCACTACCGTGTCGGGCTTACTGACAAATTTTTAAAACACTGGAATCATCACTCTTCATAAATATATGTTTTAGCATGCCTTTCTAGTTTAGTCTTCTTTGGTATAATGATTCATTTTTAAAGGCAATAATATATCATAAATAGTATGGAGGTCTTCAAACATTTGGTCTCAAGTTTCTTTTATCAGATGCTCTATTGAATTTATGTTTATGTAGACCATATCAATTGATAATTAGCACATTGGAACGTTAAAATTAGTTAAATATTTATAACTAAAAATAACTTTACTACTCACAGTATAAATTAACATAAGTAGCATGTTGTGTTTATATTTTTAAATAATTTGCATATTTATAATCCTCTAAAATATAAATATTCAAGACAATAATGACATTCAGGTATTTTTTATTTTAATGTATGAGTGAGAGATAGCCTGATTATCACATCAGCTTCTGCAATTCAATCTGTTATGAGCTTTTTAAAAAACTTAAGTATGTCAAGAAAATTTAGTCTCACACAGATAAGACAGATAAGTAGTTGAGAAAGAAAAAAATGTATTTCAATAAACTTGTAAGATAGTTATGTCTATTTTTTCTTTGATACTAGACCAAACTGGATTAAAATTATTAAGGACAAGTGAAAATGTGAAATTTAAAACACATACCAAAAGTCTTCACTTGGTCACATTAACACACATTGTTCTACCTTGCTATGTTGTACTTTGAGTACATATTTTACTCATGCATAATTTTCACAAATTATATTTTAATATTTTAAAATGTAAACTCAGCCAAAATATGGAAGTCACCAAAATACCCATCAACAGACCAATGGATACAGAAACTGTGGTATTTATACACAATGGAATACTATGCATCTATAAAGTCCAACAGCATGGAGACTTTTATGGGCAAATGGAAGAAACTTGAGAACATCATGCTTAGTGAAGTGAGTCAGAAGCAGAAGCTGAAACATCGAGTGGTCTCTCTGATATGAGAGTCCCAGATCACAACTATCTCATGGAACTTAAAACGAAAAACAAAGTGAAACAGAGGGGTATTGGGGAGGGACTAAAGGAGAGTGGGAAAGTCCTTGTCACCTTGACAAGAAATGTAGGTGCACAAAAGGCTAAACTTCATTGTAAACCTTAAATTTTGCACTTATACATATCAATAAAATGGGGAAAAATGTAAACTCAACAATTTACCTATAAGTTTGAGAAATATCCAACTTCATGCTCGGCAGTATACTTTTGCTGAAGTTCTAGTTTTTACTTAAGTTTAAATTTTACCCTTGACAAGACATGATGTCAACTGCTTTATTTGAAGGAATATATCCACTTATTTCTGAGAAACTGTCTGCTATATATCCTCCTGAAAGAGTATAGATTTTTTATTTAGTCTTCTGTGTGTGTGTGTGTGTTTGTGTGTCTGACAATAAGCTTGAACACAGGGACTTCACGCCGAGCAACATCCCAGATCAGTTGAGTTATGTTTTGTTTTGTTTGATTTCAAGACAAAGTGTTCTTAAATTGTCGATTCCCAGGCTGGTCTGTACTTGGGATCCTCCTCTCTGTGCTTTCCAAAGTGCAAAGATGATGGTACCCAGGTTCTCACACGTTTCTTGGAGTAGAAATGCTAGTCCAAGCGAACAGCAGCTACGTCAGACTGTCTTCTCACTAGACAGGAATCTTTTCTTTGGAAGCTGCCTGTGATCCCTTATCAGGCTGCATCGACTTGAACAGGTTAGGACTTGATCCACCCGACCAGGTTGACCTTTAGAGCACCACTCTGGGTGTGAATAGCTGGCTGGCACGAGGCCAGCCAACTAAGAAAAACTTCACAGTGGCTATGGGGGGCACGAACCAACAGGCTTCAAGTATAGATGGAAGAAAAGGACAAGCAGAGAGTCTCCTCACTCCGGAAGCACTTCTGTCTTTACCGTCTCCTTTAGACACAAGTCTCCAGTATCTTTAGCCTCCAACACATGACTCAACAGTGAACCTTCAGGCCTTGATCTTGAGCTGGTGCTGTGCCCTTGATCTAGTTTGTTCCAGTGCTTTCAATTACGTCTTCGTGTCTGAACAGCTTTCCTGTGTTCAGAGAGCCATCCTGGAATCTTTCCTTTCTGATATTGGAAGCGTATGTGATGAATCTTGCACATTTTGTATTTTTAATTGATTTTCTTTCTCTAGAGAAAACTAACTGATACACTGCCCTTGCATCTCACATAGGCTTGAATCAGCCATGTTGTTACACATTTCTCATTTGGTCACTGAGGATATTAGAAAAATGATGTACTTTATTCTCAAGTGACATTATAAATATTTTATTGTCTCTTAAAGGCATCTTAAAGTGAAAATCTTAAAGTGCTTTTTTTTTTCTCCAAGTGTATGAGAATTAAAAGATATGTATCTACCAGTATGGGTAGATCTAGCTTTAATTTGTGCTCAAATGTCAATAACTTTGCTGCTTTTTATTTTGTACAATTAGTGCCAGTATCTACACACTGGAAAAAGATCAGTAACCTTGTGGTCTTAATGTGAAGATGATTAATTTTTCATGAATTCTTTGAAAGTTGTTGGTTAATTTTGTATGCACCAGACACACTTTGCATATTGCTGTCCTAAAATAAAATAGTCAAAGTCCCCAGTTTTCTTGTTTTGAAACACGTGAGCATCAAACCATCTTAAATACGCCACTATCACGTGTTCTACTAAGTGTAGGCAAACTCAACTGGTAGTTGACACGGAATTCAATATAAGAAGCCGAATGCTTCTCCACGTGGTCTTAGCTTAGTTGAAGACACCCGGAAGCCAGCAGGAGTGTCTACCCACAGTACTCTGGAATGCGTGTGCCAGCTGGGACGCAATGAGAAATGACTTGGCCTAACCGTTGTTTCTTCTCCCATGAGATTCAGACTGTGCAGCAGTCAGGCCCAGAATCGTAAGTAACTGGAAACCTTTGGAACTGTGCTTCGTGCTACTTTTTCTTGATCTATATGGTGAAGTCTAACCAATAAAAAGGAAGACAGAATTTATCTTCCAAATTCTGAAAAAACTGTAAAATGGGGACCATCATCAAAATTAATGTGGCATGCCGATTTGTCACGGGGGCCCCTGAGATACCCAGAGATCCCGAGGTTCTTGCTGGAAGCAGGACTTTAGATGGGACTCTGAGCTGTATTTGGGGATCAGAAGCTGCTTCTGCTATAATGTATTGTTATATTGCTGATACTTTACTTTCTGCCACATACAGCCACACTCAGCCTGGACTTGCACGGCCTCCTATCTGAGGTGGCTGGCGGTGAAACGTGACAAATGTCGCATACCCACATGCGAATGCCTCCCTTCACGCGCTGTCTGTTGTGTCTGGATTTAAGCTGGTGTCTGTGCTGACATGTCCAGACAGGCCACCGTAGTTTCTCGCACAAGCATCTGGTAACTCATCTTTATCTTTATGAGTGTGTCTAATCTGCAACTCAAATAGCTGTCTCTTTTTGATTTTAAAAAAAGAAATTATAGTATAAAACATCTGTATGTCAAATTTTGTGAAAACTCTGACATTGCCTTGGCAGAACTTCTAATTTGAATCCATGTGATTGAACAAGTGAATGGATGTCTACACGCTCAACAGACTGATTATAGTTAGTGTACATCTTCAGTCTGGACTCTTGGAATATTCTTTCTCCTATTTTTCTGCTGCTTTTACCTTCTTTCTTTCTCCTTTCTTGTCCCCTTTGGCCCCTGCCTCTTCTAATCCCTTTCCTTTGATCTTGAGGAAGATCTCAGAAAGCACCAAAGAGCTATCACTACTGTATTACCTACAATTAAAGTACATTACGAAATTAATATGAGCTTATGAGAAATGTACTCTACCCAAAGGAGACATGAAATTGTATCTCATTGAGGTTATGTAACTCTGCTAAGTCATTCAAGTAGTGACTTCTAAATTATTATCTAGAAATGTTTTATTTATTTATACATCATAGATTTAATAAGCTTTGGTATTCTTGTATTGTTGTAGGTAACTTGAGACCCTTATATTTAGTGAAATGAAACAAACATGAGAAATTAAATGTTGCATATGTATAAGATGAGACACCCAAAATATGCATCAGTAAAAGAGCAAAATGAAAGAATGATAGATAAGTTTTAAGGAAAAGGAAAGAAGATGTATATAGGGCTGGCGGTTCAAGAAGGTGGAAAGGGGAGAAAAATTAAAATGAGACATGAAACGCCCCAATTCCTCAGGTTGAAGGTAATCATTCCATATCACACATACTTACTGATGAAAAGGATAATTTTGAAAAATAATTGAAAAAATATAGTGATCAACAACATAAAAGAAAACTGTGCCTCAGTTTTGATGGGATGTATATTGTTAGACTAAGAGAAAAATATAGAAATGAATGCATAATGTGTCGGTGTCATCAAGATACTTAAGTTGAGTGTTTTGTTATGCAAAGTGGAACATATTGATAGGGTATTACAGACAGGGATTCAGTCGGAGAGTACATTACAAAGGTCTCTCTCAAACAGAGGTATCTCCTGGGAGCTGGAAGGCCAGGAGGCAAGGGGAGGACTTCAGACAAGAGTATTTCAGGCACAGCAGGTAACAAAAGCAGTCTTTGTGTGGCTTGCTAGCAAGGGTCCTTGGCGCTGAGGGCAGAGGAAGCAGAGGGTGTGGAACACCATCACAGGGACTGAGCTTTTGTTTTCCTCGTGAAAGAAAGTCAATGAAGCTTTTCAAATATAGGAAGTGAGAGATACATTGTATTTAATGTTTAAGCATCATCCCATTCAACATGTGAAGAGAGTCGTAGGGAGAGAAGCATTAGCAATACCATGTTGTTGAAAGTCCATCAAAGTGGTTTCAGTGAAAAAAAAAAAATAGAAGAAATTGTAGGCAATTGCAGGACCTGTAGGACCGATAATCCTGTAGACTCCCGGAAACCCTAGAATGTTAGAATCAGGGTCTCCTTAGTTAAGACAAAAACACTTTCCTGGACCATACAATGGAGATTACTTAGGGATTAAGATGCCATTAGAGGAGAAAATTAGTGCTTTACAACTTTTTTATATTTGAAATTTTGAACACTGAAAATATATTGCCTATACAGATGTTAAAATGTTAAATAGATTTTAAAAAGTGAATTCCTCCAGTTTGAACACTGAAAATATTACCTAACGTCACACTCAAATCTCAAATATGTTAGCCTGTATGAACAGCTTTTTTTGAGGACACCTGGGCTTTCTTTGGTGAAAGCTGATACACATAAAGCTATCAATATTTGTCTGAGATATGTAATTTCCATGAGACTCATGTCCAAGACATTACACCTGAGTGCATGTGATTTACTTACTTAGGTTTTCAAAGGAACTTTCGAACATTTCCCAGAGCAGCTGTGCAGTATTGAATTCTCCCTAGTATTGTATGAGTTCTCTGTATCCACATTTATTCTGGAGCATCTAGCACTGAAGTATCACATTTTTCATATATATATATATATATATATATATATATATATATATATATATTTAGATGCAAGGTAATTATCAGTAATTGTACTTTTAACTTGAATTTGCTTCAGTTCTAATGGCTTGTATCACTATGTCCTGTGTGCATGTCTTGTGTAAGGAGTTGTCGCTCATATTAATTGCCTATTATTAGTTAGCTTGTTGCTTTGTATGTCTTCACTCTAACGTTTCAAGAATTCTCTTACAATTTCATATTTTGAATTTGCCTCTGTACCCCATTTTAAGTTAAGTGCAGTGTAGCTTTGCAGGCTTATGGTAGGCTCGATTTTGCTCGGGGTGTGGGGGATCTACAGGAGGCTGTCTGCTGGTGGGAGGCAGAGCAGCACTGTCTTTTTTCAGTGGTGTTTACATGGAGGGCAGGAGCACTATATAAAGCTTGTCTGTCTTGCTAGGATACTATTTCTCTGCCCTTCACCTAGAGACAGAAGATTATTCCTCTTCCTTTCTCCCTTGACAGTGCCTTTGATATTCCCATGTCACCACTTCTTTGGTCCCAAGTGCGGAGACTGTGACGTTGTTATGTCTGCATATTCCCAGCTGCTGGGACTTTGGCTCTCCAGCTATCAATCGTATCTTCAGGCTTGTTTTATGTTTAACATTCAGGGCTTTTAGATATCCTTCACAAATGCAATAGAGAACATCACATCTCTTCCATATTTCCAGAAGATTCATTTTATCCAGAGGTTTTATTATATATTCTTCAAAAAGTCTTTAACAATATCAAGGAAACAAAAAATTGTGTCACATTTACATAGTATATTAAGAGTTTGTCAATTAATATTATTTTATTAAGCATACGGTGGCCACGATTTGTTGAGTGTTGGGGAGTAAGAGAACACGTCCCTGTACTGCTTCCTGGTTTTCAATTCATGTCCTTTGGGAAAACTAGGGAAATGTCCTCATTGCAGGACACAGTGGCTGTTACTTTTCCTTCTGTAATTTAGCACTTCTCTTCCATTCCCCAGTCGTGATGTCTGCCCCATCTCCACCATAAGAGTCCCAGGCTGGCTCAGCCAGAGTCTATAGATTGTCTAACACCAGTGATTGCCTCCAAAAGAGACTCTTGGTCCAACCATATCCCTTGTCAGATATTTTATGTTTGAAATATTTGAGAAAAGACTATTTTGTCTGGTACAGAGACAATTTGTCCTGAGATAAAAATAATCGGAGCTAACCAAAATCCATAGACTGGAGAAAAATGAGTTTCCTGAATTATTTTTCCACATTTATTTTTTGTTTGGCCAGTAGCCAACTGCAACCTTCAGCTTGATAGGTGTCTGAGATAAGAGATTGTTCTTTTTCTTAATATTATTTTCAGATAGCCATAACTGAAAGTATTATGATTTCTACAAGTTAGTTTCTTCCTGTGTTTAAAAAAAAAATCCTGGATTCATTTCGCAAATTCAAATAAATGATATTTTAAGGAATAAAAAATAAAATAAGCAAGCTTCTGCTCACAATCTAGTAGAAGAAAGCTTTTCTTAAATCAAGAACACAGAGAACATTTGTGATAACTTCTTGTTATCTCTTGAAAGCAGTATGTAGTTGAAATGAAGCAAAGAACCCAAATGGCTAACTCCTTAAAAGCATTTTATTATTTCTCTGGTATGTGGCAAGTTTGCCGTGTTATTCTCTGCTGATCTGTTTTTTTTTCTTTTTTATCGGTCTTCACATTTTTAATACTTCTTGTATTTGTATATTAGTATCTTTCATCTGATTTTGAAAACTCTCCAACAAATCTTACAGTGTTTTTTTTCTACTTTTTATTCAGAAAAATAGTCTCAGAGAACATAAGCTAAGCCTTCTATGCCTTTTCCCTTTAATTTTTCATCCTTGTTTTCTGTCTAGATTTGAATTCTAATATTAACATGAATTTGGTTCCTAAATCATGTCCACTGCTAAATCAACCTCTTTTAATGTTTTATGTTGAGTCTTTTTGATTATTTTATGCCCTCGCACTCTAGTATATCTCTGTTTTTATTGAGATTTTTTCTCTATTAATATCATCTATCATCGTGTATTCTCTTGAACACAATATTATGTTCGTTTATTCTTTGTGATTTGATTTTGATA
Source organism: Ctenodactylus gundi (assembly GCA_004027205.1). Lineage (NCBI taxonomy): Eukaryota > Metazoa > Chordata > Mammalia > Rodentia > Ctenodactylidae > Ctenodactylus > Ctenodactylus gundi. The sequence continues at coordinate 157,322 of PVKB01000695.1, forward strand.
CACAGTGAAAGACGTGAATCTAGTTTCATTCTTTTGCTATGTGGATAACTAGTGTTTCTAGTACCGTTTGTTGAAGAGATTGTCTGTATTCTAGTGTTTAATTTTGGGCCCCTTGGTGAATATGATTGAGCGTGCTGTGGGTTGTCTCAGCATCTTCAGATTGGTTCCACCGGTCCACCTGTTTGTTTTTATGGCAATACTAATTGGTTTTTATGACTGTTTTTTCTAGTATAACTTGATGTTCAGTATTGGCCACAATTGTTTGAAAAAGTCTTATAAAACCGATGAACTTAATAAAATATTCAAAATATAAAATAATCCTTCATATTTCAAATATAATTAGCCAAGTACCATAAACAATCATAACTAAACTAGTAAAGAGTAAACAAAATGGACACAATTCAAAAATGATAAATGAATCGTAAGTGTATAAAAAGAAGCTGAATATCATCAATCATTGGTAAAGCACCAATTAACACAACGAAGAGATACTTTTTGCCTCTATTGGAAATCTTACAAGTATATTATTTCAAAACATGTCACATATTGATGAGGATGTGCAGCTGACAGAAATGTGTGTACATACCTTGGAAAATGCTTGGTGTCTTCAGTTAATCATCTCTTTATTCTCTGTGTTACTATTTATGCCTTTACATCTTTACTCATATATTTTTAAAAAACATACCAGCATATACTGGTCATTTATTCAGAATAAGAAAATGTGCAAATCAACTGGTTTTGTGTGTATTATTCTATTTTATTCACTAAATGATACTTTCAGTAAAAAGTACTTCTTTCCAATAATAGTTACCTTTCTTTCTCGTTGTCAAGACATGAAACTTGACTCTCACAACTTAAAATGAGGAGAGGTTTGATTCGGCTGGATCTAAGAGATTCACTCTGTGCCTAGCTGGTTCCACAGTAGAGCCATCATGGCGTAAAGGTCTTGGAGGAAGACAGCTGCTCACCTCATGTCATCCAGAATGCGGAGAGAAGGGACAAGCCAAGAGGGAGCTCTGCCCCTAAAGGCGTCACCCACTGACACTTCATCTAATCACTGCCCATCTCCCCAAACCACATGGAGCTACTGAAGCCATCAATGGCTTAATCCAGTGATCAATACAGTGCCTCTGGGATCTGGAGAATTCATGGGGACACTACTTAAACTTCAGCATTGCAATTTCACAGATAGTTGACCTAAAGCTCCTGGAGATGAATTGATTGTCCACGGTCACCATACTGACACTTGTTGTAGCTGAGATCATCTTCTAAGGGAAGGCTCAGGTCACAATGCCAGTGACTAAATAAGTATGTGATTTATAGCGTTTTGTGTGAAGAGGAAAAAAGAAGAGTGATAAATTACACAGGAGTGGTGTGAGGTCTTCGTTTAGTTTTCCTCTCAGTAACCAACTTGCTTGATCTCTCAGAATCTCAGAGTTCTAGTAGGATGTGGGCAATGCCACGGTGTGCTGGCTGATTGAAAGCTTACATGAGTAACATAAACAAAAAGCCTAACAGAGCATTTGTACGTAAACTCAGGCATGTGCAGGACTTTCTTTTTTCCTGTCTCTCTAAACATGTTTTTGTTCTTATACGCTTACAACTTGAGGCCCCGGACTCTACTGCCTGCTATTCAGAGAAAATGCTAGTGTTCAGCATATTGTTTCAAAACTACTGTCTGTTATTTTAAAGAAGTGCTAGTTTGAGAAAACACAAGGTCATATTTATATGAGGTGATCTTCAGGTTTTCTGAACCATTCAATGTATGTCCTTGGTGCTTTTTGATACACCACCAGATTATAGCAGATTATAGGCATATTTCCATACAATCCCTGGTTTGACTGCTTTCAGCAGCTTGCAAAAAAAATTGTGACTGTCATACGACAACAACAAAGGGTATTTTAACCTCACATGTTTCTGTCGTTTCCAAGCTATCCAAAGTCTCAGGAAGGCGCCACCATGGACTCCCTCTCTGTAGATTGTTGTGGTCCCTACAATTTCAAGCAGAAGGCTACAAAGTGACTACAAAGTGTGCTTCCCCCTGGTTCTGAGTAGTGTGCAGTTCCCATTGTCCGACGGTCTCCAGCTTTCTGCACATACTTCAGATCCTCTCATATCTTTAATGCAGGAGCCCTGTGATGACCATGGAGACCTCTGTCACCTTGTGTACCTGAGAAGGGAATCGTAAGAGCCGTGAGGACACCCACTATGATCTGAACTAGAGAAGCAGGGAGATAAGCTCCGTGCATTCTCAACGCTGTCCCGAATACAGCGAATTCTTTCTAATTTAATCTCCATTACATTTCTATGGCATTGTTTTGCATAGTATATCGATAAGAAAATTGCCCCATGTGATTCAGTTGGAAAGCCAGCATTTCAATCTTACTATATCTCAGTGAAAAATATTCATTCTTTGGCCTCCAGATAAGATTTGGGCTACGGAGGCTGATCTTGTGGAGTTGGTGATGGTGCTATGGTGACAACACTCACAGTGTTGGGAAAACGAAGAGAATGAACAAAATCATAAATAGCCAAGATAGGGTTGTCATTATGCATTTAAATAAAAACAATTAGCAACTGAAAACTATTCATATTAATTTTAATAATCTTTTCTGGTTTTGAATGTAACGGTCTGATGGAGAAAAAAGTATCAAGGTCAAACTAGAACATCTAAAAGCGTCGGCTCATGGCTTGCATGAGTAGGCCATTGTGTTGGACGCTCAGGGCGCATTGGGAGGGAAGCTGAGAAGCAAAGAACAACATGTGCTAGACAAAGGTCCTAGGGAGAGTTGGTATAAGGGGATGTCACTGCATTCCTCACACGTGTGCACGCACACACACACACACACACACACACACTTGCAGAAAAGACAAGCAAAGTACTAGGAAACGTGACAAGATGGCACATATTGGGAATAGCAGAGAAATCAATGCTCAGCACCCCCTGATTCACAAAGGAAAACTAGAGCTTATCCAGGCTTGAAGCAAGCCAGGATTCTGGCCAAAGGGCTTCCTGCTGTCTTCCTGAGGCTGAACTTAATCCCGTGAGCAGTAAAGTTCATGGCAGTATTTGAACAGCGAGGTGGTTGTGGGAAGACTCGCAAAGCCACGTCTATGAGTAAGTCTAGAGTTACTCCTCTCTTCTCTCCCACCCTCTGCCATTGGACAGCTGCAAGCCAGAGAGGAGACCCTGGGAATCAGTGCCCACGGCCGCCATGCATCAAAGGTCTGGAAGGAAGTTCACTGTCATTCATTCGGATACTCAACAACACATTAAGTGTTTATTATTTGGGAAATTATTACAGGATTAACTACTTAGGGTGCTTGTTCCAAGGTAGAAAAGCAAATAGACACAATAAAAATTTGCTTCTTTTAAAATCGTGGGCGTTGTATTCATAATCATGATTTTTTTCCTTGTCTTTTCATTGAAAATTATAATAATATAGTCTAGTGTGTCATAAAATCCACGAACGTGGAATTTGGCATGAACCATTGTTCACTGGAATCCTGAATCCAACATTGACTCCGCTGATGTGACTTTGGACCACAACCTGTCCAAGCTATCATTTCTTTATTGGTGTGGTATAGAATATAGCACCACCTAGTTATAAACATGGTAGAAATAGGTTTAAAGCATTAAGCATGCATCACGTGCACGGTAAGCACTCCCGATTTCACCCTTTACCTCTGCACCAGCTCATCTTAACGGTCAAGTTGACGGGAAAGGTGGTCAGATCTCATGAGAGGATGGAGAGGAGGCTGAGTTCCCTCAGGCAATATCCTCGTCCGTGGATCAGTCCTGGCCTGAATGGGCTGCTAGGTGCTGGAGCCAGCTGGGGAGGCAGAGCCCTGTTCACCGCTGTGAGAGCGCACAGCTTGTCCCTAGAGCTCCTCCCCAAGTGTTGGTTCGCGCCCACCATGAGGCGCACGCAGCTCTGCACGCCCACGCCCTTCACCATGGCCTTTGTACTTTGGGGCCAGCTGAGCACACCCTGAAATTTCTCAAACCACGAGCCAAATAAGCCTCTCCTCCTTGAAGATGGAGTGGCGAGCGCTAAGCTCCATCAGCAAGAAACCTGACCAATCGGATCCTGGGTCTCATGAGGTCATTAGTAGCTACACAGTAGATATATTTGCAATTTTGAGCCCCAGCATATCTTCTTGGTGTTTGATATCTGTAGAATTCTTTCAATTCCTTTCAAAAAAAGGCAGCCGAAATAATAACAGTTCCTATGCTCAGAACTTCTGGGGTTCCCATTCGCCTATGAAATGCACAGAATCTCCTTAACTTTGTATGTATTTGAAACACTTGTTTCTCTCAGTATTTTATTTTGTGTAGTCTCTATTAAAATCTACATAATAATAAACTGTTGCTGACTAAATCCAGGATAGAGCTTGGAGTGCATTATTTAATTCAAACTTTCCATTTTGCTTGAAAATGTTTATAGGATTCTTGATATTCTTTTCTACTATTTTTCACACCATCATTTCTCCAAACAAGTGCATTTCTCTTCCACTGAATTATCACGTTACTGCATTTATTTATGCTTTCCAAACGACATATGTTACACGTATTCGTGGATATTTGTCTTTGTGGCTCTATGTTATTTGAATTAATGAGGACAGCATATTCTATGTCTCAATATTGCAACATGCCATGCCTTTTGTAAAGTTTATAGAAAATGACATTTGCAATCTCTCTCTGAGGTGAGCACCACAGTCTCTGTTTACCCATGAGAACCCTGAAAACAGAAATTTTTAAGCACCTTTCTAAAAGTGCACAGTGGGTAATTGGCAAAATCAAAAGAGAAGTTTATATGTAAATTTGAAATAACATAAAGACTGTGTTCCATTGTTCAACCTACTTTCTGTTCCCGCTGGGTTTTCCACTCATAGAAATCAGAAAGACTCTCACTGAGCTCTGTGCGTTCTCCAAGACCTCATCGTGACCGTGGTGCAACATACATCTGGACACTGAGCTATGCATTTTTATATTTTTTTCCAGTACAGGTAGTATCATTGGTACTTGAACTCAGATACAGAAACACAGATCAAGAAAGGTAAGTATTAGCTAATTATCTGGATTATACATAGATGTCAAGTATGTGGCAGGGGACAACAGAAAGAAAAAAAAATCCCAGCAAGTCCCCACTACCTAGGAAGCCTTTTCTTAGGCCTAGGGCTGCTAAGAAGCCACCATAATCCCTGACTTCCAGGATCTCTGTGTGTAGGTGTCAGCAGACAGTGTGTGGAAAGGCAGAAAGAGTGTCTGTGAAGGCAGAGGGCTGTCTGAGCTCCAACCAGCAAACCCCTGCCTTAGGAATGGCAGCATGGGATTAGGTCTGCACACGTTGAGAGTTTCGCTTAGGATTCAGTTTTCTTCTGAAGTCTGGAATGTACAAGATTACATAGGGGATACTATGAGAAATGCCTATTTTTACATTTGATTTGCACTTCCTGAGCTTTTTAGGTTTGCCTTGTAGAAAATCCTCCCTAAGTCACTTTAGGGTTTTTATTCTTAGGAACCATCTGCAGAGAAGCCTGAATTTTTAGCTTGAAACTTTTAGTTTCTCCTCTTTCTTCTTTATTTATCGGTTTATTAATTTATGTCCTTATTTTTTCTCTTATTTCTTTCCTTCATATGATTCTAAAGAAGCTCGCTTCCTCTCCTTACTTCATGCACTTGCTTCATCTATTGCATAACGTTTTCTTTTAATCTTTACTTCGTGGTGATAGAGACTGAGTGCAGGGAATTACACACCCCAGGCAGGTGTCTTGACGCTGAGTCACACTCCCAGCCCGCTTTCCTCTAGGTATTAGTAGCCATGACTATATTATGGCTACCTTCAGAAAACGCCTTAGCATACTAGAAGGATGCTCTATTAAGAGAATCTAAAGTCCTCAGACCCCAAAGAATTGTAATTTAAGTATTGATTCCACTACCTTATAGGAAGCAGGACATGAACAAATTCAATATTGTAGCTATTGAGTTATTTGCATTGAGAGCTAGTGGGTATTACTAAGATACAGGGAAAGAAATAAAAGGTAAAGAGACAGACAGAAAGAGAGAGACAGAGAGAGAGAGAGAGAGAGAGAGAGAGAGAGAGAGAACAAACTAAAGAATTTAAGCAAATGGAATCAACAGAAAACTTCCTATGAAAATCCATGCGAGTTTTCATGGGCGAAGTTACAGTAGGTACAATGACATCAGCATTAATAAAAATCTTCCATTGACAATCACATGTATAGCTGCCCATACACGAAGGCCCGTTTAACCTTCACAGGAGCTCTTAGGCACCAGTGGAAAACTACATAGAAAGATGAAACTTTCTCTGCATATTAAGGAGGTGGATTGTTTGACGGGAACCCAGGCGAGCTGTTTCTGGGGTCCCTGTCCTCCACCATGAGTCTCAGAGGCTGTTGGAGGTGCTTGAGGAGAATCGTTAGCTACACACGGAGACTGAGCATGTACAGCTATTAAAGCTCACTAGTAGAACACGGTAATCTGCCCGATGGCATGTGCAGACGATCGTTTCTAGGCCTCACCTTTCCCCAGGAGAGCAAATCCAAGGATGCTCAAATCGCACATAGAACATAATATAGAAAGGGGTGTAAACTTACACACATCCTTTGTTATATTTTAAAAATCATCCATAGGTCACTGGTATTACCTAATATAAGTGGCTCATAATTAGTTGGAAGTTTTAGGATATAGTGACATGAAATAAAAGTCTGTGCATATTTAATGCAAACACAAGCTTTCTTGGCTGGGAGGATGGTTCCACGATTATTGTGCTTGCTTGGGCAGTGTGAACCTCAGGGTCGATTCGTCAGCACCAAGTACTAGCCAGGCAGGGTGGTGCCAGCCTGTGATGCCAGCAGGCAGCAGGCAGGAGGCTAGTGAGTTCGAGGCCAGCCCCGGCCATCTAGCACATTCAGGGCCAGCCTGAACTACAGAGTGAGAAAGCAATTCTGAGTAACAAGAGCAAAGCTGAAGGAATGATGATTCCAGGCTTCAGAAAATTCTATAAAGCAACAGTGATTGAATTTATCTCTATGATAAGACAAGAGGATCAGTCGAAAAGAATTGAGGATACTGAGACATCCAAACAGCCTTAGTCACCTGATCGTTGACAAATGGGCCAAAAAAAAAAAAAATCCACAGGAGAAAAGAGTTCAAAAAATGATGCTGGGGAAAATGAATCTCCACATGCAGGAGAATGAAACTATAACCATATCTGTCTCCACACACTAAAATCAGATCAAAATGGATCCAAGAACTGGACATCACAACAGAAACACTGAACCTACTGGAAGCCAAACAGGTAAAACCATAGAAGACAAAGGGACAGGAAAAGATGTACTTAAGAGATCACCAACTGCACAAGAAATCTCAGCAAGAATCAACAAATGGGACTAAATTCAATTAAAAAGGGTTTGCATAAAAAAAGGAGCAATCATTAAGGTGCAGAGACAACCCACAGAGTGGGAAAAGATATTCGCCAGTAACATTTCAGACAAAGGATTAATATCTAGAATATACAAAGAACTGAAATACATAAACCCCCCTAAAATAAATGACCCCATAAAGAAGTGGACAAAGTTTCTTTGAAAAGAAACTTCTCAGAAGAAGTACAAATGACCAACAACAAGCATATGAAAAAGTATTCTTAATCACTGGCCATCAGAGAAACACAAATAAAAAACTACATTGAGGTTTCACCTCACTCTAGGTAGAATGGCCTACATCAACAACTCAAAAGAAAAAATAAAAAAAAAAAAAACATTGTTGGTGGAGGTTGGAAAAAAAGGAAGTCCACTCCACAACTGGTGAGAATGCAATCTGGTAATTGCCATTCCGAAAAGCAGCCTGCAGGCTCCTTAGAAAGCTGAGAATAGAAATTCCATTTGATCCAGCTACTGCTCCGTCGGGCATGTTCCCAAAGAAATAAAGTTAACATACCAAAAAGACACGTGCATATTTGTGTTCATAGCAGCACAATTCATAATAGCCAGCTCTTGGAAACAATCTACTTGCCAATCCGTAGAGGCACAGTTAAAGAAGATCTGGTACCTATACACAATGGAATACTATGCAACCACAAAGGAAGATAGATATGAGGCATTTTTATGGGGCCACCTAGAGTCAATAATGCTCATTGAAATGGACCAAGCACAGAAGACTGACTACAAACGATGTTCCTTTTACGAAATGCACAAAAATAACAACACAAAAAGACCCCAACATGAATGACAGAGTAGAAATAGAGGCAAAGTTCAGCTAGGGACGGGGAGAGCCTCTGGAAGAGGGTGGACACAGACACTACTCTAAACCCCGTGGTTCTTAAGTGTTGCAGAATTTGGAATTCACGTATTTAAAAAAAACAGTTAAATCTTATGCCTTGTGAATTTTTTACCACAATAACATTATTTTAAAAATGAATAAACCAACGAACAAAAAGAGAAAATAAAACAACAAAAATATACATATAAGTTTTCTAAATGTGTTTGACCTGCATTTGGTTGAATACTGTGACTGTGTTTGCTTCGTTTGTGCTCATGGGTCGCTGATGACTATTGGCCTTGGAGGGCTGTAAGCCTGACATTGCAGACAGACATTGCATATAACATTTCCGTCTTTTGTTTGTTTGTTTGTTTGCTTTTTTGTTTTGAGGCAGGGTGTCCCTCTGTAGCCCAGGCTGGAATATCTCTGTCTTGATCTTGTTATTACTGCACGTGGATAAAGCATGAGACTTGGGAGTAAAGAGCAACAATCATCTTCAAATTCTCTCTCTGCGCATAGAATGCTAGGAACTCCAGGCCTCAAGTCGGGCCTTGGAAGCTCCAGGGATCTGCGGGGCATCCAGATCCCTGCTCCCTACAGTTTGTGACTGTTTCCGGTGCCGGATGGTCAACCCTCCTCTACTAGATCACTGGGACAAACAGGTTGAGTCACAGGAAAGGGAAGGATGACGTGTGGTTACTGGAATTAACAAAGTAACATTTAAGAACTTCGTAGAAGATCATTGTCTAAATGCCAGATAAATCTGAATAAACTGTGGATTGAGCTAATAATGATATGTCAGTATTTTTAGACCACTAAGTGTTATAAATGACATTCTTCTGTAAGATGTTACAACAGTAGTGAAAGCCAGGTAGGAGGCAGCTAAGGTGAACTAAGTGTTCAGAATTTTTCTATAAAATCAAAACTTAAAAAAAACCTACTGTGTGTACTTAAAAAAAAAAGACCTTTGACTGTCAAGCAACCAGCGATGCCAAAGTTCAAAGGTTACCCTGTTGTTTGTTTCCAGGAGCTTTTCCCCAAGGAAATTCTCAGTGCATGCCAATAGGGAAACACGAAGTAGATCATGCCAATGCATCTTCACCGAATCTTGCCAACACATACCGGAACAACGGATCAGGAGAGTGTGCTGTGCAACTCAAGAATCTCAGTGGGTTTGCTGAAAGATGGAAGGTAACGATAAAATTGCTGTTATTTGTTTGAGAGGCTAGTCTTCACCCATCACTCATACATTTACATCACATACCTGTACTGCAAAATTCTGACACATGTGGCTTTCAGGCATAGTGCGTCAACTTGACTGTAGTAAAACTGCCTTGTAGTGTATGAAAGCAAACTTAGGTGTGCCCGTGTGGATTATGGAGGCATGAACTTGGGTACTGCACCGGCCCATGGCCACTTACTCCCTGGCATCACTCTCCTCTCTGCTTGTATGCAGCCGTGAACGGCGCAGCTTTGCCGTGCGGCACCCCCTCCCCCGTGTCCCTGCCCTGGAGTGGGCATGAGTATCCTAAAACTCACAGTCAGCACTCACGTCTCCTAGGTTGTGACTGCTGCTTGTTGTGTTTCAGTAATGAGAAAGCCAACCAATGCAACATTCATCCATTTCTACCATCATATTTTAAATAGAATCTTGCTTTATGGAACTGATCTTTGAGCTTTTGGGAGAGAAAGTTTGGAAGAATGATAGAAATCCCAACAGGCTAATTCACAGAAAAGATTTGGGCTGAGAGTTGCAAGTATAAAATAAAAAGCCAAAAAGCTTTGAAAATCACGTTGAGGAGAACTAAAGATGAGGTACCCCGACTCTTGAATTTCCATACTGGATATCAACATGGGTGCTTTAGTAATTCCATGTGGTACGGCCCTGTCTTTCTCATTTTGCTGAATGAGTCACCCTCAGCATTTCTTGATTTGGTCGGACTCTATGCCTTCCTAAAGCTGATTTCTCATGCATTATTCTAAGAATTACAAACACCTATAAAACAGAGGTCCAAGGGAAATTTGGAAAATGGAGAGTAAAAAGTTAATCATATCAGCTACTCTAATAGAACAGTAAGAGTAATGAAAAACTCTAAATGTTTTATTCATGTGCATTTATTCTATTGATTTATTTTTATTTAACATTAGGTAATAGAATTCCTTCTTGGCACTATATAAACTTAACTTTATTTATGGCTCCAGTTGTAATAAAAGCTATCATTTCTCCAACAACTACATTCACTGAACTGTATTTACAGTGATTATCAATCTATCCTTATTTTTAAAAACCTACAAAATTATTTAAATGATGTACTCTTTTTGTTTTGCAAATCAGAAAATAAGGGGTCAAAGAGATCAAATAATTTTCTCAACTAAACTTGATAGTTTTGTGCTTTAAAAGCAAGCTTGTGGTGCTAATTTCTGTATGCTCTTACTTTTTTCTGTTATATTTAGCACTGAAACACTTTTTTATAAGTTCTTCTTTTAAATGACTTCCTTACATTCGATTTTGAAAATCCTAAATCAACTTATACAGGAATATATTTTAAGTCTAGGGATGTATACACAGGTTGAATGAAAGTGCCCCAAAGACACTGACAATAACTTGTACAACATGCACTATTCATTTTACAGAGAAGTTGTCATGGTAGGCTTGAAAGATAGTCTTTCATCATTGTTTTAATTTTTATTCACATTTCTATATGTGGCAAAGCATTACGATTTCTTCTTGTCTGCATTATTTTTACTTCTTGCCTACGAGAGTCCTAGTGGTTTTTCTAACCACATTTGAAGTTACAATTACGTAGTGTAAGGCGTGTGTGTGTGTGTCTGTGTAAGCAACTTGTGTGCTCACGCATGAGCAAGAAACATTGATGCTTCGTGAGAAGTGTGCACTTGCCCGCGCATGGGTCCCCCTCCTCCCTGTTTTGGGAGAAGTGCCTGGCCCACCTTTAGGAACCACGATACCTCCATGCTAAGGCTACACGAGGCAGGGGAGTTTAGATGCTGCCAACATTTGGTGCTAAATCCACCGGCTTGTAGTCATGGTTAGGTATTGGGAACCAAGCCCAAAATGGGGACAAAGGGAAACAGACTTGATCTGAAGTGTGTTGGAGCTTTGGAGAACATGGTCCTGTCTTGACTCTGTGATTCCTAAATAAGTAACAGAGTCTTGGAATTCCAAGTCTTGATTATCTCTCCAGAAAGTTTTCCTGGGAACTCAGCCACCAGAGAGGACTGCCAGATCCAAGCACCAAAAGAGAAATCCTTTGACCTCTCCAATTCTCAGGTTTCCAGACCTTTGGAAACCTGAGTGTTACTTCCATCTCTGGTACCTGAACGTCAACAGAGCAACTTCTTTGAATCGTTTGCTGCCCCATGATAGCCAATCTTTCATGCACCATGCTTACCTGCAAATATCCCCTGTGTACAGAAATATATATCAGCAATTCAGACAGACGTATACAATGTTGTTATTAGCTTTATTCTGCAGGAGTGGAGAGGGTACTCAAAAATGTCCATTATCTGATTGATTGGATTGTTGTCTTATCATAACCTGACATAATTTAATCATCCCCCCTCAAGAGAAAAAAAATCTACTTTTTTTTAACCATTGATGGATTTATGGGATCCAACATAAAGAACGCCAGCTATTTCAAAGACTAAATATTTTGTGTCTACTTTATTATCGTGAATTAGTCAAGGCCTATATTCATGGCTTGCACAGCTAAATTTAAACTTCTTATAAAACTTCATATCATAAGGTCAGAAGCCATCATGAGCATCGGGAAATGGCAAACAAATAAGCAATTCTCTCTAAGCACAAACACGTATCAGAATCGGATGACAGTTGACTTTCCCTCAGAATCCTCACTTGATCTGAACAGATGGTGGTGATGGGGTACAAACGCCTTCTTGACCCAATCCTACTGGGAGGTAAGCGGCGAGGCCTGGAATTAACCCAATACTGCCTCAGTCTTCATCACCGTAGCCTCTCTGGAAGCCCTTGTCTGGCCTTTTAAGTGAAGCCTAGTTGTGCACAGGCACATGTAATTTTTTTGTAACTCTTTTTGTCTGCAAACTTTGTCATCTCAGATTTTCTTAGTTGGCGTTAGAATGGCTCTGTTATAAAAGGAAAGGAATAATTTTTTCTATATTTTCATTATTAGCCCTTCTGGCGAGCCTTTTAAAGAGACTTCTTTTTTCCAATCCACCCGTGCTTGAAGCTCCTCCCTCTTGCCATCGTCACGTCTCCTCTCTCCTCTTTACACTCGGCCTCAGGGGTTTAATTTATTGGTTGCCTGCCTCAGTATTTCTGAATTAATTCATATTCATACAGTTTGAATAGTACTTGAAAAGGAAAGTGTCACAAAGTAAATGATGTTATTTTGAAAATTGGAACTCAAATTCAAACTTGCTGCTTGTATGATTTTAGATTAATTCATTTGCTAATCTCCGAACATACCTGTTAATGTGGAAGAAAAGTTTTTGCAACAATACTGAGATTGTCTAATGATATATCATTTCTATTCCCCAAGTTGGATATGAGCATTTGGGCCACAAGTGACCTCCTGCTTGCAGATAGGGTGCTCACAGCCTGCTTGCTCAGTCATGATGGGTTTTACATAATGAACCCTTTGCTGCCTTGTCAATCAAGGCATCATTGCCCAGAATATGAAGACATGGAAATCCAATGAGCAGTTCTTATCTCAACTTGCTTATTCTATGATAGCCCAGAAATATTCTATATATGACATCCACATGCTTCTTTTCTTTACTGCAAATGTATTATTCAGACCATTTAAATTCGATCATACGTGTACTGGTGCACCTATACAACTTGTCTGTAAGTTTACTATAATGGCTGCTTATATACAAATTAGAGTGTCATTATACTTGAACATTACATACTCATTATATATATGAATAGGGAGCCCAGCAAAAGCAATGGGAGACATTGATACAAAATTATGAGTGGATGCTACTTAATTTTATGATTACGTATGCCATATGGAATAACACGTTGCCGAAAATTGAACCAGAAGCATGTGGTGAATCTGTTATCTATGTTGTTTTAATTATGCTTTGCCTTAGCAATGCCAAATGCACAGTTTGATTTAATTTCAAGGACAAAGAACTTAGGGAAAGAGCTAAATTTAGAATTCATTCCTAGCGTATAAAAAATACTAATTACGGTAAGATATTCCATAGATTCCTTATTCGGAATTTGGAAATAAACATTGATCATGAGTCTAGCGGACCTCATGACTAACTCAGTAATATTTTCAGTCTTCTAATTGTAATATTACATTATTCATGAACAATAAATAAAAATACTGGTAGAGGAGGTGGTGGCGGCTGTGTTAGTGGGACTGGTCAGAGTGTTTGCGACTGCAATGGCCCGGAAGTAACAATAGTACGGCTTTGGAATGTCCCAAGTGCTGTCCCTTCGCAAACGTCTTCACCGCACATCCACACCAGTGTTGTAAGGCCGGCCTCAGGACGTGTAGTTTCTCCATTTTGGAGTGAGGAAAAAAGAGGTAAAGTACCACTGAACTCCAGTCGCGTAAACAGCGACGGCAGAGGACGGACCCTTCTCTGTGGTCTGGTTCCGGGTCTTACACTTGTAACAGTGGAATCATTTTCAGAGATGAAGGATGCCTGCTGGTCATTCTCCATTTTTTAAATTTTGGTCTTAAACACTTCTACTACTGAGCACATTTTTATTTCTTTTCCTTCAGCACAAAATTCTCCGGTTCATTGTAACCATCGTGTGTTGTGTACACTTACTAATAAAAATGGAGAAAAGAACTTGCATGCCTTTATTTTAAAATGCTTTGCAAATCTGCAATAATCAAAGTGTGATAGTGACACCCATACAGAGTATTTTAAATGAGTGGGATGGGACAGAGTGTCCAGGAAGCAAAAGGAAAACACGCGTGCTGCAACAAACTGATTTGGACAAGTGCTGAGGAAGTCCTCAGAGGAAGATGGAGCCGTCAGTTAACGGTGTGGGAGGAACCACAGATTTATATGCAAAGCAGCGAATGGGACTCCCGGTTTACATACGGCACAGGCTTTCCTGTGCTGTTGTTCCACGCAGCCCTCTAGCACACTCGCATCTGTGTTGCTCAAAGGACCCACTCCTCACACAGAAGCGACCTGTCTTGAATGGCTTTCTCCATTTCCTGGACCACTGTGGCTTTTCCCGCTCATAGTCTATTTTTCATCCACTCCGTTTTGCAGACTCTGATATGTTTTCTGAAAATGATAAATACTCAACATCTGCTGAATAAATGAATAGATTTTAAAGTGCCTCCCAGTGGCCACTATTTCCTTTCATTTTCATTATCCACGCTCTAAAGCGCTATTTATGAGTTCACTGGTGCCTTGTCACTGATATCTCTGGCCACGGTAAGAGAAAGGACGTTGGGAAAAGGAGCTTCATATCCAGCACAGAGGCTGGCCAGGTAGAGGATGCTTAATCCATATGAATTCCAAAAATATATGAAAAATATGCACATCCTGAGGAATGTCAGAAGAAAGGTGGATAGAGGAAGCAAAGCTATCGTGAAGGAGAGACAAGGACACAGAAGAACAGAGTGGCCCCCTTTTTGGAGGAGCTCCAGGTGTGTGATTAGATACCTGGATGTGAATCTGAGCTACGTGATGATGGCTTAGTCAGTGTATGTGTATTTGTATAAGAAATTACATTTTAGATGGTGTTTGTACAAATGAATTATATTGGAAGCCATGTCTCTGTGGGTGTGTGTATATAAAATGAATGCTATAAATGCAGAGAGGAAGCGTGTTGCCTTAGGGTCTGAAACGTGCTAGTAATCGCAGCCAGGAATAAGCACCGATGCCTCCTTCCTGTTTTCACATCAATATTTCAATGTTTCTTATGTGAACTAATTAAAACTTTTAAAAATTGTCTTACACATCTTTGAGAGACAATAAAAACAGTACAGTAAGTTGTAGATTTACATACTTTCAGGGCCTGTGTGTGTGTGTGTGTGTGTGTGTGTGTGTGTGTGTGTGTGTGTGATAACGCAGTGGTTTAAAGGGCAATGTACAGAGTTTGACTAAGAGCTTCAGGGTTTGGTTAAATACATGCATAGTTGTGAGTCATTGCCAAGGTAGCTGTTAATAGACTGCATTTATTACATGAAGGTGATAATGGAAGAAAGAAAAAGAACCAGCCAATGTGGCATTTGATATAATTAAAAGTAGCAGGATGGTGTTCCAGCTTCCACGCTTTTCCTACTACAACAGTAAATGCCCTGAAATGATGTCTACTCCAGGAAAGATAATAAAGGGGAGGAAGGCAACATAGTCTGAAGAGATGCTTGATTTTGTGAACTCTGATTGGCTCTAGGCCTTTACATGCTAACAGCCTTTGGTGCGGCTCAACCTACTGTACAGATGCTGTAGCCAGAATCGTTCCAGTGGATAGAATCACAGGGCGCCAGCCACAACCCTGACCCTTGGCTAAGAAGCTCTCGGATTTAATATCAGTGCTGCTATTTTCTGACTACGAGATTGTGAAAAGTTGCCAGCCTCTGTCTGAGCCTTCCACCCTGGATGTATGCAGATGTACCCCTATGCAGGATCATGGCAAGGCTAAATGACCACTGAGTTTTGGGGAAATAGAGTGAATGTGTGAAACGCCCTGCTGGCATGCAAAGAAACACTTCATGTCAACTATTGAAAGTTATTAATAGAATAGTTTACCTTCATTCATTAGTAGATACAATTTAAGTTGGAAATTATCTTCTTTTTTCATTTTAGGGATGAGAAAATTGGAGTTCAAGGGCATTGTCTTAGCTACTTTTTGTTGCTGTGACTCAATACTCAACATGCACAAATTAGGGAAGGAAAAGTTTAGTTGAGCTCAAAGTTCAGAAGGCGTCAGTCCATCCACTGGTGGGTAGCTGAGTAATGGTGGAACCACTGGCTGGGCTGCAACCAGAGCCAGAACTAGAGCCTGTGGCAGCATGGCAAACAGAGAAGCCTGGGAGAACATGTGGAACCAGCACATATGTGCATTAACATTTTGGTGGGTGCTCCAGATCCAAACCCAAACCGGCACCAAGTACCAAAAGCTGTGCGGGATCCAGTTTATGGAATCCAGCACCCATGACGCTCACAAGCCCAGCGCTGACCACACTTCCCCATTCATGAGGATATCCTGCGAAGGGAAGGTCCTTTGTTGGGTCTCTCTCTCCCAGAAATGTGCAGGGTTTTAGGCAATGTTGTTTTCTGCTGCAGATTCACTGCTGCAAGCCCCATAATATCATAATCTAAGTCTTCTCTTTGTCATCTTTTTTCCATCTTCCCTCAGGAAGAAATGTCCTATCTCCCTCTGCTCTATCCTCTCCAGTTCCTTTTCAGCTTCCCTACTATTTTCAACCGGAACTGTCTTCTAAAGCACCCACTGAGTCTAGAATATACGTCTTCTTGAAGGAGAAAATTCATACTCCAAATTGAACTGTACTCTTCATAATTTATTTTGATTAATTGTAATCTAAGTGTTACGCTCTCTGGCTCTGTCCTCTCTTATCCCTCATCCTATCTTGAGAAGATAAACCTTCTCAGTAAGCCTGTCCTGGTCTTCTCCATAGAAGAAGTGCCTGAGGCATAAACTCTAATTTCTATTGTGTGTCCTTTCTCACATGTGGCATTTGCTCTTGGATTCTGTGTGTTTTCTCCAGTCAGAGAAAGAAATTCTGCCTCACTCACTACGTACACAAAGTATTCAACAAGGAGTAAACACCGTGCCCACCCTTGTTTCTTACACAAACGCCTCATTTTGTGGCTTACTATTGACTATCTATGTACATATTTTGAAACATATGGATCCACAATCCCCTGGGGAAGCCCACGCATCACAGGTTGCAAACAGAAATATGACGCCAAGATAAGGACAAGAGATGAATTACAGGACATCAAGAACAATGATACTTTCAGACGGGAACCTAGACACATCAAATGGAAAACCTCTCTCTCTCTCTCTCTCTCTCTCTCTCTCTCTCTCTCTCTCTCTCACTTTCACTCTTTCTGCTTCTTTTTAATCTAAATCTCTGAGGCCCAGGGGCTAGCCTTGCTGTTGTGTACATGTGTGTGTTTGACCTTCTCACTTAGGAAGAGAGTGACCCGTTGGTGTCAGATGGGGATGAAACAATGTTTCATAAAGCACAACCTGCTGAGAACATCTCTACAAACACCACACACTTCCTATGTGTCCCTCACGTCTTTCTAAAGATCCATCCCACTCACCCTGATTGTATGACTCATGGCTGAGAAGCTCCAGTGACATCACAGAGGAAAGGGATTTGCACTGGGGCCAATGTTTCCTTCCTTCCTTCCTTCCTCCCTTCCTTCCTTCCTTCCTTCCTCCCTCCCTCCCTTCCTTCCTTCTTTCCTTCCTTCCTTCCTTCCTTCCTTCCTTCCTTCCTTCCTTCCTTCCTGTTTTTCTGCCCTCCTGAAGTAGCTGAATCTGAAAGACAGCTTCACTCAGAGGTCACAATCACTTTGCCTTGACCACAATTACATTCAGTTCCAGTGTGTTTCCCATGAAGGACCCTTGAATGGCTTTAGGGGCTGCTGGCCCTTCATCTCCTCCCGCCTCGTTACAGAGGCTGTGAAATTTATCCTTAGTTATCTTTTTCCAACTCATAAAGCCTCACGAATTCATCAAAGCAGACAACTCAGGGGTGACAGAGAATGCCTGCATGAGTCTTTGCAAAGGGCACCCAAAGAAACTCCCTCCTTTTGATAACTCCCATGATGATCACGTGCCTTCAGCAGGACCCACTGAGAGTAGAAAGGCAGCGATGACGCGTTCTTGTTCCCTCACCACATTTAGGCCTTGCCTGAGCCTGGTGACAATGACAGAAAGAAAAAGGTAGGCTTGAACCAACCACATTTTTGTACAGACCAAGGACCAGAGTAAGTCCCTTTAATACTAGATAGCCTTGCAGCACGCCCACTTCCTCTCCCAAGCCCCAGAAAAGCACATGCAGCCACACATCTTTGTTTTCAGTAGACTTGTTCATTTGTGTTTGTATGTGGTTGTATATATTATTCAAGTGGAAAAATGTTACAAGAGACCTACTCCCCCTGACCTGCACACGAATATATATATATATATATATATATATATATATATATATATATATATATATGTGTGTGTGTGTGTGTGTGTGTGTGTGTGTGTGTGTGTGTGTGTATAACAAAACGGTGAAATGATCTGCCTAAAGCCACCCGGAGAATTAGTACAATGAAACAATGTCCCATCATGAAAGAGAATTGGGGTTTTGATGTTAGACCAAGCAAAGTGTTTGATCTCAGTTCCGTGCCTTGTGGTACAAATGATCGTAAGCTCGTGGTGTAACCTCTCCGAGGATTAGCTCACTCCTTTTGTAAAGTAAAGATGAAAATACCTACCTCCCTGTGTATTCACAAAAATTAAATAATGACAATCCAGAATGTGAAAAAAGTCAGTGAGGCGAAGCCTGGCACGTACTGATAACACGACACTGGCCAGGTGTTCACATTCCCTCCTGGTTGTGCCCAGGCAGCAGTGACGCACAGCACGCCTGCCACACTGTTGGGGACAGTGTTACAGAGCTGCATCACGCTACCTGTGGGTGTCACGGTGTGTCCAGGCTCCTGCTGGGCACCGTGAGAGGATGCCCCCCTTATATGTATGGTGAGGGTGCAGAGGTCCCTGCGGAGTCTGACGGATATCCTTAGAGTCAAGAAGCATTCTTAGACTGTGCCCAGAGTGCACTGGGAAATTATTAGGCACTAGCTGGGTGCCATTACCACTCCTGAAAACACGATTATGGTCGGTGAGGGGTCTACATTACCAGCAACACGACTTCTCTCTTCTTTCTCTACAAAATGATAAGAAGCCACATTCCTCTAAAGATAGGATGCTGGTCCACCACAGCCTCCCTGCCTGCACTTATCATCTTCAGGATACTCTCCACGCAGCCCACATAAAGCCCACCTCAAAACACCTGCTAGTCAGAACGCACCCTGTCTAGGCACACAGCCATCTGATGACTCCGGCACCCACCGGACCCAAACTTCCCTTCATCCACGCTCCCACAAAATTTGGAGATGAACACGTTTTCCTGTAAAAAAAAATAAATAAAAACTTTTCTTCTTTTTGATCTTTCTCCCATGTCTGCTCAGGAAGAGTCCTTTTTATATATGAAATCTGGAACCCAAATCATTTCAAACAAAAGAGCTAAACAGCTAATTCCCTTCTCTATTTTTTAAGGTCAGACATAATTTTTATGCAGAAATCCAATGAGCAGGTACGCACTCCCAGGTGGGTAGGAGGCTTCATGTAGTTCAGAAAGTTTTTTAAAAATGTATTATGGTTATAAAAGAAGTTTGGAAGTCTACCTCCCATTGAAAATTGAAGCTGAGTTTCACAAATCGCGGACATTTGTAAGCATTTGTGGGACTTGGGACTGAAATGGCTTGAAACAAAGGTAATGGTTATCCCTGAGGAGCATGGTTGGGTGTTTGTGCAATTCAGGACATTGTGAAGTGGTGGCTTTGACTTTTCCAGAAGGCTCCAGTGTTCGCCGGCCAGTCGCTAAGCAGATGAAGGGGCAGAAGCATCAGCACTTCCTTCTTTGACTCAGATTACCCAGCAGAAGTCTCTCTCCTGCCAAGTGCCCTCCTGTCCTCAGTCAATACTCAGAGAATCTTTGAGAATTCCAAAAATAACTAGCGAGCATTTCCCTGCCTTGGCAAGGAAATTGAAAGAAGAAGAAGAAAAGTCATCAAATGGGACTCTAAAAATATCTAGTTTTAAATTTTGGCTTGATTACATATTGATTCATTGCCATTGGGACATTAACTTAGATTCAGTTTGCCTCATTTTACCCATATGTAAGTCAAAAGATGTAGTTACCGACTTAGGACCTGTGTATGTTTTTCTATACGAAGATCAAATGCAAAATGGTGCATAAAATGGTATTGTGTGCGCAAGCACACATGCACATACGCACGCACCCAAACACACACACATACTGCCATTGAGAAGTTGACCATATACCAAGTTGCTATATACCAAGACAAAACCTATTTCAGTATTCATTTATTTTTATTTTTCCTTAATTTATGACCATTTCCAATTGTTACTGTTATTGACTGAGTCCCATTTTTCATTTGTTAAGATGGGGTTATTCACACTTTCCTCTTTTGCTGTTACTCTTGAATTTCATAACCAGCAACATATATTCCAGTATTAATTCAATTTCCTTTGAATTTTTTCATCTGATATATTACTAGTCTTAGCCCAGCAAGTTTTAGTGTCATGTACAATGTAGTGCTTAATTACTCAGACCTCAGATCAATACATGTTCATATCTATTCCTACCACTTACCAATTAAGATTAACATCCCTACATTTCAGCGTTGAAACGATTTAAAGTTGAGCCATGGTTATCTACTATGATTTCATTAAAGGTTCAGCTAATCAGCATGCACGTGCAAATATGTATGTGTACTGTCTGTGTACTCTTAGATATTTGACATACAAAACTAGAATACATGTGACCTAGAGCATCCTAATGTTCAAAGCTGCACAAAAGTGTAGCACAAGATAGATACTCAAAAAGGTGGTCCCCCAAATGAAATCACTCTGAACATCATATAAACTGTAAGTAGCATCTTGCGAGCAAAGCACACCTTGGTGACAAGCCTCCTGGGTGAGAAGGTTATGTGCCTTCCCGTCCCTCAAATCCTTTTCTGAGCGACTTCTTTGTCTCTGTAAAACAGTTCCCCATGTGTATATTCATGTGGGAAAGTTTGAAAAGCAAAAACCTGCCTGTGCTGTCACAATTGTCCCCTCCCCCACCTGACCCAGAATCCTATGTGAAAGGGCAGGGACAAATCGCCGAGGCCAGAGCAGCGAGCCGGCTCACAGGGGTGAGGGATACGTTGTCTATTGTGAGCCACTCATCCACGGGAGGGAGACGGACTATTTACAGGGTGCCATTTAGTTCAGGGGCAACAATGATTTACTGAACACATCCGGTGCCCAACACCACTGGGCACGTTCCATTAGGGGAGCAGATGGCTTCTGCGCACCTCTGTGCCCCTCCTGGACCATCCAGTGCGGCGTGTAGCTCATTAATAAGAAGTGGAAGCCATTCATTCCTACACCGTATGTTGCACTGTTCCAAATAGCACCATTTCTTGTTTTCGTGCTTACTTCCTTTATTTTTAATGCGAGTTTTTGTTTGGTTTGGTTTTCAGAAAGAACTAGTGTTTTGCTGGTGTTGTGAGAAGGTCAGAGTCTTTGAAACTTCTCAGACGCAGATTTGCCCGTAGCCTAGTCACTCATCATTAGTGTGAACTCAAGAGAACGCTGCTGTAAATTCAGGCAAGGCTGAAAATGCACTGTCCACCCATCTAGTAAATGACAGAAAGCTCACTTTCATCAAATAGGATCTCTGTATTTCAAAGATAACCTTAAGACAGCAACAGTGCTTGACATAGTTTAGAACTGGAATGTCCCCCAAAAGCCTCTTGTTCCCATAGATACCGCATAGGGCAGGGAGGCCTGGCTGGAAGGGGCTTGACCTGGTGGGGCGTGTGCCGGTTCCGCCATTCCTCCCAGTTCTCTCTGTTCCAAAATGCCGTGAAGATCTCTGTCTCTGGGGCAGCCGTAGCTCAGGCTGCAGCCTCACCATGTGGTTTCACTACTTCCAGCAGCCCACCCGTGAGAAGATTGAGGCCTTCTCAAACTGTAAGCTACAGCACATCTTTCCTCCCTAAGTTATGGATGTCGGGCATAAAGTCACAGTGATGAAAAAGTAGCCAAGACAGCACTAGATGCGGTAATTCACTCATACACACAAGAAAAAAATACACAGCCTATTAAATAGAAGACATGCTTCACAAAAAATGTAGTGATAAATGATATTGTAAGAAGGTGGTCAATTTCTTTAGCAATCGGAGAAATACAGTCAGTGAACTACCTACTCAGCTAACTCTGTGAAATGAGTTAAAGAATAAAGGAAGACACTGATACCAAGAATTCCACAGATGTGAAGTAACAGGGGGACAGATGTTTAGGGCCTGGGGAGGCAGGACATTTTTCCATATTTTAGAAAAAATGACACTGTCTAATAAATTGAGAGTTAGATATATAGTATCCTGTGGACTTGAAATGCCAGTACATTTATAGGCGCCAAATGCAAAAACAAATGTGTCTTAGAGAACATGTTTGAAACCTGTTCATAGGATGACTATTAAAGCCTCATACAACCCAAGGGAAATTGGTATTTTCACACACAGACCCATTCCAAATTCACAAGCTGACATAAATCATACTATCACTTCAATAAATACAGTAAAACTGTTTGCAAAAATTTAGGAGCCATTGATTGACAAAACCAATCCAAAGCAAACATTCTGCTTTGATTAGTATTGGAATAAAGTAGAACATAGTTATCCTGATTAAAATTATCTGACAAAAATATATACATGCTTAATAGTAAAATGCTGAGTATATTGCATTGAAGATTAGGAACAAAGGAACACGAAGCACACATGGCTATATGCTGTACTTGTAGCCACAATTGTTTTGGTGTCTACCATGTTATAGAGGAACATAAAAATAAATGCAAAATATGCAAAATAAAATAAGGGAAAGAAGCATTTACTTCCTAAGTGGTACTATGATTTGGTAGAAAACTATAATCCCTACATGCAATATTTCTCTACTCTGAGAGACCCTGAGTACTGTCATCTTATAGAACCAAATGAGTGTGATAGTGCGACCTAGGAGGGGAGGGGGGTAGTCTGAAATGGCCAAAATTGAGATGGAAAGGGGAAGAGATTGTTTTGTTGACACAATGTATGTGTACAGAATATCTAAGCTCATTGTAATCATATAACACACAACATCTCTCTCTATATGTATGCATATATGTATATATGTATATGGGACAAATAAATTAAATCTGAAGGAAAAAGTCCCTAGATAGCCAGCCACAAGGACAACCTACATTTCCAGACCCCGTTCTGACTAGCAGAAGCTTTATCCCATTCTATATTTTTCCCTATAATGTATTCCCTACACAGCCTGGAAAATAAATAAAATAAACTTGTAGGAAATAGTGAACCAACAGATACCTATCTCAGATCATTCTCATAGAAAGTACCCTAAAAGGCTAACAAATGTATGATAAACTTAACAACCTTTGTTACCTTCTAGAAAATGTTCACCCATTTTCTAGAGTAAATTCGTCCATCTGAAATTGGAGAGTACAGATTCCGATAATTTCACTATTTGGTGGGGATGAAATTTCCTTAGCACTTCTGGTGAGAATGCAGATTTGTTTCATACCTTCTGAAAATAGTGTACTTTGTGTGCTAGAAGGAGAATTATAAAACCCAAGTGGGTGCTTCAGCCTCAGAAAGACACACACGAGAGATGGCAGAGTAAAAACTGAGCCAACCCTTCCTGCAACCACGGCCGAGGCTTCACATTAACATAGAGCTAGGAAATGAGCGACACGGTGCCTATGTGAGGTCAGGTGCTGTCCACACGACACTGCACAGTTGGCCAGAAGCTTCATTAGTACCATTTCAAGAGTCCGAAGTGGTCGCGAGAGTGTGTAAAGAGTAGCACAAAGTGTCCCTCACACACGGCACCTCACATCTCTTCTCAGGAAACCATCCTATGGCAGTGCATGGACAAATGCCCCAGCAGCCATGAGCACCATGCTTCAAGTTGTACTTCTTCCAAAGTACACAGAGTACAGCAGCACACATAGACATGCAAAGACAGAGCACAAGCATGTCGATACCATGGATAGACCTCAGCAGCCAAAGATCAGGCAAACAGAATTTTGTACGCTACCAATTTTGGAGTTCTTAAAACACAAAAAGATAAACAAGTTGAATATAAAAGAAAAGTAGTATTTGACCAAGACAAAGCAGGAATAATCAAGACGAACTCCTTGGGAGTGTTTCTTACAAGAAGGAAAAGCTGAATTTTGGAAGGCACAAAAGTAACTTTGTAATCAATGATTTTGGTGTGGGTAAGGTGTGAATATGCTCACGTGTATGTGTATGTAACCAGTTATTTTATTTTATCATAATTTTCTACTCTAAATGCTTGTTATATATTTTCCATTTTACCATTTTGATTATTAAGGTAATTATAGAATTTGATCTATATTCATGTTATAGCTCTATTGTCATTTATTTCCCTTTTTTGATCTACTTTGGACTTTATTTTTTATAAATATTTGTGTAACTTTCATTGCTTCATGCTTGTTACAATGTGTTATCTTTCCTTCTTATTTTAAAGTTTGTAGATTAATCTCTTATGACAAAACAGGCTTGGGCTTTAAAATAACAGTCTACTGGATTCTACTTGATAGGGCTGATGTAGTCCACCCAGTATTTAAAGACTGAAAGAGAGGCCTCTGAAGAAACGTGCACCAACGAGCTGGCCCTGGACACTCTGTCACCTGTAGACTATGATCTAGGCACCCCTAGATTGTCTTGTTTTAGTCTACTTCTCTTCCGGACTTGGTGACTATAATGTCCTTTTCCACAAACATAAAAGCTGAGAAGCAAGAGTTTAATGTAAACAGCAAGATTCTCCCTCAAAATAGTTAAGGCAGCCATTTTTCTCTGCACGATTCTGGAACATACTGTGCCTAGTCTTTTATTAATCTCTTGCTTCCTAAAGGCATCCTCTAAGAACATGATTCCTAGAATGAGGTATGCTTTGTAATTCTTCTTGAAGCCCAGTGATACCGTGCAAGGGAATTTTAAGGGAGGAGGTGCACCAATAAAGCAGAATCTGCAGGAACTGGAAGCAGAAATTACAGAGAATGTGAATAACTCTTAGGCTGCCTCTTATGAATTAGGGATGAGGCATGGGCACATGTGGCTGGTTTACATGCATCCACATCTTTTAGGGTTGGCAGAGCCACTTGCAAATGCATCGTGTCTGTCATCGTGGAAATCAGGGTAAGGTTTGCTTTGTGAGCAATTTGTTGACCATTAGCCGCATTTGAACAATATCCTCTGAGGAGAGGCCTGATGCCTGTCAATGAAGAGGGCAAGTGACAGCTACTTCTAACTCTGGCTGCCACAGCTCAGATGGCTTCATTAAAGAGGCAGAGAAAGAAACACAGTATCAACATTCAGCCCCTGTGGGCTAACTGACCCAAGAGTGCACCCTGCTTCCACTTGACCTTGGGCTCTGTTAGAATAAACACGACTCAGTTCTTGCCCACAAAGAATACCAGCAAGACAAAAATCGCAGAGGCTCCCTCGTTACTGTACTTACGTGGGCTAAGGCCTCGAAGAGATGGGTGACATACTGCACCAGGAGGGCAGAGAAGACTGTCATTTTTATCTAGAAACAGATTCAAACTGTCTCTAAAGCCAGAGTGCAAAGATGAGATCTAGAATATCCCCAAAGTTTCACGCATGTGGAAGGCGATTGCATCGCGGGGCACTATACTTTCTAGTGGGTTCATCCCGGCTTGAACTCAGCATCTGAACATGTGGTTAGGAGGTGGAGCCTCGTTGGAGATGGGAAACTGAGGCCATGTCCTGGGGCAATGTGTTACTCTCTTCATCTCGTCCCTTCACTTTCAGTTTCCTGATGGTCATGCGTTGTCCCCACCTTGCTGGTCTGCCTCACTTGTCTTCCTTGGAGCCTGGCATCTGGACTGAACCCACGGAAACTGGAACCAAGCAAACCAATCTTCCCTTAGGTTGTGGGTGGGAGGAATCGTCCCCATGATTGAGCAAAGTGACTGAGATTCAGAGCAAAGAGAAGAGGTGGGAAGAGGGCGGGAGCAAAGACAGAAATCCTTCATAAGAACAAAAAAACAGCAGATAGCTATAGGGTAGCTTCGATTGATGGAATGGAGAAGGCAGGAGAGGCTCTTTCTGAGAAACGATGAACAGAACATGCACATAGAACAGTGTACAGATGGTGGGTTTAGGTTTTGGGCATACCTGAGGGTGTGGAAGAGTGATCCGAGAGCACCAACATGAATAGGACATCTTAAAAATGCATGGAGAGTAAGAGCACACCAGGAGACCTTGACATGATACGGATGGGACTTTCTTATGCCTTTTTTTGTGAAAGTCTAAAATTTCTTTTCTCCTTTGACATATGATATTTGATAAGAGCTAAATTTGTCTGAGTGTGTCAAATCACTTTAAACTTTAGCTATCAGGTTTATGATTATCCGATTAAAGTATTAACTGAGTATGTCAAGGCATGATGCTTGAAATCTGAAACATTTCTACTTCGGAAATGTTTGCTCATCTAGTTAATGTTTACTTGGTAGACTCATGACGGTGACTAAAAAATGACTTAGAGGAGAGATTCAGAGGGTTTAGGAAGGATCAGTGAAATAGAGCTCTATAATTTTATTTTCATTTTACTCTTCAGAAATCTCCCTAACAGCCCATCAGCAATTTTTTCTTTCTTTTACAGCAATGACCTCGAGCTACTAAAGGGATGGTAATACCCCGTCTGTTCCCATTCTCTGACTCATTCCTGTCTTCCATGAAGTGGTGGTTGAGTCAGTCTTGGGTTTCGATAGCCTGTCTACCCCACTGTATCTGTGGGACTAAGAGTAGTAACCAATTATATCGAGTCAGTTTCTGTGTTTCTAACATGAGCATATTATAACATTATCTACACTGAAAGATTTTCATGGCTGAATAAGACTTTGAGACATGATCAAAGTAAAAGACTCATCTGTGAACATGAAACTATGAGAATAAGCTACAGTTATGTCGGTTATCACTGACATATTCCGACTCGTTCTCTCACTTGTCTTTTGCCCCTGAAGTCCTGATGCATTAGTCACTTCCAGCGATAACAGCTACTTGTGTCACACAGGGCATGCTTCACTTTTGTGTGCATTTTAACATGCGTGTCTTGAACATTGTCTCAATCACACTGAACCATTATTAGACAAGGTATTCTAGCAAATACTATGATAATTTGAGAGAGACATGATTTGCATTAGGTTAGAACACGGATTAGGAAACTTGTCACCGTGAGCCCAAAGCCCAGCACTTTCACTTTTAATTGCATAACCTTGGGGAAAATCGCTAATCTTTCTTTGCATTAAGTCCCTCACCGGGTCACTGTTGCTGCTTTTATCATGGAGCTATTTATGGATTTTAAATGAATTAATACAAATAAGTTAATGATAACAATGTCCAGCAAATAAATTCTGAGTAAATATTAGCTATTAATTTGCTGTGATGATTAAGTTATTATTTTATTGTGGCCATTGCTGAGAAACTCAGATTTAGTGATTCTGAGTAAAGTTCTATAATCTGCAGGGCAAACAAATTTCTCTATTCACCCTAATGCAAGTGCTAACTAGCTTGAACTTTGAGAAATAAGGAGTAGCTATGATATCCAAGGGGCTCACGGGCTCCTTCCTGGCTCAACATGGATTTCATTCAATTTCCTGTGTTAATTGCATTCCAACTATCAGTACGTGTTAGACGCCACGTTGAGTGCTGTGGTACATCTGTGAGTGCCTTTTGCCTTCCTGTCACAGTGTGTCTTTCCCCAGGTACAATTCTTTGACTCGCCCTGTGCTTTCGAGCACTGGACTTGTTTTCCCCTCCTTTGGAATACTGACTCTCAATGTTAACTAAAGAACTTGTACGAGGAACATTTTCAATCAAACATGTATTGGCATTTCACTTTTGTCCAATTTATTCTGCAATGTGTTAGCTACCTGATTTTCTTACTAAGGCCAGAAATGCCTTTGATTTTACCCTAAAATTATTTCTTTAAAGAAAATGTCTGCTTCATCTTGTAATTAGTAAATCTGCATATTATCTCCGGGAAGAAATTCTGCCCCTAGTGGCCTTAGAGATGTATCTCAAAATCCGCCTCATTGAAAGGGTCATATCCTGACTGAAGTTTCAGCTCAAACCGTGTCTTCCATCAAGCCATCGTAATATCTTGCAAACACCACAAGAAGTATCCTGGAACACCAGGCCAGGACAGCTGATCCGTGAGGACAACCATGTGGCTAGGAATGGCAAATGATTTGGGGGGTAGGTTTTCTCACATGTTACTTTAGTGGAAGTGATATTTATATAGGGGAACCAGTAAATTTTTAATAAAAAGAGAACTGGGAATGGATATGTCTTACTTCATTTTTGTTGCTGTAGCAGTATACCCACGACTGAGTGATGTACAAGTGTGGATATTTCTTTTTTTCTCACTCCCCAATCTCCTGATGACAGTCATGTCTGGTGAGAGTGACAACGCCCTTCTTAAGGGAAGCATTCATTTCTTCTGCAACCCCGTCACCTCTTAAAACCCTACCACACTGCAGGAATATCACAGTGAGAAACAAATTTCAATATGCAGCCAAAGTTAAACCATGGAGAAATAAAAACTAACGCAGACTGCAGCAGGTAGGAAGCTGCTACTTTGGAAAAGACACCAGTCTCTCTGATAACCTCCCTGTGAGAGTTGAACCGATGTTCCTCAGTTTTGTTCCCTCTGAAAAGAGAGGAAGCTGGAGTGTTGATACATCAACTCATTGTTGGGATGGTTCAGGCTTCTTCTTCGGGACTCGATTCCTTGACATGACTTTAGGCATTGGCTGACCACGTGGTTCTGAACCCAGAATGATACTGTAGATTGACGCACAGAGTTGCAGTAGTAGGAGACCACGGATGAGGGTGGGAACACAGCACAGAAGCCCAGAGAGATAGGGGCCACAACTGCCGCATGCACAGTCTTGGGATTAGTTGTTCGCAAAACAATGAGATGCTCACAGATCTATTCTGAGTAATTACATTCATAAATTCTCATTTGTAGTAGGTATGTGCCAATCCGTGCTCTATTCTGTGCCATGGACTCACATCAGTATAAAGGGCATAAAACCTATAATCCCAGCACTGGGAGGCTGAGGTGGGAGGATTGCCATGAGGTTGAGGCCAGCCTGGACTACAGAGTGAGAGCCTGCCTCAAAAAATAAAAAGAAAGGGGAAAAAAAGAATAATAAGGTGAATATGATGCTATTTTGCCATAAAGGACTTGAGAATTTAACAAAAAAGACAGTTATGTAAATGATATGCCATGGAAAAAAAATATAAATTGGAGAATATAAATTGCACTAATGTGGTCATCTATGAAAACTGGGCATTAAGTCCCAACAGATCATGATTTTCCAGTTAAAGGAGGAAAAATACAAAAACAAATTTAAAAAACCAAGCTAAGAAAATTGTAGTCCCAATACTGCGTGGCAGTAAAACTCTCCTTTATGTGACTGAGAAGACGACATACCTTACTGAAATAGAATAAAATCTTTGAATCAGCATTTGAAGTGGAGGTTGGGGTCATGAGTGGATTTATGGATTTCTGTTCAAATCAGTGTCTACTGATTTGGACAGAGATTTATATTGAGGACTCTTTAGATAAAGGGTGTGTCTCTAAAATCTAGATAGATAAAATCTAGATTTGAGGAAAAGGTTATTTGCTACCCACTAACTCTATAAGTAGTCTAGAAGTGATTTTAAATAGAAAAAAAACATGTATAAAACCAATCTGATAGCTGTAAGAGAAGATTAGATTGAGAAGGAGACAGCCAGGGGCAGGGAGGGAAGCCAGGAAGTTGGTCACAACAGTCCAAGGGGAAGTTTCATGTAATATATGAAAGTCGTAGAGCAGAGAATGTCAAGGTAAAGTTTATGCCAACATGTTCCATATGGATATGAGAAGTTAGATTGTAGCTATGAGGTTCTTTTACTAACAGTCCACCTAGTATCTTCTCACAAACCTGGGGCACCTGTCTACAAACCTTGACTCTTCCCCCCCACCCCGCCCCCCTTTCCAGCTCCTCACCCTCATACACCTTTTAGCAGTGTTTCACAGAAAAGTTCGGCACACGCAGCAACTGATCCTTTAAGCGTGAACACTTTGCTCGTAACCTTTTCTTTTAGGCAGAGCAAGTTTCAGTTTCAGAACAGCAGACTAGAAAGTTTAGGTGTCCAGTGAGCTTGTAGTTTCTCTTTAAAAAAAAAGAAAAGAAAAGTAGGTCTTCAGCTTTCCGTGTTTGTGCCTGAACTTGTTAATCTCTAAGTAGGTTCTAGCTGCCTCAAAGGGATGCTGGAATGAGGAAGGCGTTTTCTTGAGGATGGCTTTGAATTCTCGGATGAAAGTTGCTGCAACACCCCAAATTATAATTCAAATCAAAGCACTCAACCTTTCATCCCAGCGTGCCTTTGAGCTTTAGAGCTCTTGTGTGGATTCCAAATAAAGTAAGAAAATGACTCTAAAATGCCAGAAAATTTCTGAAGGCAAAACACAGGGAAGAGATTTTCACCCACGCTTTAAACACAAGACTTAAATGGAAACATTTTCTAGAATTGTCACACCCTTGACTCTTAGGTATTTAGTTGCTTAATCCAGAAAAAAAAAACCTGGGAAAGAAATGTCTTGTGTTGCCATTTCTTTCAGTTGAAAGTGCAGATTTGTTTAAACTAAATATTCCTAAACATAAAAAGATAGAGCATGATTAAGTCCAGAATAACATTGAGTTTTGTTTTGTAAATAACATTCATGGAGCTTCATCTGGATGTGGGGGGAAATTATCCTAAAGCATTAATTAAATTGATAAAGGGATGTTATTTTTCTTAGAACAGCAGGGTTTTAGTTACAAACAAGGAATAAAAGAGTAAAAGTCCCTGCTTTCTGGGAGGGGTTTCTAAATAGGTTGACGCAAGATATATAAAAAAAAAAATTTGAATGCTCTCAGGTATTATCTCAGGTATTATAAACAGGAAGAGCTGTGTTTGGATCCTGGGTGAACTTTTTTTTTTCTTTTTTTTCTTTTTTTTTTTTTTTTTTTTTTTTTTTTTTTTTTTTTTTTTTAGTTTTGAGTAGAGGAAGAGTTGATTTTCTCTTCCAGACTCAAATTTTGATTTTTGCAATGAGAACAATGTTCACTAACAGATTCTGTTATAGCATCTGATCCTGCAAATGGTTCAGTTTAGAGTTTGTGCAAAGAAAGGTGATCATGGAACATATCATATTTTTCACTGACATCGAACCTCATAGCCATATATGGGACTTTAAGACACTTTTCTAATGATATTTTCATAAGAAGGTGATAAAATATCAGAATTCTTTTTTCAATCTGTTTTGTACGTGCACTGGAGCCTGTCTATGCTCATCTTATGGCTGGAAGAGAAAAGAAAAGGAAAGGAAAGGAAAGGAAAGATAAGATTGAGGTTTCATGGTCTCTTTTATGAAATCCTCCTTTCTTAGGGAGGGTCTTGACTGGAGATCACCTCTTAAATTGCTCACCACCTTAAAGCAGGGTGGATCAACAGGCCTACCCTTAGCACATGGATCTGTGGATTATGTTCTACATTCAAAGATAGCCTGTACCAATAGATACAAAGAATTTGACTAAAGCCAGAAATCCATCAGGAAACAGCTTATCAGCAAACTACAAATAGATAAGTATTTTTCCAATTCAATAAGAAATATCTACAGAATGCCTGTGGTTAGCATGTCAGTTAATTGTGAGAAAACATATACCTTTGCTGTAAAGTTGAGAAGGGAAAGGTTCTTTCTCTCATGACTCTTTTTGGTATCATACAGGAAGTTTTTCCTGATCTAATAGTTTAAAAGAGCCAAAAGAAAATAAAGAAAACACAGGTATATATATATATGAAAAGTAAAAATAAAATGATCTTTACTCGTGTATGGTGATTGTCTACAAAAAAATTCAAATGGAGCAAAAAAAGAAAACTTAAAAAAACCTGCTTGGAACTGGTCAACAGTTAGTTGTATTAAGGCCACAAGACTAAAATATAGCATAACTAAAGTAGATTCTACCTGTAAAGGCTACCAGTGGCAAATTGATATGTGAATTTCATAAAATACCATTTAAAACAGCAGCAATGTTAGAATATTTAAAATATGATCTCCATATGTAGAAGTAGGACCCAGGAACTCCAGAATCCCTGAAGCCTCAACTCCTCTCTTACTGAATGTTTTGCTAGTTCCTCTGTTAATCTTATACCTGATGGAATCCAAACCTTTAGGACCAGGTGCAGAATGCTAGGCCTGATATTCCACACATCAGGAAAATTAGCAGGGGATTTAGAATTGAGAGAAGATTATTAATTAAAAAAAAAAAAGCCTGGGCACTTGCCTACTTCAGTGGCAACCTGGACAGCCTTTCTAAAGCAAAACGTTTTGAGGTATTGATGAGATTTGGAAAGG
Organism: Ctenodactylus gundi; assembly: GCA_004027205.1. NCBI lineage: Eukaryota > Metazoa > Chordata > Mammalia > Rodentia > Ctenodactylidae > Ctenodactylus > Ctenodactylus gundi. The sequence goes on from PVKB01000695.1 coordinate 189,907, forward strand.
TAATCTTGTGTTAGTTAACCAGGAAAGTTGAGGATTGGAATAAGTAACCTGAACAGTATCTATTCAATCTATTCAGCTGTCAAGTAGGGAGATTATTTCAATATCCACCTACTGATAAAGCTCTCTATAAGTCACACAGTTGACTTCGTCATTAGTCTATTGTATTTCAGAGATGTTTTGTGTTTGGAGCTACAATAAGTACATCTATTAAGACTTAGAAAATAAAATGAATCCAACCAATCAGAGTGGGCTGAAGATTATAGAATTTCACATTAACTCCCCACAAAGGCTCGTGTTCCTGTGAACAGCTTGCGTGACTGTGATTCTGAGCCATGCTGGGTCTCATGTTAGCTTCACACCTTGATCACTTTCAATAGACTTACCAAGTAAATAAAAATAATAATTTCTTCTTTGCAAGTCTCTAGCTATATCTCTCTAACGCAGTCAAATCACTGCATGAGAATACATAGGAATGTAAAGAAAGCAATTTTCTAGCGATGTCCGAGGACCACAGTGATGGAGCACCCCTCTGAACTCCCTAATGATGCCACTTGGTAGAGTCAGAGTTTCCCCGTAAGCTCAATAGTTACTTTATTCCCAGAAACTTATTTTCCTTGACCTTCTGCTCACCCTACACAATTACTCTAAGTACACAGTGAAATCTTCTCCATTATGCTATTTTGTCTTTTTATCTAGGGCCATTATTTTATTTTCATGGTTCTGAAAACTCTAATTATACCTCATTTTTACAACCTGTTCATCTTAAGACCAGAAAGTGTACCCCAATCTAAATTAGACTTAGAATTTTAAGATTGCTTTTCATCAGAGGGGCATGGTGTTCTTATTAAGCATTATTCATTACTTTTGCTCATCAGTCTTACAATTCTTATTAAATGTTAATTTATTCTTCTGAGATTCCAAAGTGGTAGGGAAATGCATAAACATCTGTGGATTGAGGTCATTTGCATGAACAGGTTTGGTGTCTTCATCAAGGCCAGTTTGAACAGCCTCCGAAAGCTTCTTGTTTTGATTTGAGTCCACAGCATGTGGGGGATTAAATAAGTTGGGTGTTATTCACATGCGTCTGGCAGTCAGCTCACACAACTACTTGTGAGTGTTACTAAAGGCTCTCAGTCACAAAGTGAGTGCTTACACCAGTACAAATCAAATATTCTAAAACTACCTAGTGTTATGTAATAGTTCAGAAAAATTGGGTAAGTAAAAATAAAGTTACTTATCTTTAGAAGCTATTAACTATGGTAGATCATGTATATCATATTGTTATAATGTATATTTTTCAGTGTTTATGTATGTATATACCATATAATTACATGTACATGAATAATCTCAATAAAATTTATTACAATAAGCACACAGAATCATGTACCAATTCTTAGAATCTGATACAGACATTAACCTTTATGAGCCCTTAGTTCTGTGTATAAAATTGTCATACACAAATAAAGAAACTGTGTGTAATCTGTCTACCTATGTATCCCTCTATCTATCTACCTATCGTTAACTATCTACCATATCTCTAATCTTTATTTCCATGTCCTGTATCTGGTATAGAATTGAGCCTCTCAAGAAAACAGTAAGTTCTTTCATGTAACCTAAGAATGACTTATAGGTACAGTGAGGATGTGCATAAACAAAGTAAGAAATAAACGAACAAATTGGAAACAGATGAATGGCCTTTCAAGTTCTCATGTATCCAACATAGGAGCAGTGAAAGCTTTTTTCTCTTCGAATATTCCTTCCCACTTCTTTCCACCAATTAACTCCAAATTTTCCATCCTATTTCCTGGCCTGCATAACCTCCGTTCTCTGAGAAAGTTCCTTCCTCAGTCCATGCTTTGAGACACAAATGCTCATTGCGTGGCGTTAGCTCATGCTGTCTCATGAGTCAGCAAAGTGTGGGTTGTGAAGAAATCATCTTCCTCTGTGGAGGTGACGAGCCATCTAGATAGCATATACTTCTTGTTTTCATTAATCCATTCACTCATGTATTTTTTGTATTCCACTCAGTTGATATCTATTTGTGTACACTTGGTTTCAGATGGTTTTCTTAGCGGTGAGGACAGAACATAAATCAGGCAGAGGCACTACTCTCATAAACGTAGAGGGGATTGGTAATACCCAAGTACATAATCAAGTAATGATGTTTCAGCTGTGCTGCAGGAGATACATGTAGGTGCTTGTCTCAGAAGGAAGAGAAATGGCTGTAGAAGAAGGAGCAATGGGAGGAGCATCTCTGTTGGGTAGAACGTCAGCCTGTCATGTATGTCCTTGGAGTCCCGCACGGTGCCCACAGTATTGCAAACAACACGGTTGCAGAGAATGATGGAAGACCAGAATGACCGAGGGGGAGCAGAGACCAGAAGCAGAACATTGTGGCAATGGCTCAATAAGTTCAATACACTCTATACATGAAGTAGAGCTTCCCTCAGCGCCAAGGGATGGGACAAATGTTACCTTGGGCATGAACCTCACTGGCTTGTGACTTTCCAGATGATCCTAAACACTGCTGGAAGAATCACATCCGCTTTCCATTTATTTCAGTCTCTTGGGAGGCACATACTTTTTTACCCTGTTGTTTTACTGTAATGACGTTTCACCCATGAGCCAGTAGAACAAGACAAGAAATGCTAACTCAAAAATACGGGAACTTGCAGTGTTGCCGTGGTGAAGTCCTTAGTTGACCTCCATAAATCGTCTTTTCCTTCCTGTGTCCATCAATTGCTTGTCAGTTATTACTCACATGGTTCTTGCCCTTTGCTATGTCCCATGAACCGCAGTGACACCCAACTCCACTCGCATCCCTTTCCAGCTGCTCATTCCATAGATCCTATTGTCTAGATTTTATTAAAACTTCTCTAAACTTATTGTAAGAATGTTGTTACAATATAACTTTAGATTACATATAGCATGCAATGTAGAACTCTATGGGGTTTCTCTTTAGCCGTTTTTGTTAACACATAAATGCGGTACAGAATGATGACACTGAGTCTGAGCATTTTGTACACATACACAGCCCATGAACATCGCAATCCCCTCCCCTCCTCCTTTGCACCCTTCTGCCACTCTGCATGTCCCAGAACTCCCTGTCACACCTACTTGGTTCTATAGAATGCCTGTGTTGCGGGCTTTTCATTTTAGGCAAACCAGGTGCTAGTTAACCTTCCAAATCTGACTCACTTCAAGATATCCCCTCTTCTTCAATAGGCAGAAATAATACAGTCAAAATGACTATATTGCCAAAACTGATACAGAGAGTCAAAGCGACTCCTGTCAAAATACCAATGACTTTTTTTTTCCCACAGAACTCGAAAAACAATCCTTAAGTTCATATGGAACCAAAAGAAGGCTGGGATAGCCAGAGCAATCCTGAATAACTCAGACTTTCAATCAGGTTCTGTCCACTGGATTCCTAAGGGAAAATATATGCATATATGTATACATACATATATAATATATATTAATTATATACATTTTTATGTTTTATATGTGATATAATACATATATTATAGCATTACATTATAATACATATATAATATGTTATATATTATATGTCATATAATATATATGTATAAATGTATGTGTGTGTGTGTTTGTGTGTGAGCATGTATTAGTTTTCCCATAGAGAACTTCAGAAGTCCTCCTCTGATGTCCAAATCTATATCTCTAGCACATTATTTTCTTGTTGATCTTAAGGCTCTTGCCACTAATTTAGTTATACAATATATCTTATTTATACTAAGAAAAATATAGGGTGATCACTCTTAGAATATTGACAAGCGGTATGAACTCTCATTTTTGAAACTTGTTTACTCTGCTGGTGTCAGTGGTGAGTGGTCTTATGCCTAGAATTGAAGTAGATTTCACACAACTCACTGGATGCTCAGTAGGACTAAAGCAATACTGTGTGTAGATCCAGTCTGGAAGCCCTTATTCAAGGGATATTTGAATTAGAAATGGCTTAAACACTACAGTACCCGCCCCCCAGGACGGCTACACTTGGGGTGTAGGTGGAGAATGGGGAACTACCTGCATCAAGCTCATGACAGGAGCTGAGGGAACAGGCGTTTTCTCGGAAGCCTATAAATCAAGTTTGTCTTGGTTTCAGTCTCTTATCAAGAAGACACCTAGGGTCTCCAAGTTAACAAACAGGAGTACACATGCCCCACAGAAAAGAAGCATGCTCCAGTGGCGTGACCACACTCACAGAAAGGAGGATGATAAAAGCTATGGGCCCGGTCATGTCGTAAGATGATAAATTCTGTGAGGTAGGATAACAAATGCCTCAGTCAGGTGAGTCCTTCTACCTGGGGTTTCTACCTTGTCACCAACACAGTTACCCCATCACTGTCATCCTGTTATGGTCCCTAATATTAGTTGAGAATTCAAGAATATAATTTATAACAAAAATTCCTTACTTTAACCACTAGACAGCCCCCAAATTTAGCTGGTCCCTGAGTACTTACCCATAAGCCCTGCTGACAAAATGTCTGTGCAACCACACAGGTAGAATTTGTGTGAAAGCATATTCATAGGATTCCTTGAGAACTCTGCAGGTTATTAGAAAAAATACTTCTTTACTATCAGCTTCACTGCACATTCCTGGATTCTAATGAGCTGCAGCATTAATTCTGCTTTGGTATGGCATTACTCCTTCCTCTTTCCCTAGCCCCTCATTTTATTTAATTACTTATTTATTTAGGCCAATAAAAATACAGAGAGGAGCGTGAAAGATTACCACAGGACATGTGCATGTGCCAAGCTTCTTGGTAGGGGTGAGGTTAAAGTGAGAGGAGTAAATAAAAGAGTAAGGTTGAGATCGACCTGGGGAACACAGTAAGACTACATCTCAAAATAAAAAGCTTTTTAGTGTTTTAGTGATTCGTGTAGAATGAAAAGATGCTCTCTCTCCCTCTTTCTCTCTTTCCTTTTGAAGAATCTTGGTATGGTTTGGATCTGGAGTGGCCCCCGAAAGCCTTACGCATTTGGATGTAATGGGATAACTATGGAATCATCAGCTATTGGAATGTGGGTCAGTTGGGAAGGGGCAGACGCTAGGCATTTGACCTGGTGATTGTGCCAATTTCTTGAGATTAGAAAGTACCCAGGGCAAATCTTTCAAGTATGTGACTGATTTGTGTGCCAGGAAGGGAGGGAGGCACCCACCCTGGTGTAGGGGACCCAACTGGCTGCTTAAACTAGTAATGAAGGAATGAGAAACAATATTACAGCTATTCCTCAGAAGGATGTGGCCTTCACCTCAGTCACCAGACATGAACTTGCTCCTCATTTGTATGACCTTCTGTCTACCATGCAGGGAAGAGATTTTCTCCAACCAGATCTCCACCATGCACTTTTATTACTTCCATGAAGGGACAGTGTGAGCCCTTGTGAAACTATGAGCTAAAGCAAATCTTTCATTCCTTAAGTTGGGTTTTAGTCCTGGAAAAGAAGAAAGAAGTTCCTAATCAGAACAACCTGTCCCTTCCTAGATAGACCAGGCCTAGGTTGAATCCAACAGGTAGGTGTTCTGGCACCGTAAATTATATATTCTGAATAACTTTTCCCAAAAGATTTTCAAAATGAAGTTATCATGAAGGTATTTAGGAATTCTGAAATATTGAACATGGTATTGTTTCGTCTACGCCTTTAGAGACTTATTATTTCGATTGTCATAGTAAGCATTAATTATTATTCTGGTTTTGTGGAAAATTGAAATTGTTGTTGTGGGTATCTGGTGATTCAAATATGTTTAACAATGCCTTCAGCTGTGGGAGTTGACCAATCTCTCAAGGTTTTGTTGCTTTCTTTCATTTTGGTTGATTTTACTTTGGACTTCGAAATTAAAACCTATATCTATCTACAAAATGTCTTTTATTCAGTAACATGTACACAATTAGAAGTGGAGAGGCAGCGGACGTCACAGAGTTCACGTGAAACGATTTGCCCTTGGTACCAAGACCTACAGAGGGTGGGGGAAGAGATGCATGAAGCAGGGACGTTTCTTTCGGCCGAGGCCACCCACAGCCTCAGTGGACCCCTGGGCAGCTCTGAAGGAAAGGTGCCCCAACACAGCTGTTTAGGGTGGGCTGAGTTGTTCTGGTTCCACTCCATGAGAGGAGCCAGTACAGCCGCGCGTGGGAAGGCGAGCCCATGAGCAGAAGTGCTTATCCTCTCCGTTGCTGAAACAGTCTCTAGAAGTGGCTAACAGATGTGATCACCTAATATGACAACAGGTTCCTCCTCCTGAAGGAGTCCTGAGCGTGACCTAAGTATGCCCACCACCTGTGGTCTAGGCATAGCTAAACCTTACCCCAAACAGGGCATAGACCCGAATTCTAAAATACATCCATCAGGCTAGGTTTTGCCACACTCAGAGCCGCTTCCAAAATGTCAACTTCACAACACGACAGTTTCTCTTGTCAACAACGCCACTATTCAGCCTGTGTCGTCAGAAATCTTTCCTTATTATAAAATTCCTTCAAAACCTTTAGGGAAAAAATGTTATATTACCTATTGCTATTTACCAAACCGGGCAGAAAGAAATTTCTGATGATTCTCAGAAACCCAATTCTCCTGCCAGAGGTCTCCAGCCACCCTTCTACTCTCCATCTTCCATCAGCTCCCGTCTCACAGGGCCAGGAAACGAAGTCCGGCTGAGTGTCCAGAAGGGGAAGGCCAGCGGCAGGCGTCCTCCTGACCGCCACAGGCCCTGCTCCCACGAGGTGCCCGCTGCCCTCGTTACTCCCACTCCGGTAAACCCACGCCTCCCAATGCCAGCTGCCGCCACACTTTCTGAACTATCTCCTTTATCCCAGACTGTTTACGTGTGTCTTATTCCCTTGTTTTTACTAAGAAATAGATTTTGCATACGTAAAAGAGATTGCATGTTCATAAACCAGAGTGGTTCCTTCTTTATTTTTCCACTGACGCTATCATTTTAACTCCGAGGTAGGTAAACTGTATATCAGAATCTGATCTCACTCAAGGAAGGATATAGGCTTCTTCATTCCTCCGGCACTCATTTCTCTCACTCTGTGTACACATTTGATATATCTGCAAGGCCCGGGTACATTTTTTTCTCCCACACATCGCTTTAATCTTTCAATGCGAGACATTTATTTTGCGTATCATTCGCTAAGGATTTATTACATGCCTAGCAAACAGGACAGGCCTTGGAAGGGTGTCCTGTATTTTAACCTGCGCATGCCTCATTTGAGGGGTTGTAGGTTTGATTTATTTTATAATTACCTTTTGCTAACTCAGTGAGATATAGAGAACAACAGTCTGTTCTATATGGGAAAAAAAAAAAAGGTGTTAGAAGAAATCAAGGTTTTCTAAGCACTGATCCAGGGCTCAGACTTAATTAATCCTTCTTGATAATATCACCTAAGTTCAATTTCCTCATCTGTAAACTAAGATGGTTTTACTAAAAGGATCATTAAGGAATTGCTCCCAATTGCAGTGGAGTGATTTGGAGACCAGATTGCCGGTTTTCTAGGAGCAGGAGGGTCTAAACAGACCAGGGATTCGCTTCCCAAATACTCGATCATTTCCTTTCAATCTACTTCGAGTCTTAAAGTCACCCCTGTGTTTTCGGCGATGGAAAGGCTGTGAGCAAGGAGCAAGGACGCCAGCTGTCAGGTCTAATTTAAAAATCAAAAAAAAAAAAAATAAGCAATGCATTCCAAAACTTGGAGATAAATCATTATCTTTTTAAGTAATATGGGACAAAGGCTTGTGGGGAGGCTCCAGATTCTGAAAATAAGTATGACTGGGGTGAAGAACAGGTGGGGAAATTGAGGCTTCGAAAACCAGTAGACAGCAAGTCCACCGCGGTGCCCACAGCTGCTCACACAGCACACTGGAGCGGGCCGCACACACGCTTGCACGTGGACCACCTTGCTTACCCTGGTTTCACTACGTAAATGATCCCGTAATTCAGTAAATGTCTATTAACTGGTAAGGAGGTAACAGGGATATCTGATCGGCTCCTAATGCCAAGAATTGGTATTGAACTTAAACACAGATTTCTTGTGTTTTTATTGAGAGGAACAAAAGATTTTTGTCCTTTATTTGGTTTATGTAGCTACTCGATTCAATGCCCAGTGGTCACTGACTTTAATTACTGAGATCAACAAAAACCACTTCATGGATTGCTATTCTTTTTTTTTTCTTTAAATCTTTGAATTTAGTTGTTACCCTTTAGCTAGAGAACATATTATCTATTTTTCCAAAAGACATTGACTTGTGGGTTTCCAGTCTGTAATGCACTTAATGTATTGAACATCATGGCTATCACGTAATATATCCAAGTTTACTGGAATATTGAATTTATTTCTTCCTTGAATGTTTGAAAATACTTATTTTTAATGGCATTCTTGACACTACTGGAGTGATAGCATCCTGGGAGAGGCCAGTGGAGATTAGATACATATACATATGTTTGTACATATATAACTTTAAGAAATGCATTTCTTGAAGTTTTCTAAATATATATACAAGTTCTTACAATTTTACACATACATAGTATTAAATACATATGAGTTCTTAGATATGCCTTACTTATGTGCTTATATTAGGCTGTATTATCAGAGATTGCTGTATTAAGAAATTAGTATTTGACAGTATTCAAATTCCTCTAATGTGTGTGAGGTCTACATTGATACTCCGTTTTTCATTCTGAAAATCGATACTCTGTTTCTTTTGGTGAGTGCTGCCAGTTTACTGCCAAATTATTCGTCTTACTAAGAATGATATTTTTAGCTGGTTCATTCTTTTTTGATTTTTCTTGTCATATCAAAGATTGAGCCCAGGGTCCTCAAACTGTGGTACAGACCCAGTCCATTTTCGTTTTTGATTTTGAGGCAGCCTTGCTAAATTTCCAAATTGTCCAGGCGTTGGTTTCCATCTCATCCAGCTTGGATAAAGTCATTAGCATGTCTTCTCTTCTTGCTTTTTGGAATCAGTTGTTCACGGTTGCTGTTCGATTGAAACTGCAACACAGATCATTGAAGTCAGCCGGTTCCTTTTTCTATCTTAGCCATTTAAAGCACTGTGTTTATTTTTGTTGTAAAAGACCATAGTACTTCACTCATACATAATGAGAATTTTGAAATATAGCATTATGTTTTTTATTTTTATTGAGGTACACATATCTTCTTACATTCCTTTCTTTTATTATTTATTTTTAACTTATATCTATTTTAATCAAGAACATAACTTGCTCTATGACCCACATATGCCCCACAATGGGAATAGAAGCTAGAGTGCACTTTCAAATCACAGGGCACTATTAGCTCCTCGTCTTACTATGTTTAAGCTGACATAAAAAAACACTTTTCACTGGAGAATGTAGAATTAACAACTTCCTGCTCTAGATTTTGGGGATTTGGGGGGATGACAGTGCAAGTCAATAGAAATTGTCCTCTTGCTATGGCTTTGCCAGGTAGAAGGACAAGCAGGAGGCCTCAATTCTCTGCTTCTCTTTCAGAAAGGCACTATCCCTGCTGGTTGTGGTGGTACAGACCTATAATTGTAGCACTCTGGGAAGCTGAGACAGGAGGGTCACAAATTCCAGGGAAGCCAGTGCCACTTAGGAACTTGGTGAGAAACTGTCTCAGAACAATAACAACAACAGAAATGAATAAATATCAAAACAAAACAAAAAACCCACAAAAACACTAAAAAGGGAGGGGAATGTAGCAGTGTGAAGGCTCTTGTTTTAATCTTCAGTACCAACAAAAAATAATAAATGAAGCATACTCCTTTGTTAGCTTTCTCTTTCTCTCCCTTTCCAAACACGCACATGCGCACATTCAAACACACACACACACACACACACACACACACACACACACACGCACACACACGAATTAAAACTCATAGACATTGGTTTACTCTAGTTATCCTTTAGGAATTTTTTTCCCTGCAGCTAATTAAACACTGATAAAAGACTTTATTCTTGTTCTGGCTTACTGCTTTACCAACCTGTGCTTCTTTCAAAATTAAATTTTAGGCTATTTATGAACTTATAAATGAATATTGTGTTACGTCCCTGGTTAGTCTTGTGTGTATGTGTGTGTGTATATATATATAATTATTTTGTCAGTTTCTTTCTTAGAATGCTGAAGTACCTTCACTTTGTAGACTGGCTTTCTTCAGTTGAGAACATGCCGTCACGTTTCTCTCTTGTCTTTGTGAAGCATATACTTTCTTTCTTTTTAATACTAGATAATGTCTCTGCAGATAGCCTACCATACTATACTCACCTATTTAGATATATAAGAAAATTCTTGTTGCTCCCAAGTTTGGATACTTAATGAAAATAAAATCTTTGAGCATTTGTGTATAGATTTTTGCATGACTATTCGTCTTCAGTTCATTTAGGCAAATATTTGGATACCGATGGTTAGATCACAAAGTAAGAATATATACAATTTCTGAAGAATTGTCCACTTTTCTTCCCAAGGATCTAAAATATTTTTACCTCCCAAAAGCAATGAGTATCTGGTCTAGTTGTTCAATAACTTCATTAGAATTCGGAGTTTTCTCTGTTACTGGACTTTAGTTATTCTAGTATGAATGAAAGGCATTTAGTTCTGTTGTTTGAATTTGTAACTCTCATGACCTTCTAGTAAACAGATATTACTCCCTAGTCTTCTCAATGAAACCACTGATGAATTTAGATTTAACTTTGGCGTGTTAGTGGTCATTTTTCACATTTTGAACCTGAATATTTTATTCTTTATTTTTATCATCCTTATGATGAAAATGTTTTTGACATTCCTCTATATGCTTTTCCCTTTAGTTTGCTAGCTTTGTGTCATTTTACTTTTAAATTACTTCATCAGAAATTACAAGATGCATTTATTTTTTTCATTCAAGCACCATGTAAACTAGCATTGCCGCTGCTCTGTGGGGTCATGACTGTCACATATTTTGATTTCACAGATATCTTATTACATTTTACGTTAGTACAAAAATCCTGATCTGACACACTTTTTTGAGACCTTTAGAATGCCTCTGCCATCAACACGTCTTTGCCTCCCATCATCCCTATCTCAGAGCCCGGTGCCTGCTTCTGGGTCTTTTACAAGAAGTGAGCCTTTTTATTTCATCTTGGCCTGTTTTTTATTGAAGTGCAAACTACATTTAAATTTCACTACGTTGACAGCTAACAAGTCTGCCATACAGTATTTTATACTCTTCCGTTTTGTATTTATTTGATCACATCTGGTCATTTTCCGATACCATCATTTCTATTTTGCCATTTTCCCTACTCCTGGTCTGTTGTTAACATGTACCTATTGAGTTATTTCTTTATCTCTTATTTGTTTTTGTCTAGCCACAAGAATCACCTGTTTTTTCCTCTCTAGTTTCTTTCAGAAATTCCTTGGTCACTGCATAGTTACCCGATGTATCGGACACGAGTATCTTGAAATCCTCTCTGGTGGCTCCAACACGTTCGTTAGCTCTGCGGGGGTCTGTGGTGTGCTTTTCCTCAATTAGTGCCAGTCATCTGTATTGCTTTCCCATATGTCTGACCTTCAATTGAACGTTGAGGGGGTTTTTTAATGATAATTTGAACCAACGATTTGAAATTCTTGAAGGTGTTTTCTTTTTCACCTCATTTGATGGACAGAATATGCAGCATCATCGGAATTAGAGGTGTTTTGAAGTTGGACTTTAGCCTTCAAGAGCTCTGTTCTAGTTTGGGCTTATTCTCACTGACAGCCTAGTATGTGGAGCTGGTTACCTCTTCTACGATAGGTCACAGTTCCATTCCATCACCATCCCGTGGATGCCTGTCCGCCCTTAGCGCCCTCGCCTCCTAGGTCCTAATTAGGCTCAGCCTGCCACATTCTCCGCTGCTAATTTTGAATAAGCACCCATCTCAATGATGAAGCAACAGAGACAGTTATTTTGTCATTTTGATATTTAAATTATAGCAAGCTGGACTGTACAGTATGTGTGAAGATTCAGAGTATTTATGGAAGCATAATGAACACACAGTCATATTCATCCAAAGCCATCGCGAAATTTAAAAGCTTTATATCACCAAGTGCTCTAAGTAGATGGAGCGTCAGTGATCACAAACAGGTGAGCATGTGTGACACAAGTATGAAGCAAGTATGAAGCTCATAATGTCACTGACACTTCATGCTCTGGAACAGCGTAAGTGTAGCTTAAGATGAAATGCAGCATGTAACAATAATAGACGTGGAGATTTTTTTAAATTGAAAAGAAATATATACTATCAGACATATACTGGTTAAAAAATAAATCATTCCTGCAGAGTAGATAGAAAATGTATGTGATTGCAAACTTGCCGAGGCCATTGACCTGTTGGGCTTCAGTTTTTCCAGGAGCCAGAGGGAGAGGGGACTTTGCATTTGAGCAGTGATCAGGATGAAAGAGCTGCATGGATCGTTAGAAAAAAGAACAGAGGAAACCCCAGCATTAAGTAGTTAGTCACAATCTGTCCTAAAGGAGGTGTGAGCAACAGCGTCTACTCACTCCAGATAAGGCACAGAAGACGGGCCCACGCGACATGGCGCCGAAGTCTATTTGGCTGATCCAAAGCGTTTCTGGGCTATCTATAGCAGGATGGGCGAGGGGTCACCTATAGAAGCACGGATGAGAGACTATCTAAACAAACACGGGAGAGGGGCGCTTATAAGCCTGTGGGTGACTCCAGGCAGTTATGGCGCTGACAGCTTCACTGTACCATAGGTAGTGCCTGTCTGCACACAGCCTTCCGGAACTACCTACCCAGTCAGTTACTGAACAGAGGCAGTTCTTTTCTCCTCAGGACTCCCAATTTTCTGTGCTCTGAAGCTTTCTTCTCAGCACTGGGACTCCTCAGGGAGAGTGCCATTCTTCTGCCCGGCTCTGGGTGTGATGTCTTTTTGAGTAGCTGCAGTTCTTTTCGATATCTACTGAGAAAAGAGACGAAAACAAGAAATGCTCACAGACTCTGAGTCCCATGGCTGTGACCAGATTGTGTTATTGGAAACAAATCTAGATAGTATAGTGAGGACCTGGGATGTGAAAGAAACATCACAAAATATTTCATCAACAGGAGCAAGCTAGAAACAGGAGAAGAAAAATATTATGCATCCATTCAAAGTATGGTTGCAAATGTAAATTAAATAAAGGCAAGAATAAAATTCTGAAGAAAATTACCTTATTCAGGAAAAAACCTCGTGTGATCAAGTGACACAAAATTGATTTTAAAATAAATAAGCTTACAAACTCAAAGAGAATAAGCAAATTGTATTATTTTCACACAAAGAATGGTGGTCAAGAGTTGAAATAGTAGAACAATAATTGATTAGAAATCCTGGGCATGAAATATAGAATCATTGAGGGTAAACAAGCAGAAGACAGAAAAATAAACTCCTACCAGGGTGTGGTGTGTGCTGGTGCACTCTTCTCCTGTAGAGGGAGGCCTAATGAATGATACATTTTCAATAAGTATTCACATCAATAAATACAATATATATTAAAGAAATTTGATCAACCTCATAAAACCAAAACAATGAAGGAAAATTCTAGCAGAAGGAGCACATTCAGAATTGTCCTTGGTTTCTGATAATCAACTTTCTGTCCTGAGGGCAGAATTAGAAGAAAGGGGCACGGGGGTGTCCCCAGCCACTCTTTTAAGTGGCTGTTCCAAATTTCCTGCTTTCAGCTGTCACCTATGCTTGTCGGATGTTTTGCTTTGGTGGGAGCCATAGTCATTTCTGAGGTATCTGAGCTCCTGAAAATCATGCTATTCTCAGACAAGGGCCATTGTCCTCATCTGTTTCTCAACCGGTAAGAGAGGTGGAAAAGTGTCCAATCACAGAGCCTGGCTTCTAAGAATACACTTACCTATTCTCCTTTTGCAATAAAAGTCCTACCTCCTCCTGTAACTTATAACCAGTTATTCTACTTTTTTTCCTACTAGCATTCAGCATTGAGAATTTCTGGTAGCATGAGAAGGATTTGAGCTTCCAGCTAGATGGGACTTTTTTTTAATTTCCACAATTTAATCACCTTTTAGATATAGGAGACCTCAATGATAGTTCAGATCTAAGCCCTAACTTGAAGTCAATGTGTTTATTTGATTATGTGTATTAAGTGCAAGTTCCACTCTGATATGGGATTTTTGATGTGTCCCCTACTAAAAGAGGGTTAGGATATTCCAGTATTATGGGAAGGAGAAAGAGTCTCCCCATCTAATAGGCCACTGAAATTACAGTACAGGCATGACTTGCTCCTGCGTGTATTCCCAGGCAGTATTCTGTTTCCTAGGAGATTGCAGTTTGAAACTGAGCACGTTTCCAAGCATCCACTTCACCCTTCATTGAGTCTGAGGTGGCCACACCAGTCCTTACTGGCTAGATGTATCTGCTTGTGACAGCGAGGGGCACATCTGGTAGAAGCCACAAATACGTTTCCAAGCCCCCCCCCCCCCCCCCCCCCCACAGAAATGCATCCCTTGGGCTTAGGGTACTTTGTGTGACATTCTTTGCCTGAGGCTCAAGCCCTTTGTGCACACTCCCAGGTAAAGAGCCTCAGAAACGAAGACTTCTAGAGCTGCTTTAGAAAGTGCCAAGGACAGCGGGATAAGTGTTTGAAGCAAAGGAGAGGATCTTGAGAGATCTATGGCCACATGTCTTTTATGATTTTTTTTTCAATTTTAATATTTATAATAACTTTTGATCACACATCCTACAGTTGGCTACCATGTTTTCTTCTAACCAATACCCTTGATGACGCTAAGAACATAAAGTCTAACCAAAAGTACGTGTGTATTACGTTTCTTTAACCAGGTCTTAGGTGAAAAATGTAGTTGTTCAAACAGTGTTCACTTTCCAAGTGACGTGCCAAGATTGGGGCGGTCACTGAATGCTTACACCTAATTGAGCGGGCTGTCCTTTGGGTTTTCACAGGGCTTGTGCCCCTGCCTCTGGAGCGTACATTTCTTGCCACTTCCAGAAGATTGCAAGGGCTCCACCTCTACCTTGCGCCATATAGTCATGGAACCATCGGTGCCACAGACCAACATGGTGCTGTGCAAAAATGTCCCAGAGGATAAGACTACAGATCGACAGAGTTCACAAAACCTTGACAGTGTAACTGGAAGTGAACATTATCACTTCTCTGTGAGTAAATTGCTGGGGATCCTCTCTAGAAATTAGGAGATAAGGCAATGCGTGAGCCAATCACCCACCATGTACCAGAGCCCTTACTAATCCACTCTCAAAGTATCAGTTCCAGAAAAGCCGGTGGATTAAGGTGACCATTTGCATGCAACTCCTGCTAAGGATGACGCCAGCCTCCTCAGAGCCCAGCAGTGTGTTAAATGGAGGTAACAGAGGGACCACCAACCCTAAATTCTTTACATACATTTATAACTTACTAGTCTGCACCATCTCCCAGGAAGCAATGCTGCTGCTTAATTCATCTTTTTAGGGAGCGGGGCAGTTGCCTAGGATTCCACTTGGCCTTACCTGATTTTTTCACTTCTACTCATTCTAAACTTTCTGTAATATTTTTGTGGCATAACGTGTCCTTGTTAAATGAAATAAAGCAATTTAAACATGGTTTATTACATTTTATTCCCTGGGACACACCGGGAGACAAGTGGAATGTAGAATTTTCAGAATCTATTAATCTGCTCTGAGTGAATTTTCTACCCCATGGTAGATTGAGTCGGTTGTATAACAAGCTAATCATCGATTATTTCTCTAAAATTGTTACTGTTGGTGTCTCAGGGCTGAAGTGATCGTTGTTATAATCTCAATAGTAGAAGTTCTTTTTAAGTTCATTTAATTGATTTCTATTTTCTGAAAATCATGCTGAGAAAATATTTTTATGAAAATTCCGATTAACTTTTTATGTAACTCTTGGCATATGCTTTTTAATTCTTATTTGTAGAAGGGTACTGAAAACCCAGCGTTTCAGAGTATGTGTGCAACATTTTTATTACATTCACAAATTTCACACCGATCGCTGTAATTGGTTTTAAATTATATCTAAAAAGTACCCTTTAGCAAACATTTGTGCTACTCCTCCTAGGCTCAGAAAACCATGAATCCATCTTCTGTGCCTATAGATTTATGTCTTTTGGGTATTTTATATAAATGGAATCATTCACACAGTGTTTTGTTACTGGGTTCATTTTGCTTAGTAGGCTGTTTTCCAGGTTTCCTTGGATGGTAATTTATAGTAACAATTTGTTTTTTGTTTCTGAGTAATATTTCATTGTTTGGTATACTATATTGTATATATTTGTTGATCAATTAATTATTTCTTCAGGTGATACTGCTATTTTGAATAAAGCTATACGTGAGTGGTTTTTACTTTATGGAACAAAGAACAAACGAAATGGTTACTTTGGTTCCCTGTTTTATCAATGATAACAATGAACGTGGCCTCATAATGAACTGCTGGAGGATGCATGTAGGACGAGGGAACACACACTGACATCACCTTGGCCAGGATCCTGTGTATAGTTTAGCTCCACATGATCCTACTCCAACAGGAACAGCTAAACCCAATTAGATCTGTGTCCTCTTCTTCATGAAATACCTCATATTCCCTTTGCCCCAGTGTAAAAATGCCTGAGAACACAGATGAACGTCACTTTTGAGATGATCGGGGAGAATTTTCACAGTATTTGCTTTCCTTGCTGTTGCAGATCACTTCTCATTAAAACTCAGCTGCCTCTTCAGCCAAAGGAGTCCAGGTGTAAATTCTAGCTCAATTCAGCTATGGGGCTTGGGTAATCGGCTTGTATCTTTTATTAGTGTACTTTTCTTTAGACCCTTAGTTTTCCTATCATTACCAAAAAAATAAGCACGTGCCATAAGCGATGCCCTTCGTGTTCTGCTCATCTCCTTTGCGTCCATTTGCTCCTTGGGTTCCACGTATATTTACAACCTCACAGCTGCGCAGGTGTGAGCTCATGCGGCTGCCATCTTGGATTTTCTGGGGATAAGCATACTGGTAACCCCAGACTACTGGTCTCTGTTGAGTCATGGTCCCCTCATCCTCATTTCCATCAGGGAGCCCAATTCTGTAGCTATTGCCAGTGAAGAAGGTCTGCACAGCAATTTCTAGTGACTCCTGTTTCCCTCACACATTCTGATGTACCTTCCTTGCTTTAGCATGGAAAAAAAACAAAACAACAAAACAAATCATTTAGTGTTCTACCATCATACACACGTCTACCTGAGCATGGCCAGGTTACCCAGCCCCTTAGACCATTTCTGAACCACCCACTCTGACGAATTAGGAATTTCAAATTCTGAAGAATGGACCAGTACTTTTCTTTAACCACAGAAGCCAAATATACTTGTAGTAGTTTCTTCAGAGGAAGCAGAATTATTCTCACAACAGACACTAAGCTCTTTTTCTGTCCTCACTTTTTTTATTCCTTTCCCATTTTGTTTTCATCTTTCTTTCTTTCTTTCTTTCTTTCTTTCTTTCTTTCTTTCTTTCTCTCTCTCTCTCTCTCTCTCTCTCTCTCTCTCTTTCTTTCACTTTGCTTGTCATAGATTTCTGGTGCATTAGCTTCTTGTGATGCTGAAGCTTTACTAATAATAATTCAGTTTTAGACACACCATCTATTAAGGATGACAGACTATTGTTTTTAGGATTTAAGAAGGAAAGAAGAGAAACACAGAGAAAGAGAGATCCCATCAGTTCACCTGTCTTATCTGATATATAGTTTTGACAGAAAATTGGCAAGGTATCATTTTCTCTGGGTCTCTAAAGGTTATAATTTTTCTCTGCATGAAAAATATTAAAATGATTCTTTTGTTTTCCAGACCTAGGAATCAAACCCAAAGCCACACACACACACACACACACACACACACACACACACACACACACACTAGGCAAGCTCTCTACCGCTGAGATACACTTCATTCCTAAATTCTTATTCAAAATCTGAAATAGATAAAAAGAAAAAAAAATTAAAGAGTTCATGTTTGGCCATTTGCTTCTCTGATTTTCCTTCGGTTTTTTTTACCAGTTATTTTTTTCATGTTTTCTTGGCATTCTCATTTTGCATAATCTCAGAGCTAAAGGGCATCTCACAGGTTTTCAACATTTTCCTATTATAGATGAAAAACTTAAGCATGAAAGAGCAAAGTAACATCCCTATAGCAGCCAAAATGTCCGCCCACTGCCCACTTTCTGCTTAACCCAGAAGTCACTTTGGCCTTCCCACTGGTCCATTCTGTTTGCTGATCTATTTGTTATCTCCAACCGATAACTACGGCCAAGACTTTTCCAGACCTGTATGTTCTCTGTCTTTTCTCTGTTCCTACACAGGGTTTCCATTCCGCCTTTTATTTTGTGCCCCACTCCCCCTTTTATTTTCCTCTGGAGCCCCCTCTGCCCCCTCTTTCTCCTCTCTTTCTGTCCCCCTTTGAGTCTCTCCCCATCTGTTATCTGCTCAGCTCCAGTCACATGCTGCTTCTGTGCCCAAAGCCTCTTCCTTGAGGTTCTCCGAGCTCTGTGCACACACTGGCATGCCTGTATTAATCCCCTTCACTCTGTGAGGCCCATTCATTACCGCTGGCTTACCCAAGGGAGGGTAAGGCACTGGAAGTTTAACCCGACTACTCAAGGACAAAGAATGCATCCTTGTCAGAGCCTCACGGAAGTTCCCCGTGTCCATTCCCATGGGGCTTCTCCGTTTCTTTCTGAACCTTGCCTCATATCCCGGAAGTACTCAGCCACAATCTGTCACGATCCACTCCAGTTGGACAGTGCAACAGAAACGGTGTCATAGTTGGGCCTCTGATGCTGCTGTGGGAAGTTGTCCTTACTTCTCAGAGTCTGATCCCCGTTTTCTCCAATTCTGTGACAGAAACAAGAGACCCGTCCTAAGGTGATGTTTCCCAATGCATCTTCTCCTACTCAGCTACACCACGTGCCGGGGTTGGTTGTAGGTAGAGGAAGGACACAGTAGTAAATGGATCATAATGGTGTCACTGCCCCTTTCTTGTTTTCAGTGTCCTGCTGATTACAAACTGAAAGATTTACATGATGACTAGAGGGACTTGCTAATCCCATATTTAACAAAGAAGGACTCAGTACATTTGTTAGCCATTATGCTGGGTAATCATCTTAATAAGATAATATATTACTACAATTACTTCATATTAATGAGAAATATAAGCATTTTTTGGTTATTTGAGTCATCGAAACAAAACTCCCTTTTAACCTAGACTTTTGTAATTTTAAAATTGTCACTGAGACAATCAGAATAATGGGAGTCAATTATGATATGAGCATACATGGATCTGGAAACAGATTTCATTTTCTTGTTTTTCATTTTTTGTGGTACTGAAGGTTGGGCACAGTGTCTTCATCCTCAGCTATGTCCTCAGTCTATATTTTTAAATGATGAATTTGAAACAAGATCTCTTTAAGTCATTCAGTTGACCAGCCACGGCTCCAACTTTGGAGAGTTCTGACTCGGCTGTCTAGAGTGCTGGGAATACAGGGAAATTAACCTGGTAAATTAGGGGAAGGATGGACCGGAAGGCACATTTGGACTTTCACAATGTTGTTCTGAACAAAAAAGGTTCGACTGCTTTTGCTTGTCAGTCCTTTATTTTCCCTGTAACTGCTGCCTTCTGTGATTGTGACTCACAGCAGTGGCGCTCAACGTGGGGAGGTGCACACGGGCATCTACTTTGTTTTTCCTTCCACTTCTCCTTCCTGGGCTTCCATGTGCCCCATCCTCATCTTCCGTCCCAGCTCAATGTAGATTCTGTTTCATCTAGCTCTCTTTTATTTTTTTCTTCTAGTCATCCATATTTTGAGGCTCTCACAGGAGAGAAGCGATGAAATACTTAACTTTCTGAATCTGACTTACATTGTGATGGTTTCAACGACGTGATCTCGGGGTGTCTCGAGATGCACATCTTTTTCACTGACGTTGGGTCCGTCCAGCCTCCATAGGTCCAGCTTCGCTGAAGGAAGGCCCGGCTGTCCAGTCCGTCTCGGTATGATGGTCTTTACCGAGGGAAGAGCAGAAGCCGTGCTGTCTCTGCTGGCCCGGAGTGACAGACCGCTGGCGCAGATTCGGCGGGCGGCCAGGCCCGTCTCTTACTTTCGCAGGTCCGGCTCAGCAAAGCGCAGCTGAGAGCGGTTCCGCTACCAGCCCACGGGCAGTCTCAGATCTCTTCTTGGCCGAAAGAAACTGGAGACAGAAGACAACCACTTATGATTCAACGAAACAGGGCAAAGCTGTTGCTGCTCTCTTCTCGCTGTGCTGTATCACTGGCGGGCAAGCAGCCCCTGGTGCGGCTGTCTCGTTAGTGGGCCAACTCCTGGACAGCGCATTAGCCTGCTTAACATACACCTCTGCGGGTATCACTTTTTCTTCATTGCATCGGTGCTCTCCGATAAGTATCACTGAATCTCCAGGGGGAAATGGATGCCTAGCAGACCCCAGGTGGCCCCAGTCAAGGTCCAGAACATGACCCGGAGCCCTGGGAACCTGGCCACCTTCCAAAGCTGGTGTGGTTCCCTCCCCGCCTCTCTTTGAGAGCAAGATCTCATTTCATCACGCATAGCAGACTTGATTCACAAAGACTGCTCAGCCGGTCAGGGCTCTGTTCTAAGTGATTCTTCTAAGCGTTACAGACCTTAGTAGCTTCATTTGGAAAGGTCTATGGTTTCTATCAAATTATCCCACTGATTGAACAATCTAAGAGTTAGGAAGCAATTTGCACTGCTCATAGTCAGCATCCAGCAAATGACAGTCCTGATGGTGACTTATTTAAGCTCATTTCTTGTTGCCCTGAAAATGCACCCTGGGTTCATATCACACTGGGCAGCTCCCCCCACACATTAACCACAAGTTTAGCATCATCATGTTATAACAACAAATTATATTATTAAGGCACTGAATTTTCTATGTGTGCAGTCACATTAACTGCAACAAAAGAAGTAGGTCTCACTTTTCACGGTGTTAATTTTCAAAGTTTATTTTCTTATCTCACGATGTTGGTGAGATTCTCCAAGACAGTATTAGATGACTATGGTTGTGTTACTTATTTTCTTGATTTTCATAATCAAAAGCTTTAAGGTATCACTGTGTTTGCTGTTCCTGCTCGTAAGTCACTATTTCACTGAGATGTGTTGCTTACTTTGTAGCTATTTATAGGATAGATACGGTGCTTCAGTCTGAGGCGAATGATGTCAATTACACATTCGCCCTTTGCTAATGTTGAATAGTTGCTTCATACATATATGGCTATGATTTGATAGATCCCATTATTAGTTTTTATATCTAGAATTATACATCTATAGGCATACTTTTATTTTTGCTGTCCAAAAATATTTGTTCAATAAATATTGTGTTAAAAATTGAGAATTCAAAGAAAACCAAGCCATACATTGTCTCTACTCTAAGAGAGCTTGCGTTATAACAGACATTACTAAAACTGTACTGTCATGGCTGCATCAATGTACTGAATCAATTCAAAATATTTACCTTTTTTTGGCCTCATTTTGGCCTCAGGGAAAGCCAGAGGTAGCACAGTGCCAGTTCCAGTGAATAAGGCGGGCGAAAACAGACACTCCGGTTTCCACAAGCCAGCCCTTGCACCGGGCGGCACTTGGGAAGAGTGTTCACCACACCTCTTAAATACCCTCACAGAAGAGGACTTCTCAGAATGGCTTCAGACAGCGTCAAAGATGAGATTTGTGTGCCTGAAGGACGGAGAAGCATGTTGAGGGAAGTTAGTGACAGCATGTCTATCACTACATTACATTTGTTTTCCATTTCAACACTCACCAGGTACTTCGATCACCCTTTCGCTTTTTAAAGTCTGTTCCCCTATGCTCAGTCCAAGTGCGAGGTCTGGTCTGTGTCTGGGCAGCAGAGGGCTGGCAGAGGACTTGGTTTTTACTCGGGGTACATCCTCAGCTCCGCCAACCTTCCTCTTCTTTTGTCTAAGGACACCTTTCTCTTGTGCAAAGGTGTATATTAAAAAAAGAAAAGAACAACAATGACAACAAGAGTAACTCAAACCTTATTCATCATGACTTTCCTAAACAGTAGTTATTATTATTTATTGTTAAATAAGATTTGTCTCCAGAATTACTATAATTTTAGGAAGCAGAGCTGTTCCTTCATTCTCCTCAGGACTCCCAGTGTGTAGCGTGGCAACTACAATAAAAATAAATTGAAATATAATTATTTCTCTCATAGGATAAATAGCTACTGACAGAAAATCTTCATCATAGCAAATACTTGGTTCCCACTACTTTACAAATCGTGAATTTTTAAAAATCCCTTTTTTCATTTTGACAGGGAGTAACGACCACTTCTTTCTCACAGCCTAATTGATCCCATAAATTTATTAGAAAATTAATTTCATAAAGGAGAGAAAATGACTAAGCTTCAATAAATGTCGGGCACACAAGGAAAATGTGAATTATTGAAAATGGAGTCTGCACGGAATCTTGAGGACTTGGAACACAATGCTTATGACTGTAGTTTGTTTTGCCCAATTGAGATGATTCAAAAGGAGAGTGGCCCAATGTGAAGGTTCCTCCATTACGGTAAGAAAGAAAACTCCACCCTTCATCCCCCACACTCTACACACAATACCATCTTGCCAGAAGTACACACTTCATCACTCTCATTTACTGAGTTAGAATCACAGGAGTGCCCAAAATAAGTCTGTGAGGCCAGCCGTCAGGACTAGGGGCTGGGCGATGACTTCCCTTGAGTCGGGATGCTTAGACCGAGCAGAGTGCACTGAACACTAAATTTGTATATAAGGTAGGGGGAGAAGAGAGAGAAAGAAGGGAGGGGATAGGATTAAAGAAACATGGGTAGAGAGTTAGATACGGAAAGCACAAGACTTTGATTGACTTTGAAAGGATGTAAAACAATTAAAAAGATAACAACGCAAGTTATGTAGAGCTACATCTCATCGCCATTGCAGCCCCCTGTGCCCACATTATTCCCAGAGAAGCCTTGAATACCTAGTTTAAATTAGTATTACAAATTCCTTCTTATATTCCTTCTTACAACTGCTCTTTTCCCCAAAAATCAGAACAGCAAGTTAGTCCAGACATAAGATTATTTTCAAATGCCCAACTTGGTTGGAATAAAACACGTGTACATGCATGTGCACGTGTGTGCACACACACACATACACACAGTCTTACGACCTGAACTCATTGCATTCATGCAAATTTATGTAGATAGTTTGAAATTCTAATCTCCAGCACGATGGCCTAGGGAGGAAGAGTCTTTAGGACGCAGTTAGATCAGGAAGAGAGACACCTTATCTGGGCTTGTAAGAATATAAGAAGCGTCTGATCATTTCAAATCAGGAGGCCAGTCCTCTTTAGACCTGGGACCTGCCAGTAGTTTATGTTAGGTCAAAGAAAGATCCTGGTAGAACCAAAAATAGAGCCAGCAACACGAGAACTGGGAATGAAATTTCATTGCCCCCGTGAACTTATGCCAGGGCAGCAAGTAAGGTGTAAGATGCCAATGACCCTAGCTAGCCAGACCCAGGCATGACCCTTTTGGGTCATGGTTGGTCATCATCAATGAGTTCCTTCATTTTCCACATTTTTGTCAATGTTGAGTTTTTTTGATAATAGCTATTCTTACAGGTCGAAGGTGAAATCTTGTTGAAGGTTTCATTTATATTTCCCTGATGATTTAAATGAGCACTCTGAAGATGCCTTCTGGCCATCAGCATGCCTTCTTCTGAGGACTGTCTATGCAAGAACTTGGTTCATTTGTTAACATTTTGAAGGAGGTTATTTGTTTTCTTGCTAATGAGTCATTTGAATTCTGAACTTTTTTTACCAGAAAACTCTCACCAAGATACATGATTTATGATTTTTTTCATATTGTGGGCTCTTTATTCACTCTGTTGATTGTTTCCTTTGTTGGAAAAAGAAAATTCTTACTCAATCCAATGTTTCTTAGGCCAGTTTTTACTAGAGTCAATAGCTTGTTATTTCTGTCTTTCCTTTCTCAATACCCTATTGCAGACCATGCTTTGTATCTGCTTTTCTTTGAGGAACTGAAGAATGAGAAATTCTCCACCAAGCTTAAGAATGTGTCTGTTTCCTAGTCCATAAAAACCAACACATAAACAGACTGAAATATTTTCAAATGAAAAGAGACAAATAAACCCCCCTTGCTTCTTTTCAGGAGCTCCTGCTTTGCACGGTGTCCTTTACATAAATCTCTTCGGAGCTGCCAGCTCATTCTGCCAACCCTCCCGATGTTCCATCATCCTTAAACTCTGCACAGCCAAGCATCTGCAGCCACCGCTCCAGGCACAGTCACTGCAGGCTGTGTGTAAGACTGCTTCTCAGTGCTTTCATCTGGGCCTGAAGGTCATAGCACACAGGGGCTGACTTTCTTCTGAACTAGAGTCTGGGCTCCAATTTCGGCATCCCGCAGAGCCCAGCTTCCCTCAGGGCTGCTCTTACTCAGCTATTTGCCTTCTAAACTGCAAGAGTACCGTGGGGCTCCGTCCCCACGTGCCCGCTGGCTCTACCCCCACTTCAGAAGGAGCCTCACCCAGGTCTTCCTGGCTTTAAAAAGGCTGAAAGAGACACACACCCAAAAGACTCTGTGGGACCCAACTCTTCCCACCAATTTTCGTCTGCTTTCCAATAGCCAAAAGTGTCTTCAAGTGTGTAATACTGGTGTCTGTATTATATGAGGGTTAATCATCATATATTAAACTGTATGTAAGGTAGGCAAATTAATAAACCTGCAAAGATCACTGAAATCAAGATAATAAACATGCCCATCTACCTTAAATGTCTACCGTGTTCCTTTCTGTCCCCTCACCTTTGACTCTCTGTGTCTCACCTCCTGTCTTCCCCTTCTTTGATGGAAAGTGCATTTTCTAAAATTATACAATTTGTTCTTTTTCTCAATGTCTTTTTTCAGTTTGACTTTTTCTACTCAGCAGAATCATCTTAATGTTCATCTGTGATTTATCAGATATCAATATTCATTTATCTTTACTGCTCATTGGTGTTACATTGTCTGTCTCCACCACAGTTTATGAAGATATCCAGTGACCGGTGAAAATTTGGGGTGTTCCCGTTTTGAGGCTACTGCACACACAAACAGCATGAATAGTCATATAAAAGGCATGGTGGGGGGATATGCTACCATTTGTCTTGGGTTCAAACCTAGGAGTGGGAAGCCTGGACCATATAGTAGACATCTATTTAAATTCTGGAAATTTTCCACTCTTTCCAGTGATTCTACCGTCTTGTATTGTCACTAGAGATTATTAAGGCAGGACCCATTTTTTCAATATTCTCACCAAACTTCTGCTTGATCATTGTTTTAGGAGATTATTGGCATTTCATGTCTTAGTGAATGACTCAGTAAGTCATTTGCCAATTTTTCCTTTGTTTTTAATAAAAAATTGTATTGACATAGTTTAAATTCATATGCAGCTATAAGAAATAATATAGGAAGTTCTTGTATGTCACTTATGCAGCTTTCTCTGACAGCCAAGTTTGCAAAGCTACCGTAAAATTCTAAGGCAAGGAGATTGAAATCCATTCACCCAGTTTAAGTGTTCTCATTCTCCCGCTTGCTTGTGTGTGGGTGTTTATAATTTTTGCATATTCTAGATACATCATATCTGATTTGTAATCTCTCCCCACTTTGTGTTGCACATGTTTTCTTCAGTGGAGAAACTTTTTGCTGTTGATAAAAATACATCTTATCCCTTTGATCTTTCCTGAGGTCATGCTCATAGCAAAATAACTAAAAATTGCATTTTCTATCCAAGAGCGACAATGTAGAGCTGTAGAGGTTGGCTTGTGCGACTTAGTAAGCCCTTGTCTCAAAATGTGAAAATAAAATGGCTGAAGATATTGTTCAGTGCAAAAGCCACGGGTTCACTCTCAGGTAACACAATTAATTCATTAAAGGAAAACATTAAAGAAAATACATTTAGTACATTATACTTGGAAATACGCATATGTTCATCAAAGTCAACTATACAGATTTAAAACTACTCTGTTACTATCCAGACATTGTCTACAGTACTTTTGTATTCCACCTCATTATTCTAAGTGTTCTGCATGAACTATTCATTTGCATTTTTCTATTTCTCCAAAACCCTGACGCTTTCTGAGGGAGAGCTTACACGTTAAGTAACTTGCTGGTACCCGTGTCACAATAAATACATGAAAAAAAATACCGAATTTGAAATTTTTCCTGATTGAATACAAAGCACAGTAAAAGTAAAAGATAGAAAGAGAGGGACAGAGAGAATCGACACAGAAGAGTGGCATTTTGGTGCACTGAGCATTCAAACTGTGCAGTGACACACGTAGGTCAATTTGACCTGTTTTCTCTGAGCTTCCTCCTTTCCTCTACACCAGCGGCTGCTGTCATGAACGCACACACACAAGCAACTTGGACTAAAAGAAGGTGGGAACCTGCATTAGATGCAAGAACAGAAAACCCAGGCTTCAGTGGTTGACGTGTCAGCTAGAGCCCTACGCTGCTGCAGTGGAGGTGGCACTCACTGTTAGGTGGGGTGGAGTCATTGCTTAAAAAGGAATATTAACATGAATTAGAGCAAAGCAAGATGATGAAGGCGAATCATGGGGACATCTCATCCATGTACATGTAGACTGCATCTTGTGTGCATGTGGCAGCCTTTCCAGAGATTTCATTTATTTATTTTTATTTTCCTCCATTCTTATCAGTATGTGTATGTGGCACACAGTGGTTGCAAGGAATTGGCGGATTTACGCATCTAGATACCGAGTCAACTTCCCGTTCCCTTCCCCTCCCCCTTTCCTGCCCTCTCACCTTACTCTAATCTCCTCTGACCCCTAACTTCTCTCCCTTCTATGGGGACTGTATTTTGATACTGATAAATCTCAAGAAAAAAAGAAGAGTCTTCAGAAAACTTTGGAGGAACTATGTCCAATCATTGTGTTTCTAGAAAACAGAACTTCTGAATACTGACCCAAAAAGCTGCCTGGCATCACTTTTAGCCTAATTTGGCCCAAATCCTGGTTTATTTTTCACTGCATTCATGCAGATACTGGAAAGCAGACTATAGTGCCCGCTTAATAAGTTTTCTAGGCAATCAATTCTTTTTTACTGTATACTTTTCTCTATGAAATTTATAGTTTGAGTTTCTCATATAAGGAAAGCCACTTGATACCTTTGTGCCTAATTTATTTTAATTATCTTTGTGTCTCAAGATGCACCATGCAGGCAGACTTTGTGGGGATGGAAGAAGGACCTGGGAAGTGGAAAGGTAGGGGGAGAAAAGGGGACGAGGAAGCAGACATGATTGTGCAGTGATAGGTTCATGTGACAATCCTCCCAGGGGCATGGGGTTACGTGTATCGCCAATGCATGCTAATTAAAACAATTGTCTTGAGGAAAAAGGATGAAACACATATGGATCAATTTCCCAAAGTGAATGTAATAATCATCTATGGTATATATCTATCAATAAATATGTTCTCTAGACAATATTCTGTGCCACGTGATCTTGTTCTTCTACCAGAAACTAACATTTTGTCAAGACAACTTCTTCTCCTATTGAGAGGACAACACCTTCCTGGGAGCAGGATCCTGATTCCCTTAAGGTAAATAACATTTTTGTCCGTGTAGCGGACAGACACTGGCTCTCGACACGGAAGCTTAACGTGCACCGGTAACTTGTGTGCAGTCAGGGATGAGCTCCACCACAGCTAAGTGCTCTACGTGGTCATCGCCTACCTTTTTATTGTCTCTGTACCATTTCCTTAATTGTGAAAAAGGGTTAATAAGAGTAAAGAAATTCTTATTATTTAAGTACTGGAACAGTGCCTAGCACACAATAAGTTCTCATTAAAATGTAATCACCACGATTGTTGCTATTAGGGTTGATTTGTGAGCTCTTCAGAGCAAATATTAGAACTCTTGCTTCTTAGTTTGTGGCAAAAGCATCCTCTATTGTTTTTTGTCTCTGAACAGAGTTGTGTTTCCTGCTGCCCACACATTTCTGCGAGCAAAGTCAACCTCAAGATAAAGAAAACCCTAAAACGATGCATAAAAGATGCAGAATTTGATGATATCCATTGGAATGCTGAATTAGATGCTTGACGCCTGGACGAGGAGCATGCTTTAGTAAATCCCCATAATTGTGATGACTGACATCGCTCCTTAAATTGATGTTGTCGAGTTGGGGCCAGTGGCTCAGGCCTATAATCCCCGCATCCTGGGTGGCTGAGACCACAAGATTCCAGGTTCTAGTCCAGCCTGGGATACTTAGTGAGAACCTGTCTTAAAATAAAAAATAAAAAAGGCTGGAGATACAAAAGCAAATGCTAATTTAAAACCTTAAGATTTTGATTGCATCTCTTCTAATCACACATTGTTAATTTCATTATTTCTTCACCTAGCAAATTAGAGAATTAAAAAAGTTGAGCTTAAGGCAATTGAAAGAGAGGGCACTATTTCCTTCCAGAAGTATGTCATCATTATGTATATGCACTTTAAAGAGCCTCTGTAGGTGACTATCTAACTTCTTGCTCTCTTACATCTGTGGTGTGTGTGTGCATGTGTGGGGGGGGCATATGTCTGTGTATGCACTCGTGTGTGTGTGTGTGTGTGTGTGTGTGTGTGTGTGTGTGTGATTATGAATGTATGTGTCCAGAGGCATTTTGCATATTTGTGGATGCCTTTTAAGATTTGTGTCTTTTGATTTTGCCTTTCTTCTTAGGTCAAGAATTTGGAAAATATTTATGCAGCATATCTCTCTGAACAATAGTTTAATAAAACCCAGCTAAGATTTTACAAACCATGTTAATATTAATGAAAAGAGAGAATGTGAATAAAGAAATATATATATATATATATATATATATATATATATATATATATATCCTCAAAAATTACGACTTAGAATGCACGCATGGCTCAATAGGCTTCTATTGTCTTTGACATGGGATGTTTCTTGTCAGCTAAAAACACACATTAGGAAATAGTGATGTCTAAATTGCTAACAACAGATATTATAAAGTCAGCTGCTTCAGTGATAATATAAGCAAATTCAAATGTTCCTCATGATCCAATAATAGTAGGCACAGCTAACATTTATTGATCTTTTTAGTTGTGCCACATTAGCTGTGGTAGGCATTGGAGTTTGATTTCTCATTAAGTCTCTTTATAGCCTTAACAATATTATAGGATTACCTACATCACCTACATTTAGTAAAAGACAAACCAGAAACTCAGATATTAAATTAATTTGGCAAAGACACAAAGCAAACAGTGTGTTGGATTAAAATTTTTGTCTACCTTTCACTTGAAATCTGGTTTTATATCTCCTTTCCTCAAGCCTAAGTGGTCTCTGTGAAGCCTTGGATAAGGAATTGCAAAGGAAGCCAAGCTACCAGTCTCTGTCCAGATGCTTCAGACAGGAGCAGCTGCCACTTCCTGTGGGCTGGAAAGTTATCTTTTGAAATATTCACTCTGGGAGACTAAATGTTTTCTCGCAAGAGTCCTGTGCTATAACAAGTAAGAGTTTTGGGATAAGGAAACAGAAGGAACAAGAGAGAGGAGAGGCCAGGTTTCCACTTACGTGGTAGGTGAGACGAGAGCTAAACCCGGAAGCAGCCAATACGTCCATCAATAGACAGATGAATGAGGAAAAAGTGATACATTCACACAAGGGAGTACAATTCTGTCATAAACAAGTTGTAGAAAAATGGATGCACCTTGAGATCACTGTGCCTAGTGAAATGAATCACACACAAATGTTAACTATCATGTGGCGTCTCTAGTGTGAGAAACACAAAGCATGAATGCATAATGGAGCAAAATAAAATGTGAAGATGGGGAACAGGGAAATAGATTTCGTAGATAAAAAGGATATGTGGGAGTCGTGAGAAGTTAGGAAGGAGGAAAGGAAATGGAAAAAACGATATAATATGCATGTGTAAGCACCCACTCTCCAAGTTGAATGTAATTATACGTATCGCAAATGCACATCAATAAAATATAATTCTGGAATCAAAAAAGACCCAAGTCTCAGATGCTCAAATGTCCTGCATGAGTCAGAGGTCAGTAACAGACTGAACTCTCTCTGAATTGCATCCTAAGGGGAATCAAGATTAATTTTAAGTTACTAATTTTTGAATGTTTTGGCATTATATAGGTGGAACCTAGTTTGTTCCCTATAACCAGCTTGTCTAGGACCCATGGTGTTGGGTCGTGTTCTGGTCAGTATCCTGGAGAGGTGCTAGGGCAGAGGGCACTGTTGATGAGAGTGTAAAAGGTAATGAGAAAAAATGCCATTGAAGGTAGTGTAAAGGACTTATTATAACTTTTAGACATGAAAGGTTCAACATATTTGTCACTTATAGTAATAAAAAAGAGAAATGCGGAGTAAAGGCAATTGCAGTGGTGTGTTCATTCACAATCCTGGTTATTCAGAAGCAATGCAGGAGAAGGCTTAAGCCCAAAAGTTGTGAATACCCTGGAAAATGAAGTTAGACCATGTCTTTATACAGAAAAATAGAAGGAAAAAGCAATAGAACAAAGGCACTATTGTATCCAGACAATAAGAGTTTCAGGCAGAAAATATTGATTGAACTGCTTCCTTTCAGACGTGTATGAAAAGGTAAAAGTAAGAACAGATGAATCAAAGAAGAACCTGCTTGGTTTTTAATAGAATTTATAGGAAATATCAATGTTTTAGGACATACAGATGTGAAAAATAAAGCTGTTACTCACTCACAATCTTTTCAAAATGCGGATAGTTCTCAGTAAGAGAGCCTCTGAGAAAAGTTCAAACTCAGAGGATTGTGAGTAATTTGACAAGTGGCTTCCTGGTGAAATTCAAACCAAGGCTGTTCTCTGAAACCGTCAGAGGAGAACATGGAGAATTCTAAGAAGTGACTTCAGAGATATTCATAATTCAATCAAAATGCCTAATGCAACAAAAAGGATTTTGTTACTTAATGCAGTAAAAGGAATTCTGTAGGGGAGACCTGAAATATCCTTCAATGTAACAAGAGTGGCTCTGTACCCTAAGGGTGTTGCCTCACAGGGCTTTGAGGAGTTCAAGGTTTTGAAATGTTAATATGGGTTTGGTTAAGCAGGTACAGTAGTATTTGGTACACCTGAACTCCATGAAAATTTTAGGGAAATTCTATGAGCTTCATTGAATACGTAAAGGATAGTAATTAAAAATTGACTTGAAATGAAAACAGATTTCAAATCCTTAAAATATAAATAAAAATAGGTCTTTGAATCTCTATGGACAAGACAGCAACTGGCTGAGAAAGCTACTTAGTTTAAAAAAAAACCCACAAAACAAGTAGAATTATTTTGTATAGAAAAGGGATGATGACTCAGGGCAGAAGCCAGAGGCATAGACAAGTGCTGTAAGAACTTGTTTGCTAACTTAGTAGCTGGGTTCTCATGTCCAGCTAGAATTAGGATGACCAGAACAGCAGCAGACTTTGGCCATCACACAACCTCTCTGATCCATTCCCTCGGGTTGTGCTCTCCCTGTAACTCCCACCATTGGATACCATGTGTGCTGTGACTAGGCAGCACATAACATCATTTTAATCCACAAACTCTAAGCTAAGAGGAACCTTACTCACAGAGATCTCTCTGCACCCAGGTGCTATTTCAAGGGAAAGACCGTGGACCTCTAGCCAGAGCCTGTGGGAATCGTGCCTTAAGAATTGTCAGTGTGTTGGTGCATGGAAAGCATGTTTGTTTGCAATAAAAATGCAACCATTCTGTGACCAGAGTGAAGACTGTGGTAATCAATGAATTAGTTGGCTAAGGCTGCCTGACACAGACCAGACTGCTCTCTGATACAAGCTATGTCCTTGAAGGAGGGCATCCACTGGAGGGATGTAGTGCAAATACATCCCAAGGATAGTGGTAAATTCATGCTTTGAAAATAATTCTTATTCATTTTGTCTTTATATGGAGACCTACTCTTGTCTAATTAGAATTCCACGCAGGATATGTTAGGATACAAGTATGAATGATAAGATATTTCTCAACCACACAGATTAGGTGTACATTTTTCATCATTCCTCATATTCCGTTGAAGCTCCTGTCTTCTGGAAAGCGTGAGGAGCAGGTGCAAGGTATTTTGGGACTGTGTGTCCCTCAGGACAGCAGAAAAAGGAACCTGGCTACCGTTTCCTCAGTCTCCCTGATCCAATGTTACCCACCCGTGAGATGTTAGGAAAACGGCGATTTCAGACACTATTGCGACTACTCATTTATAGAAAATGAAAGTATCAAAATATCCCTCTCCTGATCATCTGAGTTTTGGTTATATTTCTTTCCACCACACATGATAATAAGGCTCAGTTTTCTCTGCTGGATGAGAAGCCAAAAATTGACACTCAGTCATAGTAGCCTTAGAGCCAGTGGAGTCCCTTGTTGCCTGTTGATTCTATGCCTATGTCGGGTTCTGGAGGGCGGCACTGGTACCCTATGGCTTGTGGAGTCAGAATTTCAGGTGAACTTTTATTTTTTTCCCCATTTTATTGATATGTATAAGTGCAAACTTTAAGGTTTACAATGAAGTTGAGCATTTTGTGCACATATGTATCTTGTCAGGGTGACAAGGGCTTTCCCACTTTCCTTTTGTCCCTCCCCTTACCCACCCCTCCCTCCCGCCCTCCCCACCCTTTTGTTTGACCTCTCCATGCTTGTGCTGCTCCTGGTAGTCTGCTCTGTGGTAGCTTCAGCAACACTTTCTCTCATGTACTCGCTGCTCAAATTGCTCTCATATCAAACCTGTTTCTCTTCTGAAAAGATGCAATGCAGGCTCATACTTCATTAAAATATTCTAGTCTGGAGTCTTCAGGTGCTAAGAATTTTTTTTTTTCTAAACTGAATCTTATTGTTAAGTGGATAATATTTTTGTTCTGAGTCTCTGATTTTGTATTCTATGACCAAGTATGAAAAAGCATTTGTTCTTAATGGGTTGTTATGATTTTGATCAAGCCCATCCGTGTAATATTCCTTTATAAAGTCAGTGAGCCACTTAATAGAAACTTCTTACATGTGAATAATACATTATTTTCACTATCCTAAGAATTATGCAAATCAACTATATGAAGGATGAAAATACCTGCGGAGACATCTTTCAATTCCACCTGACACATCAGGGATGGCACATACATGCCTGACGCAGGTGTTATTCATGGTGACAATCTTTTGACCCAATGCGTAATGGAAGGGCTATGATCTAGCCGGGCTCTATGTATGTGATGCTGGGTGGAATTCGCAGCATCACATTGTAGTGATAGCAGAATGGGCCAGCCACACTGGGAGAGCCTAGGGAGGGGAGAGACACGGGCCCAGTTTCCATCTGAGTCACTGTAGTAGACAGCTCATGCTGCTAGACACCCCAACTTCTATCTGAGCCTCTATGACCCTTCTGCTTTTGGTTCCATTGTGCCAGCACTAGGGAGGTTGAGAATCCAGGCCTGGTGACTTTCCCCAAATCAATTATCCTGTCTGTTCAGTGTCTTTGCTGGTT
This sequence comes from Ctenodactylus gundi, assembly GCA_004027205.1. Classification (NCBI taxonomy): domain Eukaryota; kingdom Metazoa; phylum Chordata; class Mammalia; order Rodentia; family Ctenodactylidae; genus Ctenodactylus; species Ctenodactylus gundi. Next base: position 223,500 of record PVKB01000695.1, read on the forward strand.
GCTGTTTAGTGGACTTTGTTGACAATAAAGATCTTTATCTTGGGGAATCACTTTTTTCCCGTATATCCCCTTTGTTGTGTTTCTTTCCCCAGGATATTTGTCTCTGGTGCATGCTTGCCTCTTTAAGGGCTTTGATGACATAGTCAAGTCTTCTAGCACTCCAGAGTCACTTCTATTTGTCCTTCAAGCAAAGAAAATGAGGTCAGCACTTGTCCACTAAGGGATTTTTCCATCACTGCCCTCCACAGACCAAAAATAAGACGGCAGGGCTTCAGCTGCCCACTGTGGAGTTCTTCCAGCATTTTAAAACAACTGGACAACGATGTGGGCCCACATCACTCTCACATTTCAGCTGATCATTAAAATTGGCACAAAATCATGAAAACTTGTCAAAATCACACACGTTTTTATGAACTTATAGTTGATTGGAATACTTCCACAGAAGTGAGCGTGGAGGATTTTTTTTTTTTAATTTCTGTTTTTAAATTTTAGTTTAGGCTAGAAGGTTGTGTCAAAAATATTGTGCCTTGGGATGGAACTCAGTAACCAAACTCTATTTGGTTATGGCTATCAAGAAATTTGATGAAATCAACGTTCAATATTAAGAGTGAAATTAAGTACACTAGTATTAGCCTCCACTAAGTTTGGTCTGATTAAGGCACAATCGTGGTCATCATTTAGCTCCACAGTTGAGTTATTACATTGAATGCATAAACACAACCCTGCCACACAGCTCTGCCGGAGAGCCAAGAGCCTAACTCAGCAGTGCAGCTTATAACCCATGGCCGAGCCTCAGCCAATCCCACTTTTAGTCGTTCAGGCCAGTTGCTCTGACCATATTCACGTAGAAGTCCACACCGAGCTGTGACCATTCACATTGTTGCTGCAATTCGCTTCCATCCCCTGGGCTGCGAATATAGCCTGCCCACATGGCAGGCCAGAGTTCTCAAAATCTGTTTGGAGAAATCCTCATTCATGAATCCCATGAGAAACCTGTGAGATCTATAACTAGGCTTGCCATGACTTGGCTTTTTGATGAAGCTGAGGTGGGTATTTTATGCCAAGACTGTCCTATTTTTAGATTCCTAGCTCGGGTCTGTTCTTGGGTGTCCGTCACCAAAAGGGTCCACTCCATCCGCTACTGCCTGTAGGGCGAGTCTGCGGCGAATCTCCTTCAGTCCGCCTCATTTTCTTCTTTTTCACTTCGCCTTTGATACCGAGTTGGTCTGGATTAGAAAGGCGTGTGGTTCATGTTCCTAGCATATCAACAGGCGCGGACACTGGCAGGTTTAAAGATAAAGTGCACATCTACAAAGGTCTTCAGACTTGACTACTTGTACAAGTTTGATTTGTTTGTTAATGCCTGCGGGTTTCAGGTAATATTTTCTAAAAGCAGACGATAACTCTCAAGATGCTGCACCAAATAAATAATGAGAGAAAAATCTTTCTTTGGTTCAGGAAATAAATAGTAGATGTCATTTCTGCAAACCTAGCAAAAGTTCTCCTCTTACAATCAAATGAATAAATGTATTACAAAGTAAATTAACTTCTAAAACGAGATTTAGTAAGAAATCTATCACTAAAATACAGGTTAATTTTATCCCAGGGGAAGAATACATTACTTTTATATTTACCTTTTCACTTTTTAAATTATATTTATTTTTGTTTGACAAAACTAAAAGTTACGTAAAGTGTCCCAAGAGTTTGTCAGATTTTCCTGTGTATGGGGACATTTGGGGCATCATAATCAGTGAATGTAGTCCTTGTGTAGTATTCTCGCAGCAATAGTTTGAATTAAGTGAAATTAAAAAAGAGAAACACACAATTCACAGGGTCCTGAAAAGCTCTCTCCCGCTATTAGATACTGATGTTGATTGATGAGAGCAATATTTGACAGCTACCTGGGCATCATGATCTAGAAAGAGTACTAACAAATTGAAATGATATAACTTCTATAATTTGAAAATTTGATAACACAAATTATGTAAATATAATTATGTAAATATGATGTTTTTTCAAAGGAAAAATATTTTGCTTATGTGGCTATTTGAGGTGGAAACTTTATCCACTGAAGTGGAGCATCAGGGTGGGCAGTGTGTCATGGTAGAAAGCCCCAAGGCAGAAGTGTGAAGACGAAAGAAAAAAAGATACGACAACAGAACCAGAGGTCTGTGGTTGGAAGACAAGTCCTGCCGGGAATTTCACTCTGTGGTCACCTTTACGTTAACCAAGTGACACTGTGCACGTGTAATTGCATGACTTTAAGAGAGGACATGTGTGTTGCTTTAAGACACTGAGCTTATGGTACTGTATATCTGCAGCATAGGAAATTAATGCCAACTCTTTGCCAATTATTGAAAATCATGTGCCAGGAACTATTAATATAACAAATTCCTCGTCCTTGGGAGCTAATTTAGCTTTTAAAGCTTTTTATCTACTTTATATATTTCAGAGTGAAACTAAAATGTAAACAGGAAATAATATTCAGGAACACAGAGTGGATTTACTTCTACCTGTATGTTCCAAACACATGGACCATGTTAAGTATCTTTGACATAAATTATGTATTCTATAGATCTGCAACAAAACGTAATCATCAGCATTTAATTTGTACTCATGACCAGTTTAATCAATTGAAAAAGGCATAACATTACTCTCGGATTTCTTGTTAATATACAGCCAGAGTAAAACTCGGCAATAAATTTTCTAAAAGGAGGCAATTGTCGACAAGCCACTAAATTGTGATAAACATGTTGCAAATTAGAATGTGGGTATACGTTAAATAATGAATTTTACAACCAGAATAAGTTGCTAAAGCATATATTTTTCTTTAATAAGTAGTCAAGTTTGTCTGTACAATGACTCTGAAGCCGAATATTGATATCTTTGGGTTTAATAAAACACCAGATCGTTTTTTTAGGCATTAGCTGCAAAGAAATATTAATGATTTAGGAAAATCCTGCTGAGAGCTCCTATTCAGAATAAGCTGACTCTGTCATTAATAACTGAAGTTTGTATCATGGTTTATTAATGGCTTTTCCATGCATTACGGAGGTTGATCCTTACAATTATTTTTTCTTCCATAAATGAGAAAATGTAGCCTTAGGTAAGTTCTATGCTTTCTCTAAAGTCATCATGGTGGTTAATGGCAAGTTCATGATTTGAAGCAGGTTGTTTTTAGTGCAGAATAATCAAACTAACCTTAATTCACAACTTTTCCATATCTTTGATCTTTCACTCTCCACCTTCTGGATATTTTATTTAGTCTGCATGACACTTATCTATTATTTTTCTAGGTCTATTAACTAGTTTGAGTTAAATAAATGTTCTACACAACAGAACAAGACACAGGTTGGGTTGATATCTATAATGAAACATCTTTAAATAAATAGAGATATCAAGCTGGGACAATGTTAGTACATTTAATAGCTGCTCCATATTCTGGTTGTCTTGCCGTCTTTTTGATGATCACTCTTTTCAAATAGGAACGATATTTAGTGTTTGTCTCAGTCACATTGCCATCATTGAAACAGAACAGCCAACACTACACGTTCAAGAAAGAATTTCTTTTAGTTCACAGTTTCAGGGTCTCAGGCAATATGTGGTGGGCTAGCTATGGTAACAGGGTATAGAGGAACAGACGAGTATCCGGTCATAGCCAAGAAACAAAGAGAGAAGTAAGGAGCTGTGGATGAGGATACACTCTTCTGGGTCACACCCTGGTAACCTGTCCTTCCAACTAGGCTTCATCACCTAGCAGCACAGGAAGCCATCAGTGGGTGAAGCTATCAGCGAGTATGGCACCTCTAGGGATGTGATCACTGCCTGACACTTGAGACGTTGGAGGAATGTTTTAAATTTAAAGCTTCTCAGCATTTAAAAGTGATTGACACTGACCTGAGATCCACTTGAGCTGTATTATTTATGCTATTTAAAAGCAAGTTTGCTGCCACCTATATTCCTCCTGTGGTTGGCACCTCTGAGGCCGCACTGAGCAAATCCCATCAGTTGCATCCCCGCTTCCTGTTGCATAATGTTTGCTTATTCCGGGATTAAAATGTGACACACACTTACTGAACTCGAAGGAAGGAGAAGAAAACTATAGATTGTTCCCCACTCATGCCCTTTTCTTCATTCGCTCCATACACATTGGTTTTCAGAATATGCAAGAGGATATCACAGGTCTTTATGACAGAGGTTACCGAGTAACAGTCTGCAAGTCAAGTCCAGCCTGACATCTGTTTGTGGTAAGTCTAATTTTGTAGGAATATCATTATGCCCATCCATTAGCACATTGTCTGCAATTGCTTTCTGGCTACAGGGGCAATGTGTAGTGACAACAGAGATCACGTGTTTTAAAATCTTAAAATGTTATTATCTAATTCCTTATAAAAAGTGTTTTCTGACTTCTTTTATGAAAGATAATCAAAATACTGTCATTCCTCTGTGCTAGATAAACAGACATGTAAATAATTATTGGTCTGCATGTGAGTTATTTATATAGACATTCATATTTACACGAGTTCAGGAGAAGGGCCAAAGTGAGCAGCGGGAGGTTGAAGTAGAGAAAATAGTAGAGAGAGATATTGAGAACTCTAGTTGAAGTCAACTCTCTTAGCTGGACAGGGTAGCTACAAGTGAGTGAACACCAACAGTAGCTTGACCACACCAAGATTTATACTCTTCACACCATAAGAAAAAATATTCAATTGTTTTTTATTTCTGGTCAATAATATTAGCAGAACTGTCAATTTCTTGACTTTCCACAAATTTCATGTTATGCCTCAAATAGAGGAAGTCAGGAGAAGAGAATGAGGTCATCGTGGGCAAATGTCACACTCATGGAGCAGAAACTGTCCCCAAATCGTCTTCGTAACTGTATACTTAGGTGTTTCATTGGTGCTTCAAGGCTAAGGAGAACCTGCCAAGCACATATTTAAGTCCAATCTGTGGCTTCAAAAACTCAACAATGATGCTAATTGAGGAAGAACTCAGAAGAGACAGAAGGAGTTTGTTCTTGCTCAGCTGAATGGCGCCCTGAGGCGGATATAACCTTAATGTACTTTGGAAGAAATTTGACTGTGATTAAGACCTACTTTAGAGGGATGGATTTTGGCATATTCTGGCAGAGACTTGAAAATGCTTTATCTTGTTCAATTTCTTTTCCAACTCATCAAAGCTAAGCTGAGTGGAAAGTTCTTTACTTAGGCCTTGCTATTTTCAGTTTATCTTGTACTTTCTCAAGATTAATTTTGTCTTAAAATTAATTTAGACAATCACGCATCCAGGCTAACTGTGCATTAGAAATCAAGATTTTTGGAAGAAAAATCAGCTAGCTTTTTTTTTCCATATGGACAAAGAAAGAAAAAGTAGAAGAGGCTTTTGCAAAGGGACCACAGTAGTGTGTGTGTGTGTGTGTGTGTGTGTGTGTGTGTGTGTGTGTGTGCGTGTGTGTGTGTATCTGCTTCTGCTCAGTGGGGGTAAGTGAATCACAATCCTGCTTACTGTGTCTCCCATCAAAGTTCTGGCTAATTTCAAAGACAAATATCCTCTGTAGTCATCTAATACTTCTTGCTTCATTCTGACTCTTTTGCTAAGACCTTTGATTATATCTGATTACATGAATGAGTCTTTTTGACAAGATATTTGGGATACTCTCTCAGCTGCTACGCTACTAGGCATTACTTGATAAACAAGCTTGCTGTGAGTTTTAGGACTCTTCTAAGCTCCTTCCTCAGATGCATGACCCAGCCTGGACTCTGTACCATAAAACCTGTGGTTGTGCAGAGGCTCATCCAAGCCTCAGCCGGGCCTTACTCCGCATGCCTGCTCCTCGTCTCCATTCAAACAATTCAATTCAGCAGACCACCCATGAGATGAACACAGGGAGCTGGACTGTATCTTCTGACCACTTGCACTTTGCAGCTAAATGTATTAGATCTCTTCATCATTGATCTATGTGAGAAGTCCAAGGAAATCTGCAGTTAGAGTTAAGTTCATATCCACCAAGTGGATGGTTACATGGCCTTCAAATTCATCTAAAGCTGAAGACACACAAGTTTATTCAGAGGATACAACCTAAAAATCTCAGGGAGATAGAGCGTCAAGAATCTACCTCTTGTTTACCACACATGACTACCATGCTCTCTGAGCCACATCCCTTGTAACACTGTGCTCAGTCTGGATCCAGTCCATGCTATGGGGGGGGGGGGGGCGGTGGGGAGTTAGTGGTACCATCCGCATTCGATGCTTACGTTTCAGCCCATCACTTACGCTCAGACTTCCTGAGCCAGCACAATTCCCATAGCCAGGCCACAGTTCAGATCAGAAAGGAAATAAAATTCTTCAGTTGGAAGCAGAAAGAACTGCAGTATGGCTCAACTGTGAGATCTTCCACTTAGAAGATTAATGAAATAAAGGAGATTATTTAAATTGTTTGAGACAATTTTCTCTACTATAACCTGAAAACAGGACAATAGGTCAGCACCACATGAGATTTCTGTGATAACAAAATGAAACAAAGCGAATAGGCCCATTGGAAATTGTAAACAAAGAAATAATTATGACAGCACATGGTGACCAAGAGAGCAGTTTTTGGAGGTAGATTGGATCTGAACTGGGGTTTCCTATCTTTTGGAATACTAAACTCAAGAACAATTCTTGACATCAGCCTCAGCATCCTCATCTATAAAATAGTCTCGAATAAAGCATCCACAGGATAACAGCACCCACAACTGTTCCCTATGCACATGTCCTTTTGGGATTTCTCTGTGTCCCAGGACCCTAGTTCAGCTTAAGGCCATGTGAGTCTTAACAGCATAAGGAGCTGCAGCGCCGTACCTTCCCTCTTCACTCTGTGTCTTTGCAAGTCAAGGCTGTGGGGTCAGCAATCTTGGCTGTAGTGCTCTATTTCAGCCACTTCCTGCTCTGAGTGTTTACTCTTTGAAAAAGACAGGGCTTAAGGAAGGTATAAAACTTTGGCATTAAATACTAATTAATTAATCCACACAGAAAGATTTTGAATGAGAAATATTGTATTACTCATGAAGGATGTCACGTGTTGGGTCATTCCTTGTGGGAGAGGCATGTCCTTCCTACACGGGTTGGTCACAGACAGATGGACAGTAACAATAACCCTGTGGTTAAGTTTCCCTTGATACAGGATAGCTTCACTGAGATTCAGCTTTTCCAATATTTTACACATGTTGCAAGCCCCAGAAGGTCCTAACAGTTGAACAAGTGCAACTATCCCAGAGACTCTTTTCTTGGTGTCTGCAGCCTCAAGAAGGAGAGGACAGAGAGGCCTTCTCTGGGGTCAGAAGTGCTGTTCTCCATGCTGTGCTCAGAGGAGAGCAGCAGCCAGGACCAGGGCACATCACCTGCCCCTCTCGGAGTCATAAAAACGGCAACCCAGGGCCTGGCAGAAGACCGAGGGAATGGCTGTGCAAGAAGTGGGGAGTTCTGCACCATCGCCACATAGCCTGAGTACACACTCAGGCAGTCACCGTGCCCTTTAGTGACTTCTGTGCCTCATGGAGAAAGAGTTTGTGCAATAAACCTGTCACAATTCATCAGCAGTCCTGAGACTCTGTCCTCTTCCCCCCTGAGAAGGCCAGGTCATAGGGCCCTCCAGAAGACCCTGGGAAAAGACAAGGCAACTTGAAGCTCTGATTCTGTACTTGACAAGTCTTGTGATTTTGCACATGTTAGCTTGTGTGCATCATTTTCTTTATACCAAAAAGAGTAAAATAAATTGTAAAAATTCTCAGAGCCAGAAATAGTACATTGACAAAAAGGACATCATAGATGCCCTGTGAGTGACAATTATTATCAGTAATACTGCTCCTCAGTAGACAGTAAATTGAAGTGGCAGCCTGCAGACTTGTCCTACATTGACCTAGCTCCTAACCGATCTTTCTGGGCCATTCTCACATCTCCTCTTCCTGAAAACAATGAGTCTTTTTGTCTTCTCTTTGCTCTAGAGCTCCTTCATACATACTTCCATTTATTGTGCAAAATCCTGTTATAAAATCAACAAAATAGGTCCTGCTCCTGAATAGCAAGGGACCTAAGGGATCGGGGATGAGACCAGTGCATATGCTATTGTAGATGCGCTCATTTGCACAGCAACCCAGCAAGTCCTACATCTTTGCCCTCATCATGAAATGAGGGTAGAGTTGAAACAGGTGAGCAATTTTCTAGCAGGTGTGACCACATTTGACTGGAATATTTAAAAGTGTGACAGTAGGCCATGCGTGTGCAGGTCCGTGTGCTTTCTGCAACAATGGTCTGCTCTGCATGTTATTGGGTAGTAGCATACACACAGGCTCCAGGCTCAGTAAGAAAGCATCTTTCCTTCCTTCTTTCTTTCCTTCTTTCCTTCCTTCCTTCCTTCCTTCCTTCCTTCCTTCCTTCCTTCCTTGTTTCTTTCCTTCTCTTTTTCTTTCTTTATTTTTATTTTCTTTATTCCTCCTCCTCTTCTTCTTCTTTTCTACGTCACGTTTTGTTTGTATTTCAAATGAGACTGACAGAGAATCTCAGTCTGTGAAATATTCACACACAAGCACTGACGCTGCCAGGAGGAAGAAAGCTTCTTCCGCCTTTGGATTCCCTCCACGGCCCGGCGCCCCTTCCCTCAACCACGCGCCTCAACACGCTCTTTGCCTCTAAGAGTCTTTATAAAATCCTGCTTTCCTGAGGTGAGGACTTTGATAGCCCGGTTGGTGTCCTACAGCCATCTGATGGCAGCCGTTTTGCACACGACTCGCGCTGTTGAAGCAGCCAGTTCTGGGGCTGATGTGGAACAGAGCAGCTTGCCTGCGTCCTGGGCGCCTCTGCCTGAACCCCGTGAACCCCAGCATCTGCCTTTCCCACGGGCTCTCTCAGGTCCAAGACCGTCTGACAACATTCCATCTGAAGGGCTTCTTTGTAAAATTTCAAGGACGCAATAAAGTTGTTAGGCGGCGCTTGTACTGTTTATTTTCTGAGCTGGTAGCTGGTAACTCAGAGTCTTCCCTTGCCACCTGTTGCTTCGCATAGCTTCATCAAGTTGCCAAATTATCTACTTCAGAAAAAAACAGGAAGTCATCAGGAACCCACACTGAGGATCAGGTATGACGTGCCTTTGACTCAGCCGAAGCTCGGGGAAATCTTGTCAAATGCCAGCCTCACTCTGCTGACAAGATCAGCAGTGTCCTCACTGGGGCTCCAGTAGCTGGGACAGTGGGAAGCACTGGCCCATCTTCCCTTCCCTTCAGGCCACTGGTTGGGTCTGTGTGGAAAATCCTGGAAGGCCCTGCCTTGTCCAGCTTGTGCATCGCGGGGGTGGCTGAGAGGTTGCCTGCTCAAAGCTAACTGACTGTTTGAAGTTTTCTGGATGGAAAGGATATTGAAAACCATTGTGTGATGATTTCTGCTACAGTGGCCATAAAAGTTGGCCATGTAAAACATGACTGATGTAGAAATATTCTGCTCTGCAGTGGGGAGCAGCTGTCAGCCTGGTATCTGGCCATGAATACTCAGCAGAAGCACACGGAAATGGTAAGATGATTTTAATTTAGTCAGTTGCCATCACATCATATAATTGAGCCTAGAAAAAATTCCCCCAAAATCCAGTCATGCAGGCTGATATTTTTTACATTGATTCCTTATATATACACTGTTTGCCAATCGAAAAGCATTGTGCTACCATGTAGAGATCAAAAACTAAAAGGAAAATAAACTATTAAGACACTTCAGTTTAATACAGGAGATAAGTTATAAACCAAAGGAATAAAAATCTAATGAGACCATTTTTACTTTGCATACAGCTTAGAAAGATCTGAGGGGCCAATTTGAAAATATGGAAAGGAAATTCCATGCTATTGAATGATTCTTTCAAGAATTTTAGGTAACGTACATATTTTCACTATTGTCAAACTCCAACTGTTTCAGCTAATCAACTGAGTTGGCCAGAGTGCTTTTGGTTTTAAGTGTCAGTATCAGGTTAAAGAAACAGAGTAAGAATAGTAGCTCAAGAAACTAGAAGGAGACTCAAAACTGTCCTTACACAGCCTTAGTCTGGGCATGAAACAACTGCTGTGGGGCTGGCCCCTTCATTTTTAGGCAAGATCTTTCCAAATTCGTGCCAAAGGAAGCCATGGAATATTGTATTGCTGCTATCTTTCTTCCAAAAAAAAAATGTGGAGAAGAAAAAAAGTGACTCAGTGATCACAGTGCCTAAAAATTGTCCATGTTTTTGCAATTTTGTAGTTGACTCAGCTCAAATTCCATGGCTAGAAGAATATTCTTATTCTGATTTAGAGGGTTCTCGTACCCCTACAATGCTGCTGAGTGGACAACCATGGTGGAGTAGAACCAATTCTCAGAAGATAAATGATGTTAATAGATTGCAACAGGTCTCTATGAATCAAACAACCAGAGAAAGAAGAAGCATCTCCTGTACAAACCTTGACATTGAAAATGTCCTTTGGGCTCATTTGCATCAAACTCTGGAACTTATAGTTGAAGTTGATGATGTCATGAGAGGCAGATTGACTTGCTCAATTCATTACTTCCGGCTGGTGGGTGAATACTAACCACATTTGACATTTCAAGAACTTATTGATTACAGCTCTAGACTTTATTGTGTTAGTTTACCATGAGTTATTTTACATTTAAGGGAGTTCTGCTGTCTGATGAACAGGACTCATTTTTTGCTTCCTCAGAGCTGTCATTTGCTCTTAGCCTAATGAGTCCACAAACCAAGTAGAAGAGCTAAAAAGAGACTAAATTGTACCATTCTCTTTTAAATCAATTTACTTAATATTTTTAATCTTGAAAAGCTTCGTTTCTGCCACCTCGGGAGAATGAAACTAAATTACATATGTCATGTGTCTTTGGCCACAAGTCCCACTAAGGAAAATGATCCACTAACTTCATTAGCCAGTGAGGATCAATTATCTTTTTGATTTGTTTGATTTCAACTTAAAAGAAAGTGATGGCTCTTAAAAATTTGAGCCAGTGGGAAGTTGCTCATGACAGAGTCATCCTGTGAACACGACTTCACGCCCTACCTGTGTTTAACAGGACTGCTCCTTGTCTCGTGCGGTGTGGTTATTTTCCCATTGACCAGAAGAAATGACTTTTCTCCATCTACTTATTTTTCATGTATTTCCTGTGTCCCATATTGGCAAAACACAAATTCAAAGCATCTAGTTCTAACCTCATATCAACAAGGTATCATTCGTATTGTACAACATATATTATATCATTTATATGTTGCACTTATAACTTGGTGTCTATTAGCTTATTTAATCTACATGGGAATCATTTTATCTTTATTTCATAATTACAAAAATCAGAGCACTTAGGATTCAAAAACCTGTAAAAATCAAACTAGTACGTGACACAGTCAGGATTTAAGCCCAGATGACAAGGAAAATGTCCACACTCTTAACCACGATGATGCCAGGTTCATGCAATCACATCTAGAAAATACAGTTAGGAGCAAGAATCCTTTGCACCTAGACAACATTTGTCACCCAACAAAGTTCCCACTGCCTGCCACTTCTGCAAGGAAAGAGATTATTTCGGGGCCAAAGGAGAACAGCAAAGCAGCTAAGGATCTTGAGTCTGCATTCCAAAACTAGTCCCTTTGAATTCCACCCTTGTGAGTTCCCAGAAATCTTTGGGGGAAGGGAGCCTCCTCTTCTGAAAAATACTGAGGATCATCATAATAATTATCACATTGTTGGAGAGTTCATTCAGGCCTAATGCCCAATAAATTATGATGTGGACATAGTCTATAGCTGGTGCTCAACTCAGATGCTCTTTCTGGTCTAAACATCTCACAAATAATAATAATAATAATAAAGTGTGTGGTTAACTGTAGTAAGCAATAGATTTGTTGAGTCTGTGGCTGCAATCTTCAAAATTATCATTGGTGGCAGTGCCAATGGGAGCATCAGCCGTGTCTCAAAACTTGGTCTTGGGTGGATGGATTTTTCGATTCTAGGTCTCCAGCATCTCTTTAATTCTGTAACATTTGAAAAATGTTCAAGTTATTCTTCTTGCTGAAGTTAGCCAAACTCTGTTGCTGACTACTTAGATATTTGACAGACACAGAATCTAATTCAAAGTTTAGACACGCACATAGTCGAGCTAGGTCATTTTAGTTTTTAGTTGTCATCAACATCATTATCATTATAAATTTATGGCAATTGTCCAAAAACATAAAATAGGCTGGAGCTTTACTGTTGGAAGTAGGTTAATAATATAATAATAATCCATATTATCAGAATATAAAGAAGGATTTATGCCTATGAAGTCTTACAAACCAGCCCAGTAATTATAGAAGTTTGTAAAGCCAGGAAGAAAGAAAGAAAGAAAGAAAGAAAGAAAGAAAGAAAGAAAGAAAGGAAGGAAGGAAGGAAGGAAGGAAGGAAGAAATGATCACACATTCCCAAGAGCTGCTTTCTTTGGCTGCGGATGAGTTGAGATAACTACTGTTTGAATTAGAAATGGGTTGTTTTCTTAAAAAGAGCAAGAAACAAAGAATCTTTAGGTCTTGATATCTTAAAGGAATGTTTTATCTTCATGTCTGTCACTAGGTCCTAATACCTGATGCCCACATCTTAAAAGATGAAAGGTTTAACTGGACTCATAGTTTCAGTCTATGGTCAGCTGACTCCAAGTCAAAACAGCATGGCAGAAGGCCAGGGTGCAGTGAACGCATCCGAACCCTGACATTCTGGAATCAGGGAGAGAGGAGGAGCTGGGGACAACAACACACGCTTTTCAGGTCATGCCTCCAGTGACACATCTCCAACTACCTCACCTCCTCCTGTCACATTCAGCCACTGAACTCACTGTGGAAAAGTCCACTGATGTGTATAGCATGCCCATGATTTAATGACTTTCCTAGTACACAGACATTAGTGACACATTTCAGAACAGATCGCAACAGGGTGACGCTGCAGGAGCTAACATGAAGATCCTCTGGTATCGTAAGATGATACAGAAAGAGGATGTGTTTCGACATCATACCAACTCTGAATCTCAGCTCATATAACTGTGAGTGTAATCCATATTTCAGTTAGCTCCTGCCACCCTGGTTGCCTTAATTAATAGACATCAATCAAGTCTTCTGGGTCACTTTCAATTTTATAATTTGCCTTCTGCATTCTTGCTCATTAGCACTCGCAATCTTGATGCAAGAGAACTATTTTTCTTTTTTCAGAAAGCAAGAGACCTGATCAAGTGATTTCTATAGGACTATGTACAGATCTATACAGGCTGCCCATAGAGGAAAGATGTCTTATTTGAAAAGCTACAGGAAGTGTTATCACATCTGAAATTCTTACTATACTGATGCTTGAAATGTCTCCCATGTTATCTCTGTCCATTTCCCAACTGTAGCCAAGTTGTTCCCACCTCCACTGAGTGTTCAAGAGGACGCTTTGCTGACACTGGAGACTAGCTTATATGGGGCGTTTCTCATTTAAATTAAAGAAATCTCCAAATTTCATGTATCTTTTACACTTCAGTCAAAATTTCTGAGTGAATTTAATTATTATAATATATTTGTTTGGAATTTATTCAAAAAACTTACATCATCACACCCTTTTTGAGCATTCATAGATATTGAGCACTCGAATCACAGGTGACTAAACAAATATCAACATTTTAAAGCATTGAAACTATCCAGTCTATATTTTTCAACCAAAAAGAAATTAAGTCAGAAGGTAATAAAAGAAAAATAACTAGAACATCTTCAAACATGATTAGACCTGATGGCTATGATCATAGAACAACAGAGGACGTCTGGGTCCTGAATTTTACATAGCACCCCATATATCTTCTTTTCAGATTAGGTCAAAGCACGGTTATTGTGGACTTACATAACTTCTTAAAACTAATGACTTCAGGTAGTGTCTCTACAAGCAAGCCCTAAATTGGATTTTTCAATGTAGACTAAGAATACTTAATACAGAATGTCCATGACTAGGTTTTGTATTAAAAGACACACTTACTAGTCTTATTTTACTAATGCATGCCATTCTTGACGTGAGATACGATTTCCACACTTTTTTCTTGTGAACTAAACAGGCTCTTTAGGAATGTATTTCTTTGTGGTGTTCTCTGACTGCCAGAATTCTGGTCCGGCCATGGATAGGTGAGATTCACCTTCGCTGTCCATGGATACACTATATATGAATGACATTTATGACCAGGTAAAAGAGAATTAATGAAAACACTAAGGGGGAAAAGGATTTTTTGAGGTAACACCAGGTGGTCGATGAAATACATTTTTTTCTGCCTATGTAACTAGTGGGGTTCCTCGTTGTATTCAGACCTCCAAATGGACCTCAGAATGCTGCCTAGAGTGACCTCCATTGGAATATTGGGACCTCGTGGCCTCAGAATAATTGCATAGATACCATATTAGTTTCTCAAAATCTGACATGTTTAGACCATTGATGTGTATCTCCTCTTCTTACATAGGTCTTGAAAAGTAAAGGGGGTAGGGGGGATTGAGGAATCTATCTCCTGGCTAAAAGACTTTCTCAATGCATACATTCAGCCATAAGCTCACAGAAATTTGTCATTGTTAGAAAAATGAATGGATTAAGATATCATTATGTTGAGCAAATGAAGCCATCCTCAGAAACATAAAACATAAATAACATGCTTTACTTAATACATAAAACAAAATATGGAATGTAACTAGGGAAACTGCCCACTCTAAGAAGAGTGTAAGACAACATAGTAATCAATCCCACATATGTAATTTTGTCAGTTTAGATGAAGCAGATCAGTACCAGACAGATCCTAATCACTCCTCACCTAGTAAGAACTAGATACCTTGACTAAGTCTTCAGGACGTTTCCAAAGAGTAACCTTAGGGACCTCGGTAGTTCTACTGTGAAACTAAGTAGTTAAAGAAAAACAAACACCGATATTGTCTTCTGAATATATTCTAGAAAACAGGAGGGGAGCAGATTTCTTCACCAATTTTATGAGTCCGACACCACTCTACTATTGAATAAACAAAGATAATTGGCTGGTAGAAAGCTACAAATCAATACTCTTCATGAAGCTGTAGTGAAAATTCTCAGTCGAATTTTCACAAATAGCTAGAATTGAGGAATTCTTATAATGGCTGTATTATTGTAACTAAATAGTGTCCATTCCCGCGATGAAAGGCTAACAGAACTTCCAAGAACTAATCAATGCTTTTTGCCACAGTTATAGAATAGTGTAGAAAATCGTACGTTTGTGTCAGACAAGGTAGGAAAACAAAACAACAAATTTGCAAAATGGTTCTGAATACAGTCACAGAAAAAAGTAATGTGGAAACATTTCTCAATATTATTTAAGGTATCTACAGAAATCTACAATTTATGTCATGCCAGGCATCAAAGATTAAATGTTTTCAGCACAAAGTCAAGAACAAGAAAATGAACTCTGTACTTCCATACATTTCAATGTTTTATTAGAAAGACGTTTGAAATGAAAAAAACACT
Source organism: Ctenodactylus gundi (assembly GCA_004027205.1). Taxonomy (NCBI): domain Eukaryota; kingdom Metazoa; phylum Chordata; class Mammalia; order Rodentia; family Ctenodactylidae; genus Ctenodactylus; species Ctenodactylus gundi. The sequence continues at coordinate 239,006 of PVKB01000695.1, forward strand.
ACCTTTTACAATCAATGGAGAACTATGAAATAAATGTAAATCTAATAAAGAATGCATAATTGTTGAAAGCAACAAGGCACTCATGAAAGGAATCAAAGAAATAAAAGCAGAAACCTCAAACTGACAGACAGATTTTATGCAGTTTCTACCAGCTTCCCAGTAAGATGTGTTTGAAGATACACAAAGATTATCCTAAAATTTATACAGAAAAATCAAGAAAGTGTTATCAATAAGCAGTCTTTAAAAAGACAATGAATTGAGAAAAATCACTGTCTATTTCCTGTTTTCTCTTGGGGCCACAGTAAGCAAGGCCATGTGACATCAAGAAGAAACAAATGTATAGATTGATGGAACACGATATGTACAGCTATAAATAGAATGGCACAATTATATCCAACTGATTTTTAGTGCAAAATCACTTTAATTATAAAATGATAGCAGCCATTTCAATAAATGCTCTTGGAGCCAGTACACATTTATATGGAAAAATGAGAAAAAATCTTAGTATAGTCTCCTGACAGATATAATATGAATTTAAAGTGAATCATAAACATAAAACATAAACTATAAAAAATGTGGAAAGAAATATAAAAGAAAGGTCTTCAGGATTCAGGGCTCTAAACAAATAATTCTTAGCCAAAAATATGACCCAGAAAAATGAAAGTTTATAAATTGTTCATATCATTGAAAGCTGTGTTTAACCAAGAGAATGAAAATTCAAGCTACAGAGTTTGAACAAAATATTTGCAAACTACATGTTTGATACATAACTAGTATCTAATATCTAAATATGTCACTTAAAATAATTATTCACAAAAAGAAATTAAAGTAAAATATCTAGCTAGAAATGAACACTACATAGGAACAGGCATTCCACTAGGGAGAAAGTCAGATGATGAACAGGCACAGGAAACATGTTCAAGATTCATTAGCCAGTGAGAAAATAGAACTGAAAACTGCAGTGAGATGTCACTACACACCTATCACAAAACCAAAGCAAAAAGTAGATACTGATGACACCAAGGGCTGACCTGGGTCAGAGAACCCGGGTCACTCGTGGGTTGCCAGTGGGAAGGGAAAATTGCCAGGCCACCTGGAACAACAGTGTAGCATGGCATGCTGTACATGACTATCAAATTACCCCAGGACCCAGCAACGATGCTAACGGCCTTTTAGCACGGAGAAATTAAAACTCAAATTCAGACAAAAAACAAAGCTTACTGCAGAATTATTATTTTGGCAAAAATCAAAAAGAGGAAACAATCAAGCAGTCTTTAATAGTTGAATGGTTTAGTTGCCAAACTCCGACACCTTCAGTAATTGATATCCTGCTTTAGAAAGGTCAGGCTGGACTATACGGTGATGTCAGTAACCGATTCTAACTAGAGTGAATGATCTCATGTAAATATTCTATTGAACTAATTTGATCAACATTAACCAAATTTCAACTGAGATTGTAAGTTTCCAATATTCCTATTTTAACTGAATTTTCAAACGATCATATACAATATAGAGATCTTATTTAGTTCTGCAGCCCATTTTTTTGAGGAATGCTTATCACCATCTGAAACTATGCTGACATTTAAAATGATCTATAGATTGGCTTTCCTTCCTGCTTGCTGAAAGTATATCTGGCTGCCTTGTTTTGGTGGGCCGGTTTCTGATACTGTAAGGTGCAGCTCGTAACTTGCATGTCTCAATACGCAGCGGGTGCATTTAATTTTCTTTTTCAGGACGCTCTAACCTGAAAGCAAAATGATCTTTCTTATGGTTAATTCAGCGTTCTGAAAATAAGCACTTCAAAATAAGATTACTGGAACGAAAGTGTGGAATGAAAATTGTGATTAGAAGGAAAACTTAAGTAGAACTTAAGTTCTACTCTCTACTAGCTTCATTTAATTTTTGAAAACCTTGATTTTATTTTCTGAAATGCGGACTACTCAATCTACACATAGCCTATCAAACCTAGTGGAGGTAATGACCTGATACGGTGAGCTGCTGTTTGCATGTATCTGCCCAAAGACAATAGATGTCCAAGGAGCGACGAGCTGGTTGGCTCTTTGTCATTAGGCAGCATTATTAACAGAACAATATGGGAACCAAAATTCATGAGTGACGATCGATCGACTTTCACTCCCCAGAGGGCCCGACTACCCTTGGTGAGTAAATTCTTAAGTAACGCTTCTGTCTTAAGTAATAAAAAATGTGTGGGTTGATTGCATGAATTGAATTCCTTCCATGGGCTGAAGGTGAGGCACCATCTTGGCACTGGGCTCGCATAACTCTGTAGAGAGGAGTGAAGAGATGTCCACCATTCAGAAGGTCTGGGTCTGTTCACAGACCTCCTCTGCTTCTGACGAGTCCTCTGTGAGACGGGCCCCATGCTAGTGATTAAAGCCAATTCCTTTTCAGGAGACATCCGAGGTAGGGCTTTGCTTTCTGGAAGAGAAAAATTTTTCAGAGAGATAAAGACTTACTAATATAAATAGAAAATAATTTCTGATGAAAATAGATAAACCCAGGATTCTTATCTGTAAAATTAAAATGCCATAAGCTTAGCCTTACAGACTAGGCTTCTAATCCTAGCACTCTGGTAGGCTGAGACAGGAGGATTACAAGTTCAAGGCTATACAAGATAACTTTGTGACTTTGACAGTGTCTGTGTCAAAATCAAAACTCCAACATAGATTCAATCCCCAATATCACCACCACCACCACCAACAGCAAAAAGCAACAATGGGATCTGGTGTGGGAGAAACCTGAATAAATGTGAATAGTTATATAGATGGTTATCAAATTAACAAGAAAAATCCTTGTTGTTTTTTCCCCCAATATAAAAGAGCAATGTTACTAATAGTAGTAATTGTCATGATGCGCTTGGTCTGGTCTATGTATCAAGCAATGTCTTCAGTGTTACATTATTATCACTTTAATAAGAAAGAAATTAAAAATTAACTATTAATTTTGAAAATAAATAAATTAAGGATTCCTACTGTTTAAAAAATGCAGCAATATATTCTATGGTTACAAAAATTGTTCATATTATAAGTCTACCACATTAGCAGTTGCACACTTGATAAATTATTTAACTTTGTGAATTTCAGCTTTCTTGGGTATAAAATTGGTTATAATATTAGCTATTACTGTAGTTGTTGAGATCCCTAAAGGTGACATCATATTAGAAGTGCCTGGTACCACACTGACCTCACTGAAGACCAGAGGCCCAAAAGTGAGCTGTGATGGGAAGGAGGAGGGTGTGGCAGAGTCAAAACTGGAGAGGGGTTTGCAATTTTGATGCTATATATACGTGCACACAATACTCAAGCTCAATGTAAACATCATGTATCACATATCAATAAAATGGGGGGAATGAAATAAATAAAATAAGAGATCTATGTTTTGGATAATATTGTATGAATAAAATTGTCTTTTTTAACACTGGAAAAAATGATTAGTAGCTGCAGTCACGGCGCCATGTGTGCTGAAGACGCAAGCAGTGCTCTTGGCTTTCAAAGAGACGCCAGGCTGAGGGAGGCAAGGTCACCAAGACTATTCAGGTTGTGGGGGGATGTTCTGCACGGTGGTGGAGAAGAGACGCTGTGGCTCTGAGTAAAGGATCATTGATCACCCCCACGCAGGTGGCCCCGCCGAAGGTCCTGGAATGAACAGGACAAGTTCATCACGTGTCACTTTATTTTCAACGGGGTATTTTGTAAAGAGCAAGGACTACGGATGCAGGCCACTGGGTGGCCTTGGGAAATACTCGTTTCCACTCAGTCCGCAGACATCTATAGCATTGAACACGGCCACAGCCACAGGGGGCAGAGTGACGAACAGAATGTGACTCAGGACCCAGCAGTAGCTCAGGATCCAGGGAAGGGCAGAGGCCGATGTCTACAGCCTGAGAACAGTCTGGGGCATGATATGATGCATTGTTCAGATTGTATACTTCTGATCATAAAAGTTGGTGATTATCAATAAGTCTACAAAAACAAAAGACACACGTCAGGTCTGTCCTCAGAAAACTGTAACTTAAAGGAAGGCAAGGCATCAAAGATCTCGGGAACTCGGCATCTCAGTGAGGGGAAGAAACAGTGTATTTAGGCCGCAAAGGTTGTTGTGTTTTGACAGGCAAGATCCAATCAGATATCAATCATTGCTCATGATCCGCCAAGATCAGTAAAGGGAAGTGGAGATCGCCTTCTTCTCCTCTTTGTCTTCTTTTCCCTTTCATTGATTTCAAAATTTAAAAAGTGCGACGACAGGCACCAAGCCCTCCCCTCGAATTTCCCCACCTGGCTGCAAGCACGCCTTTCTCACTAGCATCTTTCATGCCACTTTCTGGACAGCTCTGGAAGTCCTTTTTCGAGAGTGAGTTTATTTGTGCTGTCCTGAGTTGATTGGAAACGTGCTTAGAGTCCCAGCACCAGCCACAAAGTCTACTAACCTGACTTCCCAGCATCACTGAGCTTGGCACTCATTGCCATGCCACAGGATATTACAAATGCATATAGTACCTTAAGTTGGTAGATAACACTTTGCAGGTTGCGGCAGCCTAGAAGTTCACCCTACCTGCTGCCCAGTAGGGACAGGATTACACAAGCCAGCTGCACGTCCCATCTCGTGAGCGTTTCCAGATACTTGAGGTGGGACCAGACCAACTGTGCTTATTTCTGTAAACTGGTAACGACATCAATCTGTCCTCTAAGAGTTGAGAAAGAAACACCATGTCAGCACTACCCCAGACACTGATAAGACGACTCGAAAGGAATGTTTCTTAAGTTGAAAATTAGACTCAAAACTTACCTCCCAGGAGAAGTGGCTCTGCTATTTAACCTGTAGAGAAATTAGTATTCTCACATGAAAATTGGTGCTAGCTCAGTATATGTCACAGATTTGACTTTTAGATCATCTTAAATAGTAGTTATTAACCAGTTAACAAAATACGTGGTGCATATAACGTGTCCTTAGGATACCTGTTTTATTTTTTCTTCCCTGTTCTGTGTCTCATTTGATTCTTTACACTGGGCCATCTACCTCCAAGAATACTGTCCTTGTGATTTATAAAAATGTCCTTGATTGGTGCAGGGGTGTAGCTCAGTGGTTAATGGGCAAGGTCTCAGGTCTGACTCCCCAGCACCACATAAGCAGAGTGTGGTGGTGCACGTTGGTAATACCAGCATCTGAGAGGCTTAGGCAGGAGGATTGCTATGAGAATCAATCTTGTATAATGGAGACTTTCACTAACCTAACGAGCAGTTCTGATTCACACCTTGTCTTTGCTGCTAAAGAATTTAGGCTATTAGTTAAGCAAGTCGTCCCATTTTTGTCAGGTCTCCCTGACAACTGAAGGTATTATGCTGAAAAGCTTTTCTAAGCAGGTGCATTGAAGGCTGCTGCCTGAGCTGCTTCTTTGGTGGAGTATTGTGCGTGTGTGTGCGCGTGTGTGTGTGTGTGTATAAGGATGTGTAAAAATATTTGGCCGAAGAGATTATTTATTTTTTGTAGACTTCTAAAGGTATTTAAAATCTTATCTCGTATCTCTCACCAGGAGAAACACTGGGTACGTAGCATTCCCCAGTGTGTTTGATCCCATAATCCACCTCACCCTCATCTGCCTTGAGACTTTCTCAGGACACGTGGCTTGCCTGCCAGACAAAAATCTGGCTGGAAAACAAGACTCTGAGGACACGCCTTAAGTATATCAGAGAACAAGTGAAAAGGCTTGAAGACTTGAAACTGCAATGTGTGTCTGTTGTTTTGGATTGTCTGTTCTGACTGATGGTGTTTCCGGAGCTCCTTAGAGACTAAAGTCTTCAAGGAGCTGAGGTCTTCCTGTTACCTCAGCTTCCTCACCTTTGAGTTCTCCATATGGAGAGAGCATGCAAAGTGAGAGCTATGCAGCCTGGGTTCTCATCTGTGGTCAGCACAAGCGGAGATGACCCAACATGGAAACACAGGTGGCGTGCATGTGGACCTACTTGTTTCTGAGTCACGCGTTCTTGGGAGGAGTTCATGTACATTTCTGTCATCCTCCTAACGGGGTTTCCTCCATTGTCATTAAGGGGAGTGAGGATTTTGTAAGGTGAAAATGTCCATGAGTCAGTCCAAAAAGTGAGTACAATTAATCGTTACTGCGTGTGGAGTTTGTGATGGTGGATTTGCATGTTCTCTCAAATGCATCCATAACTAAAGAGCTACTATGGCTCCTTGGTGGTCATTTATGTAAAATGTCAAAACAAAAAACCCATAAAAGCTGAGTCACCCTCTTTGAATGTTCTCAACTAAATAGGAAAAAAACATCCTCTGCCTTCCTGTTACAGCTTCACACGGTCAACAAGTACCTCCTCCATGTGTGCTTAATGTCATGTTTTTCACATTTGTGTATTTTTAAGGAAAGGTGAAGGCTATGCCATATTTGTTAAAAATTGCTCTTGAGAATAATGTCTCAGTAGTAGTTATTGTTTCTAACACCAAGGAAATGGCACAGTGTCATAGGAAGTAAAAATTTGTTTAGGATAAGATTTGTTCAGGTGTGAGTCATAATTCTGTTCAATGTTAAGAACTTAGAAGTGTATGTCACACACCATGTCTTTGCATGTACTGGTAGGCTGGTGCAGATCAGACTTTCAGGCACTTGACCCTGTAGTCCTCACTGGGGTGCAGTGCAATGACTTTTGAGAATATAGACAGACTTAATAATTAAAAATAAGTGACATCTTAAATAGCGCCTATTGTTTTGCACACATTAAGTGGGGGAACCCTGAATCTGACCAATCATGAACTTTGAATATACTAGAGGTTCCGTAATGAAGAAAAAGAGAACTCTAGATATTATCCAACTAGTAATTGAAATATTCATTCAGAAACTTAGCTGTATCAGAACCCACTCGATCTAGATGTATAATTTGACCACGAACGCTAATAAGCTAACTCATAAAATTGACAGCCTAGAATGCTCTGCACTGGGCCCAGGATGCTGCCGGGTGTGTGCTATGCCTTCACATGTAGCACTTGCTGCCTTCCTTGTGGAACTGAAAACACGTTGGAAAGGGTGAGCCACGCCATGTTGGTAACAGACTAGGCGCTGACTACACCTTCAAACCTTGGATCCCACCTTTGCGCTCTGCCTTCTCCTGCGCAGCCAGTCCAAGCAGATACTTCTGCCTAAGGACAAGCAGCCTCACCTACAGGGAGGCAGATCCAGGCACATGTGCACACCACAGCTTGAATAGTATAAAAACAATAATGTGTCAATATTTAGCCTTAGTTTTGCATTCAAATACATTCATTTTGGGTTTTAAAAATTATTTCTCAGTGTGGTATTGTGTGCTCATTGTTCTAGCACTTGGGAGGCTGAGGCATCTGGGCTACGTAGTGAGTTCAGGACCAGCCTAGACTACAGCATGACTTTGTTTCTATATATATATATATCCTAGAAATGTTGAAATTCAATGATTATATCAAGTGCACAGTATAACTTATGTTTATAAAATGTGCTTTTTAAAAAGAGCGTGCACGATGTTGTATACTGAATGGGAACTTTAGTTAGGGATGGAAGGCGAAGGACAAAGAGAATGACTTGAAGAAGACAAGAGAATGTCAGAAGAAAATAAGAAGCATGGAAGAAATGCAGTGACTTTTCATACACACAGCATATCAATGCACCAAGCAAACTTATGAATCTGTTTTATAATTTATTACTCAAAACATGAGCATACACCATCAGCAAATTAAGGGATCATGAGCAAATTCCAGGACTTGGATTCTCACTTGAATATGGTTCTATCTTAGTTTTTTGTTGCTGTGACTCGATACCCAATGTCCACAAATTTAGGCGTGGAAAGGTTTATTTTAGCTCACGGTTTCAGAAGGTCACAGTCCATTCAAGGGCGGCCGGCAGCAATGGAAACACATGGCAGAGGCAGAGGTGGAGGCAGCTCCTGATGACATCACAAACAAGAAACCAAGTCAAGGCAAGTTGAGACTAATCTTTCAGGGAAGGCAGGAAGCAGCTTATACATCCTTTCAGGTCTCATCTCAGTGACCAGCCCCTCCTGGATCCAGATGTGGAAGGTGTAGTAAGCCCCCACTACACGACTGCAATCTATTTTACATGCCTGTATTCCACCCTTCCAGACTAGGCCCCAGTCTCCCAACAGCATGTAATTCCATAGGCAATCCATAACAACCAATTACACGGGACTTTTGGAAGACATTCCATACCCAGACCATGATAGGTTCCTACAAATTTCTTGAATTCACTTTGACCTACTTAGCTTCCTCTGTCTTTCAGCAGGAGCAATGTACCAATTCATGCTCTTCAACTGGACACCATTGCATGACAAAGTGCAGAATTTTGATTTAGGATCAACTGACTGTGAGAGCTCTTCAGAGTGGGTGCCCTGTAAGGGGGAATACAGGTGGTTGAGGAAGAAAAAAATGTTGAACTTAGTATGGCGTAAATTTTCTTATCTTTAAAAAATTTCTTAAATAAATATTTGGAGCAGTTTAACAGATACAACACGAAATTAAACTTATTTATTCTTTCCTTACCAGAGTCAGTATCTAAGGGTTTCTGTCTAAGTGTCTCACTAAATTCTAAATATTTGGTAATTACCGTTACTAAAAAATTGTTGCACAATAGAGGAAATCATTCATTAGTACAAGTTTTCTTATTTTTCACTAAATTTTAGGTTTTGGGAACATTTTCTTTTATTATAATAAAAAAGAGCTAAGAAGCTAGGACTGCTATGAAATTGAAACACAGAGTCTTAGCAGTGAGATTGTAGTAAACTATGCATTTACTACTTAGTTTCCTGAAGTGCGTTAAGGTTAAAATTAATAAATAGACATTGGCACAATGTGGAGAAAGTGAAAGCAAGGTACACTATGTTGCCGCAAAGGCCCACAAAATGTACGACAGGTAGAGTGGTCGGAGACCTTCACAGGGCCCTGGTTCTAGTGAAGCAAGAGGGATGGACAGCATCTTTCCAAAGAAGAACTACAGCTCACAGTAGCACTCAGCTCGCCTTTGATGTCACAGCACCCTTGACCTCATGGCATAATTGCACCAGAGTCAATTAAGTTTCCTGGTCTCCAACTCAAAGCAGCATGATGAGAGAGACCTTTAAAAAACAAGGTGTCTTTTTTTGTAAGTGCAAAACACACAGGTGCCCTAGTGATGCTCTTTGATGTGTCCAGTGAGTTGACAGCTGTCATTGTCACACTAGGGTTCAGATGCTGGGTTGGGTGGCACTGGTTCTCATGGAGTCCTCTGGTTTACTATCCCATCACTTAGTGAGGAAAGACCGGGCAAGGGCACAGTACCATCTTAGCGTTCTCCTGGGAACCACGTATGACTTGAATCTCTTCAGAAGGGGCACCTTACTTAGAGCTTACAATACATGTAGATACGCTGATAGGAGCACAACTTTTAACGAGAGGCTCAAAGATTTAAATCTCTCTTACCCAGATGCCTCATTTCACAAGCCCTGCACCGCGCTCACCGAGAGCACACTGCCAGCATCTGCTGCCAGGCTGTGCTCACTTGCTCTGCCTTCCTTTTACATACTCGCCTTCTTAGACAAGGTGCTTATGCTGTTTAGTGCAATGTCCCCAGAAGTAAGAGAGGATTATAACACAAGTCTAAAGACACTGTTATGAACTCTAAATGACTAAACACTTAAATCAGTTAGATGTTCTCTACCAAGTGGTAAGCTCATAGAAAGTTGTGTTGTCCTAACCTCTGAGCTCTTTGTGATAGATAATGAAACACAAACTAGAGGAGCTGTTACAAGTCAGAAGTCACAGTCGGTCGTGGGTGGAAGAGCCAAGATTTTGCACAAGCTCAAGTAGTCTGTTGGCTACTTTCTTGTGACAAAAACAAAAAATATAAAACAAACAAAAACAAAACCAGCTGCTTTTTTTCCCTCTCCCCAGTAGCTAAATTAGGGTTTGAAACCATGCCAACAGGAAGATGCTAAGGTTCACTAAACACGTATCCAATTTAAACTTATTAGCACAATTAGTCATCTATTAACTTCAGGAGGACGTGATCATTAAATCCATAATTAATGAGACAGAACATCCTCTATTCATAGTCAAAAGACATCTAGGGTACCCAAAGCTAGAGGAGTACCTGGCTGCTGTCTGTGTATTTATTAAAAATACAGAGTCTTCAGGGCAACCACTGATCCAATGGGTGCTTATATTCTGGACACACTGATGGCCGATCCCCACCTGGATCTACCACCTCACTGTTCTTAACTCAGTCAACGACGTTTTCAGACAAAAAGACCCTCAGATATAAGAGGTACACAAAGGCTCAGACTCTAAATAGTAGCATAATGAAGTCTTCATTAAACAACTAAAGACTTTACTTGTACTATAACATTTAATCTACATAATAGTCCACCTTGGATAATATTGTTTAATTAGCCCAGTTTTAAAAATATGTAAAATAAGAATTAGAGAGATGAAATGACTGCCCTGTGGTCACTCACTGGAAATGACAGCTGGCAATATAACTCATGGATAACTGGCAGTAAAATGCATCCCTTAGCCAGTCCCGCACGCTGCATCCAAGAACTAGGCTTTTAGACTCCATAGTGCACCGATGGCCAGTGAAAAGATATTTGTGAACATCACTGAAGCAAAGGTTCTGAGATCAAGACTAGAGGAATGATTTGTTATTTACCTAATCATTACTTGACCAATACTGAGTATTAAACATATACTAGATACATTTTATGTGGTCGATGCAAAATCAGCGAGTGAGACCAGTTCTCAGCTGTCACACAATGACCTCTGGTTAAAGGAAGACAGATAGAAATGAACATGTGGTAGAGATGATTTTAAGTACCATGCCTTTTACAGTGAACATGATGTTTTATAGTTGATGCCAGATGACCTTGGGTCAGGCTCCCAGAGACAGTAGCATTTAAGTTCAGAGAAGTGGATGTCAAGAAGAGTGCAAGAGAAACAGAAAACAGATGAGTGCAGAAGGGGGACATGGGGCGGTATACGGAAATTGGCAGGAAATGGGCAACTCCACTTTCCACCTAAGTCAGCATCCAAATCAAAACATATGCTGGCAAAAAAGGGTCATTACTTTGAGAGAGGAAAGAAAACTAGGCCTCTTATTTTGTTTTATCAATTCAGCGCAGACATAAACAATTGAGAAACATGTTATAGCAAATATGAAAAGCTCCTTCTCCTTGATTTAAAGGTATGTTACAGATATGTCAGCCAAAGCATCAAGACATTGGCATAGAAACAGGTACATAACCAATGAAGCAAAGCCCAGCACCCAGAAGTAAGTACACACATGTATGGCTTCTTATTCTTTGATGAGGGGTCACGAGTACAAAACAGGGAGAGAAAAGTCCTTCAAAAATTAGACTGAAAAACTAGATGTCCATATGAAAAGAGTAAATTTGAACTTTTGTGTTAAATGATATTCAAGCTTAACTTGAAATGGATCAAAGGGTAAGAGGTAAAATCTGAAACCATTCAACTATCTGGACAGAAAAAAGAACCCAGAATATTTGACTTCGGTTGATGTATTACGCATAGATTTAATTTTTGTGGGACTGGTTTTTCAACAATGGGTCTATCCTATTCCAATCCTGGTGTTTTTTGTCTACAGACAGGCATGCAGGCAGTGGGCGTAGCTTACTTTGTTTTTTCAGAGGATTCTATATGTCTGTGGTCTCCAACCCTCTTGACACTAGGGACAAGTTCAGCTGAAGTCATTTTCTTTTTTTCCACCATTTTATTGATATGTACAAGTGCAAAATTTAAGGTTTACGATGAAGTTGAGCATTGTGTGCACCTACGTATCTTGTCAAGGTGACAAAGACTTTCCCACTCTCCTTTTGTCCCTCCCCCTACCTACCTCTCCCTACCTCCCCACCCTACCCCCTGGTTCACTTTGTTTTTTGTTTTAAGTTCCATGAGATAGTTGTGATCTGGGTTTCTCATAACAGAGAGACCATTCGATGTTTTACTTTCTGCTTCTGACTGCGGATTTTTGGTCTTCAGTACCTTGTCGAAGATAACTTTAACATGGCAGCCCCATGCAGGAGGAAAGTATGTGTGTGTGTGTGTGTGTGGGGGGGGGGTGTAGCTTCACCTCCTGCCAATCACCAGCTGTATTAGAACTTAACAGGAGCACATTAACAAGGGGCAGAGTGTCACTTGCTGGTCACCCCCTACTCCTGGCTCATCTGTCCAGCAGGACAAGTCCTTCCAAAGCCACAGACAGGTACTGGTCCAGAGCTGGAGGGGTGGAAACCCCTGCTCTAGAGCATAAGGAGTGTTTAAGCTGCTGACCTGCTCACCCACAGATATTTTTCTGTGATAAAAACTTCCCTTGCTTTAATTAACATGTGCTTGCCAAATTTATATACCCAAACATTGTAGTAGATTTTTCTATGACATCTTATCTCACTAACAGGACAATATAGACACTTCAGAGCCCATGAAAAGTGTAAACATAGGTGAGAAGTTGTAGTGAGTGGAGTGGAATGGCGCTCCCCAATATTCAAGGGGTAAAAAGTGCATGAAAGTGGAGCCCTTCCTTTTGCAGGTCATTTGGGGAAGTGTCAGGGGACAGGTTTGGAGAGAGTTGGAAAGGATTTGGGTGTTTTCTGATGGTAACAATGACACTGGAATCTAACTAAGTAAAATAAAACTTTAAAAAGCACGGTGAGAGAGTTTCCCAGCCATAAAAGTCAATGTAATTTAGAAAATTTAGAGGCCAGTCTTAGAAAGAAGAAGCTAAACATACTTACAGTACAGTTGTCAGGAGACTTTCATAGGAAGCAAAAAATCAAAAAAAAAAAAAATTCCCTGCATGATTCCAGAAAGCTGTGTTTGGTTTTCAAACAATAGAAAGGTACAAATGTTTTGGGAAAGATTACCAACCAGTGAATTCAGTAGATGTGGACAAGTTGGTGACAATTTGCCACCAAGTATTTCCCTACTATCTAGTTGTCAGGTGTTGTTCTCTGTATCAGCGTATGACAGAGAAACAAACATAAAGGGACATGTAAGATATAATAGTGTTGCGTGACAACTGTTAAGTTATACAAGCGTGGCATGTTGCCTGATGTTTATAAACATCAGAATTTCTTAACACAACCTTCAGACCTCCAGACCTTTAACCTGTGCAGGGAAACGTGTGACCGTTGGCTTTGCTCCTCCGCTCAGCCCAGAGCTGGTGCAGCTAAGCGACACAGGACGGGTGTGTGAAATGACTGATGGATGAGAAAGTAAATGAGTCAGCGCATCATCCCAAGAGCAGACCCAGAGAGAATATAAATTTAATATCCACGCTCAAAATGGAAAAATCTTTGAAATTGCCACTGAGTGGGATGAAGCACCCGATGATTAAGGACAAAGAAAGATGAAACAGGAAAAGTAATTTAGAATATGATAATGCACAATAAATATAACCATATCTAAAGCAATTTGGGGCAGGCACAATCTTGCTGGGATTCAATTGAACAGCACAAAGATGCCACGAATGTTATGAAAGCGCATCGGGATGTCTTTTCATTAAATAAGCTCTGTCCTATGTGATGTCCTGAGGAAGTCTGACAGAGAAAGCACCAGAGGACAGAGAGTGACCCTCTTGCCAAAGGCACAGGATGCTGTTGGGTGGCCTTGGGACACTTAGTGTCCCCTTCAGGCTCTGACTGCATTTCTTCACTAGAAGGACATCTTTGTCTCCCTCCTGACATGACGGTCCCTCCTCAACCGTGCCGAGTATTAATTATCTTTCTGTTAACATTTCCCTATACATTGTTAATCTTCCAGGCTGGCATATAAACAACCTTCATAAATTTAAAAACCCACCTACAAAATCCTACAAAAGTCTGACCTAGCGATTCGTTTTTCTAAATCTCTGTGACATTGACTCACCTTGAAAGACAAAGATCCCTGGTTTATCTGGACACCTGTGTTTATGTGAGCTGGAAACAGTGCTGAGTCCTCACATATGCCCAAGGATGGACGTATGTGCCAGTGAACGTGCTGTAGGCCTTGGCTGGCCATCATCAGACCTAAAGCTTTCTCAGTGCTGTATGCCAGATTCCGGTTACAACAGACAAGCGGCTGCCCCGACACATGCCATGACCACCTCTTCCATAGATTTCCAACATGGACTGGTGCATCTCTAGGAGGGCAAGAAGTGAATGTTTTAACAGAGCTGATTGCAACAGCTTTCCAATTTCCTCTTTCTTAACATTGATCTGCCCACAAAGAAAGAGCTCATGGAGGAATCCTGCCTTTCCCTCTTCCTTTTCTCGCCTATTCCTCTTCTACTGATCCAGACTCTGGCTACCAGGGCTGGTTGGGGCTGGGACTGGGATATCACCTCTTGAGCATGGGCTCTGCGGTCAGTCTGGTCCAGTAGCTCACAAACTAGCTGAATAATCTTCACTTTATTCCTTGCTTCCTCTGCATTTTCATAATCTGAAAATAAACACAGACCTGAAATTCATTAAAAGCAGATATTAATTAGTACTGATGATGGTGTCAACATTGTCAAGGTAATTACTGTGAATGTAACTAATGACTTAGCAAGGTAGATTTCAATTCTTGTCTTTCAGAAAATTAAGGACGAATTCAGGTGTCGGTAAAGTGATTTTCAAAACGGCAGTGGACACGGTGTTTATTTGTGACATACCTTTAGGTAGGAAGTAAAAGACTGAAAGAAGTTACTTGAAAAAAAATTGTCTCCATTCGCTTATTCATTATGAAAACATTTTTAGTGCTGATTAGTAAAGTATAGAAACTTTTTAAAAATTGAATTATAAATGAAACTTTCTCACTCTAAAAACAATAGCTTGGTCTATGAATAATGTTTTGTTTCATAATTAGTGATTACTCACAAATCACAATCATACATAGACTTTATTAAATCCTTGCCCTCATAAGAACCTTAGAAAAAGATATTTAAATTTGACTTTTAAAAGCATGTATTTATATTACATAATATTGGATCTAAATTGCTCAGTTGCCTTTCCTTTGTTTTTCCTTAGAATAAATTAAAAACATGATGCATTGCATATTTTCCTTTTTAATTTAAAATCAATTCAGTTTTAATTGGTGTATTAACATGAAAATTATACATATTAGTGGGACACCGTGTGATGTTTCAATATATTCATACTTTACATAATGTTTAAATCAGATTAAACATATTTATCTCCTTACACATTTGTCATTTCTCTTTGGTGAAAAACAATTTTTCCAAGTGTATTTTCTATAATATTCAGTGAAGTATCATTACCTATAGTCAGTTTACTGGGCGAGAGTGCCCTGTGCCCCAGGTATGAAGCAAAGCCCTGCGAACGTGTGTTTTCATCCTAAAGTGTGCAACATTGCTGAGAGAGGGTTGACGGGAGAGGCTAGAATCGTACACAAGCTGAACAATCTGCCTAGTCATAGCGAGAATTTAAAAACTGGCCTGTCTAATAACAGAAGCTGGACTCCTCACTACTTGTGGGAAATGCCGCTGGAGAAGAAAAGCAACCTTTAGGAGTTACTCAAAGAATAGTGACCATCATGGAGAGAGCCCAGCGGATTTCCAGCTGGAGGTGCCCTGCCCCCTTCCCTAAGGAGGAGAAGGTGTGAACTGATTGCAACTGCAGAGGCTGCCTGCCAGAGGTCACACCGACACCCTGCCACCTGCTATGGACTGCTGGATGTCCACTGAGGAAGAAAGACCTTAGGTCTTTTTTTCCTGACACCGAGGTACTGAGAGTGAGTCGATGCTGGATTCACTGAGAAGGCCCTCCCTCAGCGCTGCCAGGCAACGAGCGTTTCCTCTGTGGAAGCCCGGCGGTTTCATGCTCAGTGTGGGTCTGTGGATGTATCAGCAGCCGTAGGACTCCAAGCAGTTCATCACCAGAAGAATCCGCCATGTTGCCTCCCTGGACCATCCTGTAGCATGTGTTTTGCTCTTTCCACTTTTTCTTTTATTTTTTACAAGATCTGATGTGTCAAACGTTCCTTTCACGGCTGATATATTTATTGACAAGTTTAAGAACTCAGAGCATATTTGCAAATACTGAAGATTCAGAGTACATTTAAAAAAAAAAAAAAACATGTCTGTGCCTCCCTTGCAGATTCTATAGCGATGTTGTTTATGCCTACAAAACTTCCTGCGGACATCTTTACATCATTTTCTGAATCTGGAGATGAATGAGGGGCGACGTTTCACTTTGCTCTTGCGTGTTCTGAACATGGAATGTGCTGATTCTCTCAATCTACTTTGTTCTTATTTCTTTCATTAGTGTTATGTAATGCTTATTGCCCAGAGCACATACATTTTCAATGTCTACTTACATACTCGTCTGTGTGCACCGACTGCATTCACATGGCTTAATTATCAGTGGCAGCAAGCTTGTTAACCTATAAATATGCCTGGTTTTTGTAGAGATATCACATATCCAGTTTTTAATTAAATTATTAAAACCATAATGTAACTTTTGAGGGATTTAAAATATCTATGCAAACAATGACACTATCTGAAAACAGGAACAGTTTATTTCTCCCTTTACAACATGTGTAAGTTTGATTTTTTTTGCTTTATTGCAGATGTCAGATCTTCCAAAACAAGATTCTTGCTTTTTGTTTTGAATTTTTGTCCTTTTGCTGATCTTATGAGGAGTGCTTTCAGTCTTTCTTTCTTTTTTCTTTCTTTCTTCCTTATTTATTTATTTTTTTGAGACAGGGGCTTGTTCTAGCCCAGGCTGATACTGAACTCACTATGGAGCCCAGGCTGGCCTTGGACTCACAGCAATCCTCCTGCCTCAGCCTCCCAAGTGCTGGAATCACAGGTGTGTGCCACCACACCTAGCTTGTGTGATGCTGGGAAGTCAAATCCTGGTACTTTGCACTTGACTTTGCCTTTGCTAGGCAAGGGTTTTAACCCCTGAGCTACTCCTTCAGCCCTGTCTTTCTCTATTAAATATGATGTTGGCTGTAGATATATTTGGAAATGTCATTGTTCCAAGCTGAGGCAGTGCTCGACTGCTGTTAGATTTTGCCGTAAGGCTTCCCCATTCCAGTGAATGAGAACCTGCATCACTATCATGTGCTTGCAGGGTCGTTTCTGGTTCACTGTTGTGAGCTGCTGTTGACTTTTCAGCAGTGTTTAAACGGTTATTTTGATTTTTCTTTTTTATTTTATTTTCTCAAATTTTGTGTTCTTTGTTTATGGTCTGGTGCCTTTGCTCTCATTTCAATTCTGGTTCTACCTCTGGAGGAGCGTGAGGTCACAGGGATGGGCTGCTGGATGTCCACTGATGAAGAAAAAAAGCCCTGAGGTCTCTGGGGAAGAAGAGTCTTCCAAGGGTAGGCTGAGCTTGTGGTCATGTTGCTCTGTCCAGATCCACCTGCCTACTTGCTGTATCAAGATGAGAAGAATCACTTTTGCAAATTTTTAAGGACACTTCTACACATTGAACTCAGTGTTCTTTACATTAAACTCAACGTCTCCACAAGGTGATTGTAGAGTAAGGGTGGAGAATGCCCAACTCACAGGCCCCACGCAACCTGCAAAATCACTTGGTTTCAGCATTCCAAGGCCTCACCAAAGAGGGACAAGTTCAGCCATCCCTTTACAAGTAAGTAAAGTGGCCTTCGCAGGAAAAAGGTCCTTCACCCCTGAAAGGCTTAGTAGAATATTATTGTTTAGATGCAAACAATTTCAATCTATCTGCCTGGCAGTTAAGCACATAAGTTTATAATGAACACTACCTACACCATTCACCACCATTCACCAAAATTAAAAAACACTACCGAGCCATTTTCTAGTTTGGTTAATACTGAGTAGAGGAACATTAGGTCGAATAGATCTAGCTGAAATTCAAGTCTGAAGACTCGTAAAAGGAATTATACTCTCCTTTGTGTCTTGTAAATATCAAATGATTGGCCAATTATGTGTATGAAGAGAGATATCTAATAACATTAAAATGTATTCGTTTAGTCATTTATACATTTTTGGTATTGATATTTTGTTTCTTATGTGGAATAGCACAAAATATGACAAGTGAAGGTAAAATAATTTAAGCAGATATATCTTTAGTTTACAAATTGACCAACAGAACAAATTCAAGAATATTCTTATTTTCTTTCACATTTCTTCCTTCTTATTCTAATGCAGGAATGATTTTACTTGCCAACACTTATTTTGCAAGACCAATGTAATCTAGAGCCACCATTCCCATTCTTGAATTTGTAGAAAATTAAATCTGTGTTTGTTCCTATTTAAAATGATAATAAATGTTATACTTTATAATTATTATCTTTTTTAAGTGAAGCAAGATATTAGTATAGTGAGTCTCACTGAATATTTTTAAGAAAATAAATTATGTTCAATCTTACATTAGCTTGCATACTTTTATTGTGTTTTTTAAAATATAACTTCCACTAACAATGGATGAAAATGGGACATAGAATAGTTGGAAAGATAAACAAGGTAGCAAGCACTCAAAGAATTTTGGTAGAAAATGATAAATTCTGCTTTTTGAGGTTTTCTTCTGACCACTTTACCTCCATGTTTCCCCAGATGGACTAAATTGCAGACCATCTCCTTTGTGAGGTTGAGTAGAAAACTTCTTTTCTTACAGCATTTTCTTTAGAAATCATGTGATTATACATTTTTGGTCTGCCTCTGTTTAACTGTCGATATACATTTCGTTTTTAACCTCTTGCTCTTTCGCTTTGACACTGTTGTTCCACTATTGTCCACTCATAGCCTCTCAAATATTAGGAACAAAACACAATATTAAGGAACTAGCTCCTGGAGGTCAGATTGCAGTAAGAAAACAAAACTAGGCAGAGAAACAACAGGCAGGAAGTGGAGGGAGTGTCTGAGAGAAACCTGGAGAAGCAGAATTCGGAAAATCAGGGGTAGAGCAATTCCAACAGAGCAGGAGCCAAGTGAGAAGTGGAGATTCCGGGAGGGAGAGGCAGCACGAGAGGTCCATGTGACTTCCCAACCAAACCACTTGTCCATTAAATCGGTTCTCGATATTAAACTGAATGACTTGACTTGTCATCACATGAATACAGACGTTTTCTCGAATATCTCTTTGGCTCTATCCTGATTTCAAGTCCTGCTGAGCCAATCACAGGCGATCACACCGTAGCAACTGCTTAGGATGCAGATGTGCTGGGACTTCATAAAAGTAGAGGTCAGGGCAGACAGGCAAGTTTGGAAAATTCTTGGAAGTTCAAAACGAATTTAATGAACTTGATTAGAAGTGCAGGCTAAAAGAATTCGATTCATGCCTCACCCAACATTTTTGTTTGAAGTGCAAAATTGTTCACACTGTTTACCTTTCTCTCCATCTAATTCAGCTTCGTTTCTATAAAAATAAAGTTATTACGACGTTGGTCATTCTTGCTTTTCTTCCTATGAAAGTTTGCAAGGAAAACTTACAGTCGGGAACTTAAATGCTGCCTGTGAGATGGTCACAGCGTCTTGTTTCAACTACAGACTAGATAAATGACGAGTAGGCTTTCAGACAAAAAGTAACGCTCAAATACACTGTGTGAGGTAAAAAATAGCTTGTAAGAGTTATGATGGTCAGTTTTGAGAACCAATATTATGTTGAAAAATACTGTATGCAGCATCTATGATTAATAAAGTGGCACTAGTGAGAGTGGAAATGTCTCCGACGACCAGTGAGGGGGGTCTTTGCCATCAAAGATAAATGGTAAATGACTTTTTCTTCTTTTTCCTATTTGTATATATCTTGCTCCATTGACAGTCTGTATTGAATCCTTTCATGTAAATCAATCTAAGTTAATCTAATTAATCTACTCACAGAAGGCTAATTCATTCATTCATTAATGGCATGCTTGGTATAAACTTAATATTCAATCTGAAATTGAACACAAAGTCAAATAAACTACAGATTCTGCTTTCAAAGAATTTCATTTACACCTAGAAGAAATCTTGTGAAGAGTCAAAAACTATATAGTATTTACTTTTGTTTCTTTGACATCCGAGGCTTCGAGAACCCAAGTAACATGTCCAAAATAACAAATAAAAATATAACGGAGCCTTTTCTCTAAAAACTGAAATGTCTTTACTGACACACACAAACACACACAAAACCAATTTTAGGTTTTAATAAGGTAGGTGCCGTACAATGCTTTAATACATAAGTACATTGTATAATGAACTTGTTTACCTATGTCTGTAAAAGAAGAATTCACAATAACTAAGCTGTGGAGATAGTCTCAATGCCCATCAACAGGTGAATGGACAAAAGCAATACAATATTACTCAACCATGAAGAATAATTAAATAACATCAAAATAAAATGATAGCATATGAAGGATAATGGATGAAATTAGAAAGCAGCATGTTAAATAAACTAGACTCAGAAAATTAAATATCATGATTTTTGTTATCTGAGCAGATTAATAATATGCAAATTAATAAATAAAGAATGAAAAATGAAGAAGAGACGATAGGGAGCACAGAAACAAAGTGTTTGTGCCCAGAAAGAGGCAAGAAGAAGAAGAAGAAAGGGAAAAAGAGATGGAGAAGGATTAAAATCTTCAAGGGAAAGAATATTCATTTGATTCCTGGGAGTGAGCAGGAGTTTCTACACACTATGGCTACCATCTCCTTTCCCTCCTTTTATGGTTATTTCTGGTCATTGCCAGGGCAAGTGGAACCTGCCAGACCCTGAAGGTGGTGCATCATTGAGATTGTAATGAAACTGGAATTTATCCAGCCCACACCCGGGCAGCCACTTAGAACTCTTGGAGGACGTTGGCTTAGGAACCCTGACGGGGAGGAGCTCCTGGCCTCTGTGTATCCTTTTTCCCGTGATAAGCAAGAGTAGGATGGAGTCACACAGGAGGCAGCAGCTGAGGGGCAGGAGGATGCTCAGCTAAGTCACATAGGTGACACTCCCACACCTTCCCACACTTGGTCAGGCTGGAAAAGGGCATTGAGTGCTCCTGGTTTTTGTAGGAGACACTTCCTGAGACCCACATATTTGATTGCTGCTAGCAACTTAACTTTCCGATATGAACTGGGAATAATTTAAGTTCAGAAATCATTTCCCCCAACTTTCCAACTTGTTGAGCTGCTTTGTGATTACAATGTGTATGTCTAAAATGACAAACTTATTCCTAAGTGAAAACAAACCCGTGGAAAGGACTAAAGAAGTCAATTCCCAGGCGAGTAGGGACTGCAGGACGCAGTGGTCTTTTTCAGATGCAAACGAAGATATGCAGAAGCTGCACAAAGTTACTCCAAACCTCTCTGCCCTCCACAGCGGACAATGCAGGTCCAAATGAGGCAGTGAGCTTGTATCACAGAGAACCAGGAAGAGGTGCAGCTGGCTAAGCTCAGTGCTTTCTTGAACTTCTGTTTGCATTGTAATCCTTGTGCTATATTGCTGCCCAGATTTCGTTGCTTGATTATGAGCTAACTTTAACTCCTATTAGATTCGAAGCTACCCAAGGACAAGAACCAGAGTTGCAGTTATAACAATAATGTAATGCATTTTCAGGGGTGACAGCTAATCTTTCTGATGGCCTAATATATAGAAAACACTATAAATGTACTACCTTGATTAAATCGTTCACAGCAATGGTTTGAATTGATACAGTTATACACCTGTTTCAATGAGAGAACTGAAGCTTACAGATCATATGTCTTACTTTCATTCTCAGCATTGGCAAGATATGAGAGTAAGATTTGAATACAGGTCATTGGACACCAGGCCAGTTCGTGACACAAGTCATGCTCCTTCCCTGAATCAAACTCAGTATCTCTGTATCCATAATCTTTTTCATCTCTGCAGATTGGCATTATGTGCCTAATTACTGTTTGCATTTGAAAAATTAAGAAATAGCTAACTGAAGTCTTGTGATCCCTTAAGTAATGATATGGGCTACTTTTCAAAACAATTTTATTTAAATAATTTTAGCAAATTATTATACGCTCTATAGCAGTTTATCATGGGTGTTAAAATTAAAACAATCTGATCTATACTTTGGCTTGTTAGAGAAGACTCTATGAGTATTTACTTAATTTGCAAATTGATTTTTACTGTCAGGATTCTATACATGCACAAACGTCTCTCCCAACCTGTGAAGGACAATGTTTAGAGTAAATATACTAAGTCCAGAACTGAATCAATAGATAATTAGGACAAGTCTTTAAAATATGTGATTTGAAAAGAAAAAAAAAAGAATTGGCATTTTTGTTAATGTATGAAGGGAAAGAAGATTGCCACGTGGACGTCTCAGGACCCACGCACCGGATGGAAGCTGACAGGCAGTGAGCCTCTTCCGCCCACGTGGACATCTTGGGATCCATGCAGAGACGGAACTTGACTGGCAGCGGGGCTCCTCCGTTAATGCATTCCCATTCTGGGGACTGAGAAATGTCCCTCCGTGAGACCAAGATATAAACAGAAGCCTGATGAAGTTGACCAGTAGGTTAATCAGATGAGTCATTTTCCAAGCTAAACTAAAGAATGTAGCTCCTTCATGAAGGTGAATGATGGAGAAGAGACACAATTCAGCATAATATTTATTATGGGTGTTGATTTTGTTTTAAAATTTAGGAACAGAGTTATAGATTATAATCCAAGAAGACAGTCACCATGGAAAAATTTAAAAATATTAGTCCTCAGTGCAACAAGAGGCTATTCAGACAGACAAAATTTCAATTAGCAATGAAGAGGATAAAAGCTAATAGATTAAAAAATGAAGAAATAAAGAAAACAGATGTCTTACTTGAATCAATTGAGAAATTAATAATTGGATAAACAAATAGCATATTCCTCATCAGGAATATATTATTAAGCTATAGACAAAAGTAAAAACAAGTATTCAGTGGCAGAAGGCACAAAATATTAATTATTCTAAAAATAACATTAAGGATTTCAAGATTTATTAAAATAGGAAATGAAAATGATAGGCTTTGAGTTTTCAGTATGTTTGATGTATGTGTGTGTGTGTGTGGGGGGTCTGTCTGTGAATGTTTTGGTGCCAAGAATCAGACACAGGGCTGCACATATGCTCCCCAGAATTCTACCACCAGACTACATTGCCAACCAAGTTTCTTGGTTCTAAGTAGAAGGTAGTAAGTAACACAGAAAACAGGAAGAAAAAGCAGACTGCGTGGCAATGTGGCAGGTTAGAAGCGTTTTTAGTTTCCTTTGTCCTTACGCCCTCAAGTGACATGGACTTCTCAGGGTAGCACTTGGAAACAGGAGTTCCTGCAACGGCAGGGCCATCCAATATCTGCGATGTGGTGTAGTAGCTGTTGCGTGAATAAAATGCAGCCAGTGTGGTTAAAAACTCTGCCATCTACAGACAAATGACTCTCCAAAACGGTACCAAAGACATACCTAGCAGTAGGGACTGTCTCTTGAAGAAATAGAACAAGAAGGACTTGGCCCCCACACCTACACTATAGTTGCCTAGCTCTTACCATGTGGAGCACTCAACTGCAAATGAATCAAGACCTAAACGCAACACCGGAAAGCATAAATCTATCAGGAAAATATTAGCACAGCACACTTGCAGACGCTGACATATAAAATAGTTTCTTGGATGTTCTCAAAAGTACAAAATCGAAGGGACAGAAACCGGCTTACAGCCAAATGAGAAGGTCTGCACTGCAAGGCAGATGACCGACAGCAGAGTCATGAGAGAAGACCTATGGGACAGGAAGCGCTGGGAGCCACTCGTGGTGTGGCACCTCGGTAGGTTTCATTGACCACTGGAGAGACAGCGCAGTACTAGACAAGAGGTGATCAAAATGGAAGCTGAATGTGTAAACATTTTTATTATGGTAAAGAAACACTTTGCTGTTAATCTACCTTAAAATACTCCCTCTACCTCTAACGTACCCAATCTTCCTTGACACTTTTCTTGTAGCTCTGAAAGTCACCTTTTCCGAGTATCTTTATAGTTTTGTAATAAAATTCCAGCGAACGCTTCCGTGGAGGGCATTCAAGGAATGGCAGGCTCCCACAAAACCTAGGGATGTGTTCCAGTGCACCTTATCTTCTGGATTCCACACCCTGCAACTCTGCCTCTTCTGCACAGTCAAACGCCATGAAAGGTGTGTTGAGATGTTTGAATCAACATGGGACCAACAGGCACCCACAACACTGCAACTAAGACACAAAAGAGGAATTTCAGAACTTCAAGGAAAGCAGCAAGGTGAGGAGCTCAGTGTACTCCGAGTGAGGGAGTACGTATTTTGAAAGCCATTAATGACAATGTGTCTTTTTTGGTAATGCATTTTTTAAAAATCATACTTTTTAAATAAAACACACCATGTATTTGTATACATACATGCACACATGTTAGAATATTAGTAACCCATACAAAATAAAATTGTCATTGTAACAAAATAAATGAAAGCAAAGGATATTAAGTTTTATGGATGATACTGATGCAGAAAGACAGATGTCTTCTTGTACATCAAAACTGAAGAAAAGGAAATCTTGTCATAAAATAGTGACCACTGGAGGCTGAGGTTGAGTAAGAGGAAGAGCAGAGCAGTTTGGACGATGATGAAAACAAGAAAGAGAAGCAGAAATTAGACACAGTTACTATTTGACACAGAAGAATAAAAATGCTGAAGTAGACATCAACAGACAATTGGATTTTTAAAAATGTGGTATAAGTACCAAATGGAACACTACTCTGTCACAAAGGAAGAGTCCAGTCGTTTGTAGGGAAATGGACACAACTTGAATCCATCAGGCTTAGTGGAAGTGAATCCGATTCAGAAGGTTGCATATTACAGGATTTCTTCAAGATGAGAAATCCGGAGTATAAATAAACAATAGAGTCAAAGAGACATGATGTTGAAAATCAAAACATGAGGAAGGGTGGAAAAGGCAGAAGAGAATGTGAATTTGTTATATATGTGCACAAAATCCTAAGGCTCAGTGTAACCACTGTGTATCACATATGACACATAAATATTGATCATGCACACACATGCATACATAGATAGATAGGTAGATAGATAGATAGACAGACAGACAGACAGACAGACAGACAGATAGATAGATAGATAGATATAGACATATATAAATGGGGAAAAAAGTACCCAGACCGCTTCTTACTAAAAACTAATAAGTGAATCAATCTCTCTTCTAAAATTATCAGGTCAAAAAAGTCCCAAGTCCATTTTCAGTAGTGCCATCATTAAATCATTCTGAATCTGTGCATATTAAAATGCTACTAAGAAAAAGAAGAATTCACAAATTACTTTAGGCAAACATGTATCATAAAATTGGGAAATAAATTTGTTTTTGAATTATTTATTTTACCAAGAATGACATAATAATGGTTTTAAAAGAATCTTTGTGTCTTCATAATGGAATTCAGAGTTATATCTTAGAATATTTAATTTTTGCCAATCTTATGAAATTTTTTAAGGAAAGCATAATATTCTTAAATTTTCTTTCATTATTAGGAAAAACTATAGTATGGAATGAACAAGGATGTGAAGAAAATATTTAACAGCATCTGCAGATATAAAAACATGATCTGTAACAAAATATTACATACATAGATAAAGGAATATATCAAAAGAGCAAAAGACTTCATTAATAGTTTTTTTCTTCCAGAAGCAAAAGAGTAGCTTAATCATTTGAGACTTAGTTGATAAATTACTATTTAATACAGAAAAGAATAATATTATATTATTTTTTCTTCTTCCCCACATTTTATTGATATGTATACGTGCAAGATTCAAGGTTTACAGTGAAGTTGGGAATTTTGTGCACATACGTATCTTGTCAAGGTGACAAGGGCTTTCCCACTCTCCTTTTGTCCCTCCCCCTGTCCACTCTGCCCTCCCTCCTCCCCCACCTTAACCCCCTCTTTCACTTTGTCTATCATATTATTTTTGAGAGATTCAGGAAAACATTTTGAATAGAAATCAAACCAGAAATCATAAGTTAATGCAAATAAAATATTGTAAGTTACTAAAAACTTATATATAGATAGATATTTCACTTACATATGTATCATATATATCCTTTAATTGTATATATAACTATATGTATGAATATATATACATGACTACATATTGATAAATATATACGTATGAGACTTCCAGAATGTTCTTCCAACTAAAACAGTGACTATAGCGTTCCTTTTTAGTCCTATTTAGCATATTGGGACTGATGGATCTAATGATTCCCTCTCTGCCTCTCTGTCTCTCTCTTCTGTCCCTTTCTTTTATGTATACATGTATATATTTTATTTCCTGGGAGATCTTAATCCTCACTGTGACTTTAAATATTATCTGACCAATAACAGCTCATGAAGTCACCCTAAAAACTCATTTTTGGTTATGTTGCATTCCTGAGCTCTCGTCCCACATTTCTGATCCCTGTATTACTTTGCTATGGCTGTCATAGCAAATTTCCATGGTGTGGCTTCAATCAACACAAATGCATTCTCCTGCATTTCTGGTGACGAGGGTCTAAGTCCCCGTGCTCAGAGAAGTCCACCTCCTCTCGCGTCTCTGTGGGCAAAGCCTTCTGTGCCCCGTTGTCTGCCGCGGGCGGACTCCGGTTCTGCTTGCCTCTGGCTCGTCACCCCAATATCTGCTCCCACAGTCACGTGCTCTTTTCTCTCCTTCAGACTGCCCATAGCTTTTCTCTTCCAGGGATGCCTGCCTTTGGGTCTCATCTAAACACAAGGAACCCTAATTTGGGGTTTTTAAAAGCTTAGTTACATCTTCAAAACTACTTTTATCCAAATAAGTTCGCAATCATTGATTCCCAGATGTAGATAGATTTTTCTGATTAGGGTCTCTTGTCATTCTGTTTCTATCTGCTCATCCAAATTTATTCCCATTCCACTAGAAGGCTGAAGGTGTTGAAGAGAAACAGCAAATTACTTTAAGGCCAGCAACGAGCCAGGTAGAAGAACAAGGGCTGTTCACCTCTGGACCCTTAGCAGTTATGCCCTCTCAAGACAAATCGCTTTACTTCTATGAGTCAACATGGTGAAACATCCCTTGTATGTCTATAGGCCCTAATGATGTCATCCTGTAAGGACTCGTAGGTCCATTGAGTTTGTGTCTATAAAGGTGATTTTGTTAACCTGCAAAATAAAAATTTGTTCATAATCAGTTGTTTGATCTAAGGCAGGAGGGCTAAAATGGATGAGATCCGTTAATGAAGTTTTACCAACTGACCATTACGAGAATCAAAGGTTCTCTGAGGACAAAAGAAAAAAAGTCATAAGTAAGGAAGAAACCTGTGAAGAGAGACCAGACACGCAGAGGCAGAAAGAAGGCAACGTGGACAATATAACACTGAACAGCTGAACTGTAAACTCTCGGCCAGTCAGGCTTCTTCTAAAGGCTCCAAAAAGAGGGGAGGGAAGAAACAGAACAGGGCTGCTCCGATGAGCCAAACAGAGCTGCTGGTGTCTAGCAGGCTGTGTTTAAGGAAGTCCTATCAGTGTTTAACACCCCAGCGACATTCCAACTAAGAGTAAACAAGGAATGGCAATGGCAAAACTGAAAAGGCCCGAGGGGACTGGCAGTTAGGGCACCCCACACTGAATCAGTTTTTAGAGCTTTAAGCAGGTGGAGCACGTGGCAAGCCCTTTGAAAGAGTGCCCTTCTAAGTTTACTTTGCTTGGCCTGTTATTACACAGACTTCAGACACAAAAGAGAATTAACAAATTTCACCATTGTTACAAACACGCACTGATAACTTTCCATAAGACATGCTGATGTCATCAGAGGAGGGCAGTCTTTCTGCCCCAGAGGTACAAGCATCGGTTCTATCATTTATCGTATGTGTGTTTTGTTGTTCTGTGCTCGAATAGCTATGCTTGTTATGTCCTCCAAAAGAGGAAAAACAGACTTCTTGGAAGCAAATGTCAAATGTAAATTCAGGATGTTAAATAGAGAGAAGCCTCCCAGGAAATCAGTCTAGATGTCAACACTTTAATAAAAATTGATTAGAATGTCATTGTGAATCTCATCAAGATGTTTATGATAATGATCAAAGATGAAATCATCCCTTGGGATAAATAACAAGGTCACTAAATTGTACCTGTGGTCCTAACTGGTCTCACCACCCCTAGTCTCATAGCCTATCGGCAGCCACCCCTTGGATGCTGGAGACAGGTCACTAAGATGATCATCTAAATGCCCTGTGATGTTTTAACTCTCCTAAATGAACTGCTCAGGCTATATCTAATACGATGTCGTCTTGCTGGCTTTCCTCTGGTCCCGTCCTTAGGTCTACCTTTGCTCTCGCTCCCCGGGGTCTCGTCGTTGGCCCAAACTTTGTACATGGATTTTTTTCCTGACTAGCAAGCTCCGTTGTGACACCTTTCCCTTGCTAATGTCTAGTATCAAAGGTCGCTCTGCCCTAAGACTTTCTCAACCCTCCTCAGTTCCTCATCACAATCCTCAACAGTTTTCTTTGTAACATTAGTTACACAAAAGGAAGTCAGTAAATGTGTACTGACATATTCAGGGAGCAAAGAAATATTGGGTTATTTCTTCTTCAGCATTTTTAATTGATGAAAAGAGGGGAAGCAAAACAAATTTTCGGTTTGTATAGTGTTGCTAGAGGACAGGGTCCTGTGACCCTCTGTTCTAAGTTCCTTGTGTCCTAAGAATTGGTAGGTCATGTAGGATTCACAACTCTTACAAACCGAAAAGGGATTTCAAAGACACGTGATTGGACAAGGTGCAACCCTTTCCAAGCCTGTAGTAATTCAATCAATGGTGGCTTGTAGGTAAAAGATTAAGTGATACTCACTAGCAACACCACAGGGGGGACAAGTCAACTAAAAGAGGAAGTCATTTAAGTCCTTTTTCCCACCCCTAATGGGTTCCCAAAGAGTTCAATTTACTCACATTTTGGAGGAATTTAGTCCAGAGTTAGCAGGTTCCAAGGCAGGAATGTCTTAGAAAGCATCTCATGAGCAGAGGGAGCTGGTGACCAGACACCGTATCAGGCCAGGCATAATTATGTTATCTTTTGCTTGAGACATACAAGCATCTTTCAGTGGCTCTCTGGCCAGACTTCTGGTTTGAGAACTTGGCGTTATTCACCTCTCGCTCTAATTTCAGCTCCTTCCACTCCATACTGCCACCTGCATGGGTGACTCTTCTTTTTCAATGCTCTGTGTCGCCTTGTAATGCCTGTGGGTTGGTACATACTTTTCCTTTTTTGACATGATCTCACTTTGTAGTCCTGGCTGGCCCTACACATGATGTAGTGCAGGCTGGCCTCAGACTCCCTGCAGTGCTCTTGCCTCAGTAACCCAAGTGCTGGCATTACAGGTGTGCACCTCCACAGCTGGTTTGCGTGGTGTTCAAAAAATGAACCCATGGCCTTGCTCTTTGAATTGGTTACAGTCTTAGGAGAGGCAGAACTTACAGAAATATTAAAAGGAGGGGGAGGAGGGGATTTATTTGGAGAACTTACAAGTACAAAGAGAGAGGAAGTCCAAAATTGTGGCCTACACGTCCAGCGGTTGCTGAGACTTGAGGTAGAAGAACACACACCTGAGATTACAGGACAGTCTGTGCCAGTCTGCTGCAGAATGTCACTGTTCAAAGAGCTGTGGTGAAGCCTGGAGGCTGGACTGCATCTGTGATGGAGATGGGCACTGCATAGACAGGAGCAAGTCGATGACCATAGACATGCAGGAAGGCTAGAGCTTGCCCAGCAAAAGCTATAACAATCTTCCTTCTTCCGGTTGGGCCTCCCACATCCAGGGTGGGTGTTCCTCCTCATTTGCTGGCCCACAAGTCACCCCCATGCACCTGTGAGCTTCACCCTGGGCATTTCCTGATTACTTCAAGTAGACATAATCCCTTCAGTGGTTACACTGTTGCTTGGCAAGCACTGTAGCCACTGAGTTACGCCCCAGTCCCTCACATGTACTATCACTGCTGATTTGAGCCCCTTTCTTGTATACTTTTGATTAGCTCTTAAATTATGAATCATTTTTCAGAGTTTTATTATAAAATAATGTTTCTTTTTCTTAAATGTTTTTTTTCTGAATCCACAGGTCATATGATCATAAGATTTTTGTCCTTGATCCTAATACTGTGGTGTACCATACTTACTAATTTGATTGCTATCCTTGAGATAAATCTCGCTTGAACATGACATATGGTCCTTTAATTTGGCTGTTGTATCACACTTGCACTGTTTTGTTGAAGTATTTTGCATTTTTCTTCAGGAGAGATATGGATTTATGGTTTTTCTGTAGCACTCTTGTCTGACTTTGGGTACTAGGGACTTTCTGGTCTTACAAATATAGTTGAAAATGAAGCTAGGATGGGAAGTTGAGTGTATTGGGGAGTCAAAAAGGAAGAGGTCAAAGGTTTGTAATTTTGATGCAAGATATATGCGCATAAATTCAATGTAAACACTATGCACCACATATATACATATTAATAAAATGGAGAAAATGTTCCCTTCTCACCAGCTTCTTAAAAGAATTTGGAGAGGCTTTGCCTTAATTCATTAAATCAATGCTAAAATGCTTTAAATGCTTGATGAAATTTATCTGTGAAGCAGTTAGCTATATTTCTATCCACTAACAAACTATCTGAAAAGAAATTTAATAGTTGATCTCATTAACAGTACTACAGAGAATAAAATACTTAGGAGTATATTTAGCCAAATCGATAAAAAGTCTTCACAGTGCAACTATAAAACATTAATGAAATAAACTGCACAAAGTTAGCAGAATGACACTCCATGCTCACAGTCTGGAAGAATCCCTACTGTCGGCATGACATATCACCCAAATCAATGTGCAGATTCCAAGATTCCAGGCCACCACTATCGATCTATCCATTCAATGCAATCTCCCTCAAAATTCAAATTATATTTGAAGAAATACAAATATTATTCTACAGTGTTCATAGAATCAGAAACAGAACTTAGATGATCAAACCAGTAGCGAACCAAATAACAAATTCAGAAGTATGTCACAACCTGAAAAATATACTGTGTTTAAAACAGTGTGACACAAATTAGAATGGATATTTGCATAATGAAATCACAAGGGAGCCCAGCAATGAGCTGACATGTAGAGAGTCGACTGATACTTGATGAGGGCACAAATACATACCAGTCTTTCCAATAAGTTGTGTGGGTGAAACTAGATATTGGTTGGAAATGTAATTGAACACTTCTCTTAGAACATATTTAAAAAATTAAGACAAACTAAGAGCATAAATCTGAGACCTAATATGAGAAAATGCAAAAAAAGTCTTTCCAACTTATATCTTGGTAATAATATTTTTTTAGATATTACACACACACACACACACACACACACACACACACACTCACACAGACAGACAGCATATGAGCAATATATGCAAACGTAAACAAATGGTACGGCATCAAGCTACAAGTGCCTGCATGCCCCAACAACATAAAAATAAGCCTGCAGGATGGGATGAACACTTGAAAAACATATATGTGATAATAATGAAAGTATGCATTGGAGCAATACAATAAAATAAGTAAAAATACAAATAAATTAAAGTTGAAAAAGTATACGAACAGATATTTTCAAAATTAGAAAAATAGCACACAAATACCCTAAAAGCAGTTAATGTGGGGGTTCAGAGAGCAGCTCTGCGGCGCAGGGACCTGGAATCCTCTGCCCAGCTCTACCTGGTGGCGAATGCCTGTAATCCCAACGCTCAGGATGTTGAGGCAAAACGACCTCGCATTCAAAGCCGGCCCGGGCTGCACACTGAATCCAGGACCAGCCTGGATTACTGGACTACAAAGGGAGACCATGTAAAATGTTTTTAAAGGAAAGAAAAAATACCATAAATCATCAGGGAAATGGGAATCCAAGCCAAAATGAAGACTCACCTCGCACTTGCTGTAATGAAATACTTCTATCCAGAAGGAGAAGAGACCATCCCTGGCAACTGTCGGCTCAGGGAGCCTGGTAGGCATCGGATTGCGCAGTAAATTGGCACATTTATTATGGAAGATGGTGTGCAGTTCCCACCGCAAAGTAAGCGTAGAACTACCTCAGAAGTCAGCGGTCCAGCTTCTAAGGGTGTGCCCCATGACCCAATGAAAATTATGCGTGCCTATATAGTCATATACATCACCACATTTATTGCAGAACTGTTCATAATACTCAAGATATGAAAGTGTCCGTTGATGGACAAATGGATAAGGGAAATACCTGTGTGTACATGTATGTACATGCATGCGTCCATTCAATGGAACAACATCCAATCATGTCAGTAAAGGAAAGCTTACCACTGGCAACCTCTAGCTTGAACCCAGAGGATGTTTTGTTAAGTGAGATAATTTAGACACAGAACAACCTACTGTGTAATCTCACTTTCATCTAGAATCTAAAAAAAAAACCCTATAATGTATATATATGTGCAGAAAGCAGAACAGTGCTACCAGGGGCCATGAGTGAGGAATGGAGGAAGATATTGGTCTCACAGTTTTCATTTTCCTGTATAAGAAAAAACGAACATGGGGCTGGAGAAACAGCCCAGCCCTGGGCTCTTGCTGACCGAGTCCAAAGTCCTGTGCTTCGTTCTCCAGCGCTATCTAAACTGGGTGCAGTGGTGCACACCAGTAATCCCAGCACTTGGGCGGCTGAGACCGTGAGACAGGAGGGTTGCAGTGAGTTTGAGGACAGCCTGGGCTACGTATTGAGTTCAGGACCAGCCTGACTACAGAGAGAGACACTGTCTCAAAAAACAAAAACAAAAACAAAAACAAACAAAAAAAAAACCCAAAAACAAAACCAACATGAACACATTTTAGGAATGTAATACCCACAACGCATGGAGATGGATTTGCCAACCGAAGGGACAGCGGTCAAGTCAGGACAAACATGGTCATGGCAAATGTATGTGCACAGTGAATCATGACATTATAAATCTTGAACATATGGATCATTAGTTTTGAATTTTGAATATCAAATACCTTAAGAATAAATCAAGGAAAGTGAAAAAGTTTGTAGAATAAAACCATCTTTCTACCAGAGACCCTTTTTCTTCTTCTATATTATTACAACAGGCGAATTTGAGAAAGTGACTTCATCTCTCAATATTTAAAATTCTTTATCTGCAAAAAAACTTTTTTCAATAGAATTATAGCTTTTTTGTCTTTGTAAAATCTCTAGGTTTTAATTATAGCTCAGTGGATTATTTTGATTTCACCACATTCTTAAAAAAAAGAATTAATTTAACTTCAGTCCCAATTAAGTCCTTTTGCATAACTAAAGATGCAGTCAATGGCCAATGGGATTTTATTTGTTAGAGTAGATTTTGCATGGTATGCCTCTGGAGAGCCTCGCAGTAATATTTCAGGATTAGAAAAAAAAAAGCACTGAACACATTTCTCCCTTTGAATTTTGACAAAGAATATGCCCAACAGAGAAAGATTATTGGTAAATTATTGACTAATTAAATCGTTATTACATATCAGCATGAAGCTCGAATAGAAAAAGAATATGTACAATTAAAATGGGATCTCTACATTCCGGCAACTCAACTTTGATGGCTTGAAATGTGCAATTATATATAGTAATGCCAGATCGCCCACCATTGGGAAACACATTTTAGTTTAGGCAGGACTTGTAAAGACATCGCCCTTCTCCCATGGTCTTCGCAAAGGCTGCCCTGGGCCCGCTTGTCTGTTACTTACAGCGAAGTGGGAAAGGCTCCGCTCTGTTTTCCAGTGCTGATTGACAGAAGATAAAGGACTCCAGTTGTGATGAAAAATTAACGGGCAAATTGTCCTCTCCACACAAATGCCATGCCTTGTATGTGCGGAGCCCCTGAGTGGATGAGAACTTGCTTTTATGTAAAACACATCAATTACAAAACCCTTGTCGCTGCTCCTCTAGTTAAACCGAATTTGACTTTAAGAATTAACAGCATTTGCGCTTTCAGTGGATGCTTAAGGAGTAGAGTTTCGATGGCCCTCTCAGGAGGATGAAAAAAAAATCATATATCAGAAGACTGAAATTGAATAAAGATGACATTTTGCCTGAAACAGTCAGACTATATGTCAGAAACAAAACAAAACACACAGAAAGAAACCCTCACTGACTTCAATTCTTTTAAAAGCGTGTGAGTGGTACATATTTTAATTTATTTATCCATTCATTTCTTTAACCAACTCTTAAATAAAAGATCTAGACATAAACCCTAATGAAAAGATATTAATAACTTGAAAATGGACCTATTTTCATAAGGTTTCGTTCTAATCTGTAAAATCAATATAGGAGTATCTTATCTTCTTATACCCAAATGCAAAAGCAAGAACATATGAACGAAAAAATTCCTGGTTTTATAGAAAATGGAGAATTCTTGTTCCTTGAAAGAAGAATTAAAAAGAAAACATACTAACTAATGTTTAAGAAAAGGACAAAATTCATGGACTCCTTGAGTAGGAAATTACTTCGTAAGCAAGGAATTTAGTGAATCCCATTCTATCAGCCATAATTTTAAAACATGCTGTCTTTACGTTTTTTGTCTCTAACATAAATAAAATGAAGAACATAAAACTCTCTTTTAAAAGAAGGGTAGAACATCACCCACAAGTCTGTTCGAGATCCCAGCATCCCCCAGCACTGATCCCTATTGTCGTCTCTTCACACAGTTGCAGATCAGAGGTCCCCAAAAGCCTTGATCTTTTCAAGCATCTCAGTAATCTTTCTATTATAGCTACCCCTCACCTTATTAGAAATTCAGATATGAAGTTATTATATTTCCATTGGTTCACTTAAGTTGACAATGTTGTTATCACATTGTAGCAAGAGGGTATGCTTGGATTCTCATGTCAGCGGTTCCGTTCATGCAGTGTCTCATGTAGAAGCAGTGAAAGATGATCTGAACGCTGGTGTATTTGGTGGGAAACACAAACAGAGTTTTAATTAACTATTCAGAAAATCGAGGATATTCCTTAATACTACACCAAAAACTGTCAAGTAACACTTACTTCGTGCTCAATTAAGTGTGCAATCCAGACTTTTTGAACTATTACACCAAAATTCACTGGGTAACCTTAAAAATTTCTGCACCTATATTTCAGAAAAAATATGAATTTCCAGAACTATACATTATTTCCAATGTTGCTCCACATTTCATTATACAACAAAATAAGTTCTGAATATTTTATAAATCTCCAGAATGATTTTGTTTTCTAAAATCTTGATCTTCACTTGGCTGCACAGACAGCTGACCATGGGTAACGTCAGTCATTCCCTCGAGTTAAAGAAAACCCTCTTCTTTTAATCTGTTTTTGTAAACACCTGCCAATGCACAAGTCTGATGCTCAGGGTTTTTATTAGTGATTATTTTAAGGAAAATAAAATTATATATAAAATGAAAAATTAAAATGAACACAAATTATCTGGTGCAACTTTCAAACAATGAGTTGTATAATGAAGAGCCAAAGTTCCTACAAAATTTCATTACGAAAACCTAAATGTCTAGATTTTGTTTTAAAACGTTATAGATTTTTATTTGAGAAAATGCTGCATTCTGATATCAATAAATGTCAATCAATACCCCTTCGATTCTAGAAAATGTTAGCGATAGGTTTTTATCATGGAGTAATTTATATATATATCATGTCATTATTTAAGCTTTACTATTTTCTCAAAGGAAAATAGTAGTGTACTTTCCCATAAGCACTACTGTATATTTCTCTATCAATTGGCAGGAAAATACTAAACTCATAAATTATAGCCTCCTTGCTAGCCATTTATCAGTACAAGCTCACTTTGCCTCTTTTAAGAATCATTAATTCACCTTCGAGCATTTTGAGTAACCACAATCATCCCATATTATTTTTTAAAGTGGAGAAAAAAAGACAGTGATCAAATACCAAAGGTCATATACCTGAAAGCAACATCAAAATAAGAATAGCCCATTAAAAGTTTAGCTGCGATTCATAAAGTTCACAAAGTGCCTTTTCATCAAAAGCTTAGGAGTCCTCTGGCATTCGGATTCAGATAGGAATCGAGTGATGTCAAGGGAGCTGTTAGGAAACCTAACTGTAGAATTCCAGATAATTCAGAGGCATCCCAGAGGGCTCCAATTTCATGAACCTCATCCTGCACTTGTGAGAGTGAAGGATGTGGGCACGAGCTGTTTGGTCACTCTCATGGAGAACCATAGCCTTCCCTTTCGCATCATTTTTATTTGCATAAGTTTGTTTCAAACATTACTTTACATATTAATTACATACGTCATGGGAAACTGTTTGATTTTTTCCTTTCCTTTCTCTCCCCCCTTCTCTCTCTCGCCTACACCCAACCCCCTACACGTGTCCACGAAGTCTATCTCCAACTCGTCTACGTTCTCTGTCATCTTTTGTTCTTTCGGTCGTTTACATTTTGGATGCATTCCCATGTTCAGGCATCACTCCCTGTTCTTTCACCTCAAATTGGATTTTCATGATGGAAATATGTAAGTGAAGAAATATGCAACTTAGCCACTTGGATCTGATTGACTTAGTTGAACATTATGGTCTCAAGAGGCAGCCATCTTTCTACAAATGATTCAAATTTGTCTTTCTTAATGGCAGAGCAATATTCCTTTGAGCATATATACCACATTTTTGAGAACCTCGGTGGAAGAAAACAAACACATTTCCTTAGACTATCTGCCATTCTCTTGAACACGGTAGTCTTGTCACATTACTTCATAAATAAACCTCTGAATCAACTGGTCACTTACTGTTTTGTTTCACCATTGTATTTTTCCAAAGCTAGGCTGGTGCCTGTACTACAGGGACACACCTCGGACGTTGTTGTGGGGGTGGAAACCCACCCTGAGCATCATTCTGCCCCTGCTCCAGCTACGTGGCTGGTCAAGCAGAACTCAGCCGCTAATGTCACAATGCCTACCTCACTACCCTCCCTGTGAGTCTGTCTCCAAACCAGAGCCCTCCTCCACAGGGGATATAAGAATGTGGCATGAACAGATCCTTCCCAGCCGATGAAATCACCCAAAGTAAGCCTAAGGAGACAGCATCCTACCTGAGCCTAGCAGGTCAAGAAGTTAGCTGTGACGAGATAGAAGCAAACAGTTGCAGAAAAGAACGTCACATGAATACAAATATACAAGAGGAGGTTTTAAAAGAGTTATGTGGTTTAGAAATTAATGAGATTCACATACATATAAAAATTACTAAGAAGATTCTGGCATGGTGGTGCAGGCCTGTCATCCCAGCACTGTTTAAATTGAGGCATGATAATTACAAATTTGGGCCTCATATGGTCAGCTTAATGGTCTAGTAGTACCTTGTTTGAAAAATTATATATATATATATATATATATATATATATATATATATATATATATATTACAAAACCCCAAAGACTTGAGATGTATCTGCATGTGAGGCCTTGAACTTGGCATGTGGTACAAATAATAATAACAAGACCATTAGGTTACAGGAAGAATACTGTTGCGCTGCCTGCAGAATCCACCCTTCCAGTGACAAGGTCAAGGTTAAGATCACCCCAAGGGCTTAGCCTGGTTGCAGGAGGCACCACGCTAAGAGAGCTCATCAGCGGGCAGGCAGTCGTCCCTCTGCACGCCCGTGTCAGTGAGGACCAGCATTCTGATTCGGGATCGCAGGTCCATTTCCCAGGGTGACACAGGCAGCAACCAAGAGCTCTGCACTGGCCGTGTCCTCCCTTCCAGCAGATGGATGCAATGCCACGTTCCCTTTTTTCACCTCATTTTGGGTTTTCGTGATGGAAACAGCCCATCCCTGGACTTCAAAGGTCTTCCAAGTATAAGGTATCACACTGTACCTGATATAGAGCCTGTCCTTTGATAAAGAGAGCTGAGGTCATAAACATATGAATTCTGGTTACTTCTAATAAAGAACGCAAGGTGAATGAGCCCAGTATCCCGTGACTTAGAACAGCATCTACGTCAGTTTTCATTCACTCTAGAGGTCCTCACGGTTTTTCCCTCTGTCTGTCTCTCTGGGTCTCTCACCCTTGCCCTGCTTGAATCTAATTATTTTATTTTAAAAAGAAAATAAAAAAATACAGTAGAGTTTTCCATAAGAAGGGATCCAGGCAAGTTTCCATTTCCACAAGTACAATGTGCACATGAGGGTCCTCGGTAGAGCGTCCGCAGTGCTCTGGACATCACTACTGGCCCGAGTGATACTTCTGAAGTGCCCCTGACCATGAAGAGGGTTGGACCTTCGCCTTGAGGCTCACAGAGCAAGCTCACACACAAGAAATTGGGCAAAAATAATGAATGATCATCTGCTGAGATGGACAAATAGGACGTGATTCCAATTTCCATTCCAGAACACAATCGCATCTGTAAAAATGTAAGAACACCAAAGTTAAGCAAAGTGCTCAGAGGACTTTTCAGTGTGTACGAAGCATGCAACACATACACAGTATTGGTGCTGTTACCCCTAAAATTACCCACTTGACACCTGGAACCAAAATTGGTCGGCAGTCAGTATTGTCGTGCTGACCCAACACAGAACTTTTAGAAATTGCCAAACCCTAACAGAATCAGAAAGCCTGACTTCTGAAACTCCTATCACCAAAAATCAGCCACAACCTCATCAAGGTCAAGTGCTCAAAGAGATTGCTGTTTAGAAGCAGATTGTGTGGGGTTTTTTTTTAAGAGACATATAAGCAAGTGCTAATCATCATGTAATCACCTTGAATTTGTATTGTAAACACTTATAACCATCAATTTTAAAGAGGTTCCTTGTAAAGCTTTTAGATGATATTCGCATAATTTTCTCATTGCAGTGAATTTTAATGATAGTGGAAAAACACTCGGAATTCTTGGACTTGAACTACATGATGATTCTGTTACTATTTCAGGGTGTGCTTGAAATGGGCATATTTTATGGCTAATCATAAGAGGAGGACTTTAATGACCCTACATACTTATTTTCACACCAGAAATTCTTTTCTTAGACTAGTAAAAGTCATGAAAAAACAAAAAAAGATGTACCAGATTTAAGTTTCACTTCCTTTGAAAATGGTGTCTCAAGGTTTCTGGAATCCATGCTGGGGTTCAAAATATCCATCAAGGGAAATACGCTCAATATTGAAGGGTGGGTGTCACGGAGAAGTTACAAGGTGGGTAACAGATGACAGTTATCAGTATGTGATCTATTTCTATCCATTTTATCCTCCAATTTTTTTCCGTATCTCTTGTAATTAATGACATCTGTCACCTGTCATTCAACTTACTGACCAGGTTCCACTTCTCCTTTTTTGTTCTGTCCTCACATACCAGAAATTTGTATTAAATTTATATCTTTGTCCTCTCTTTGACAGGTGTCTCAATCCAGATGCTCGTAGCTGTGTTCTGGTCACAGCGTAACCACCTTCTAGGTCAAGATAACTTCCTCTGGCTTCTTATTTTCTTCCATATTGTCTCAGGATTCATGATGCAAAACTGAAAGCTTATTCTGCCACCAAAACCTAGTGCTGAGGTGTAGGTCAGACATCAAAGAACATCCACAAGCTTCATAGCCAAGGCAGTATGTGTAGGAATCTCAGGCTCGCAAACTCAGAACTGCACAATTTTGAGGGGGTTCTCCAACTCTCTTGGGAGGCAGATTTTTCAACACCATCAACATGAATGACTCTACTGTCGGGAACATGTTAGTTTAAGGGATGCAAGAATTGACTTTGCAACATCCATGACTTTCAGAACAGAAGTCTGTGGTTTCTCTTTCTCTGGACCTTATTATATAAAAAGCTTAGACTCTACAAAGGTGCTTGCTAATGAGTAGGCAGTCAGGAAATTTTGAGTGAATAAATGAATTCCATTTATCCTTTAATTTTCAGGCTATCCTTGTATTTACTTTCGTATCTTTTCTGCCGTTTGATAGTCTTTTTATAATTGAACACCCTTCAACATTGAAATATGCCTGACCCTGTTTGTAGGCAAGATCTCTCTTTTCCATGCCCATGTCATTTCCTTTATAACTATTGTAATCTAATAATAATATTGCATGAAAATAAAAATTATATTTGCAATAAACCTATTGTAATCTAATCAGGATATTACATGTACAATAAAATATACATTTATAATAAAACCATTGTAATGTAATCATGTTACATTTATAATATATATATATATATATATATATATATATATATATATATATATATATATTTCCTGTAGTCCTATTAGTTCATTTAAGAAATGAATCATGTTTCAACCACCCATCTTTTTCTAACATGGAACATACTTATTGGCCTGTAGGAAGTGGCCAGTAAGTATCTGCCAAAAAAAAATCGCCTATGAAAACCAAAAAATGCTGTCATTTGTGCAAAATAAAGATAATTTCTACATGCTTTTAAAACATGTTTTATCAGGAAAGAGATCTATGAAATTAGAGCACAAACTGGTGTGTGATTTCCTTTTATTGGTTTGGTTTGGCTTCATTAATTTCTTTGATTTGGTTTGGTTTGATTTCACTTGGTTTGATCTGGTTGAGGAAGAATCAGACAGACAGTAGGGAAGTAAGCTAGGGAAGGGGACAAAGTCTCTGGAAGGTGACCTGTGGGCTACCCCACCTCTGGGACAGCAGGATCTTCTCACCTACTGCCCAACAGTGCCCAGCATTGTCCCCAGCAGAGTAAGGAGCTGAATATTTTCTGTCATCTTCCCTTCACAATGCAAATCCTTCTAAGTTGTACCATAAGCAGGAAAAAAAAAATCTTCGAACAGTTTCCTGGTTTGTACCATAGACAGGAATGACGGGTGCTTGGAAGATGAAGTACTCCGCTGGCTTAGTGCAGGCTACCCACGGGGCCAGGGAGCAAGTCCCCTGGGAATAGATGTCATGTGCGTCATGACCCTGTTGCATTTACCCACTGCTGAGGTTACATCCCCTCCCGTCATCATCGGCACCCCATCAAAACGCTGCCGCCCCTGAGGACGGCACCGCAGCGCCAGTTCTGTCCTCTGCACGCTGCACCCTCATATGTTAGAATCGCGTTTTCTACTGACATTGCAAAAAAAAAAGTAACTTTATCCTTTAGCCAGTTCTCATTGAGTTATTCAAGTGCAGCAACACCCAAATATTTGTCTTGAGTTCAGAGGGAATACGAACGTTTTCATGAATTTTCACATCTTGCTTGTGTCATTTAATAACACAGAGAATTGTGCAAGTCACTACAAACCCACCAAACTTCAGCATTCCTGTCTGCAGAGTAACAGCAATCCCTGCTTTTACACCCTGGTTGGCATTACTTGGCATCGGGGAATAACGTATTTTATCCTGGACAAAAGATCTAGGATTTAGAAGTGACTAAAATGCTTTTTTTGGAAAAAGACACTGCAATGAGCAAATACTCCCAAGGCCTTATGGGAAGAATCAAGGGTGTGTGTGTGTGCGCACACGTACGTGTGTGTGTGTGTGCATGTGTGTGTGTTTGTGCATGTGTGTGTGTGCACATGTGTGTGTGAGAGAACTATGGACCCACTCAGGGAACACATGTAAATTAGGGAAATCGACTTAGGGTGAGCAGTTATGTCAATCAACCTGGCAGTTGTGATATGTCCCTGGAGTCATGGGGAATGCAGGACAAAGAAGTCAGATTTCTCTCTATTGTTTTCAATGACTGTATGCAAATCTACAACAACTTTAAAATATTTAGAAAAGGCATACCACAGAGGATAATATTCCCAAGCCCTAGGCATGTAATAAATTTAGTATGTTATTTTTCTTGTCTTAAAAAAGCAAATTCTGGTGCTGTCCTAACTACGATGACTTTTGATCAGTCCCTAAATTGACGGCTATGGTTCCATTTATGAAATTACAGAGGACAGGAGAAGGTAGGTCATTTCTGGATGACTTCTAAAGTTTGTCAATACTTCCAGAGAAAACCTCAAGAGACCACTTGGTGCTTGATGGAGGGGTGGATCTTTGCAAATTTGAAGCAGCCTGGACCTGAAGCGTCACGCCCTCACTCCAGGGCGTGCCGCAAGCTGCAATTTAGTAAGATGAGTGCAGTCACTGTAAATGTGCTCTTTCCTCAATTGCTGGCTTTGTATTTTATGGATTGATTGTTATTTTGTGGGGTTTTCAGTAGCCACGAAGCATTCACCCTTTTCCACACAATTTGCTTGAAAATAGGAGAAACTTTTGAGTATGTGGTATGCTAGTCATGGATGCTCAAGGCGTGTGAGTACAATGAGCTCACGGGGTCCTTATTTTATAGACATCCCAAAAGCAGAGCCGGAGAGGCAAGTCAACAGGTTCTGCGCACTAGAGCATTTGCCAGAGAGTTCGCCCCCGTTTTGTTCATATTCACTCTTCTTCATAAAAATGATTTTCTAAGTGTCATGTAATACTCATATACAGCCTCAAAATTCAAAGTTGTATCTGAAGAATTAGAAGCAAAAACTAGCCTCCTCTAAGCCCATTTCACAGAGGATCTACATTCAGCTGTTAGGGCTATCAATTCTGGTATTTCTCAATGTGTTCTTAACAAACCAATGTGTACTAGTGTTTCTGTATGGGAGCATTTGCTCCACCATAACAATGTAACTATCTACTCAGCAAAGGCATGGATGGCACTGTGCTCCTTTTGCTTAGAGTTAGTGATGGCAATGTCAAATCTCTCAGGAGCTTTTCCTTCACTCTGTAGTTTTGTCTGTCTGTCTTTCTTTCTTTCTTTCTTTCTTTCTTTCTTTCTTTCTTTCTGTCTGTCTGTCTGTCTGTCTTTCTTTCTTTTATCTTAGATCTCTTAAAGATCCCCACATCTTCCTCTGTATGGTTTCAATGTATCATACTGGGGAAGGGAGGACTAGGCATTACTGTTAGAAATGGTGCGTAGAAATCTTCCTGTCCAAACAAAGGATGGACTTGGGAGGCATGGACGACAGGGTACGAGGCTTTAATTTTCTTTTGCAAAAGGGTGTCCTTACCAGGTGCAAGTGGAGAAGGAGAGGACAAAGCATGGTCAGAGGGAGCTATATTCCTAGCTCGCAAGGCCCTCCCCCCGCCGTGTCCCATTGGTGGGATTCACAGTCTTCCCGGGAAGGTCTAAGACATTGGCTCAGGGCCACATTTACCACAACGTCACATCCTAATCCCTCATCCCTCCTTCCTGCCTCTGTCTGGGTACCTGATTGGGTATGGCGCGAAAATGTAAAGATCCGCCATCTTGAACAATGTGCCACTGTTGCCGCTAGGTGACGCTCACGTTACTAGCTTCCTAAGAATGCATGAAAATGCAGTTCTTTTGGAAAACACGTTTTAAAGTTTTAGATTAACTGAAAACTTGGCAGTTTAAAGAACTTTTAAATTTTAAATTTCAATTATTTAATGGATAGGCAAAACACATGAATTGGGGCACTGTATATGTTTTTTTTTTTTCAATGTCTGAACACATTGTATGAT
The DNA here is from genome assembly GCA_004027205.1 of Ctenodactylus gundi. Classification (NCBI taxonomy): domain Eukaryota; kingdom Metazoa; phylum Chordata; class Mammalia; order Rodentia; family Ctenodactylidae; genus Ctenodactylus; species Ctenodactylus gundi. Next base: position 282,466 of record PVKB01000695.1, read on the forward strand.
GTTGAAGTCAAGTTAAGCCTATCCACCTCCTCAAAGATTTATAATTTCTGTGAGTTGAAAATATTTAAATTTCCTTTTCCTAGCTTGAGGTCCCAGAGTTGTTATGAAGTCTGGCTTCTGTATAGTTAAAGTATGCAGAAATGCCCCTTCTCATTTTCTGTCTGTTTTCCATTTTCTTCATCTTTCTAGACTGATATGTCTCTTCCCTCAATATAACTCTGCTTATGGTGTTCAGCAACGTTCATGGCGAATGAGAGCGAAGATAAACATATTTACTTAACCTACATTTTCTAACTAGTCCAATAGCTTTCCCTTTCCTTTCTTCCTCTGCTCTCATTCTTGGCTTCCTGTCCTTCAGAGATCAAGGAGCATCCAGTCTGGAAATGTTCAGTATTGATGGCGTGGCGGGAATGATGGAAGGGTTGTGAGCATGGGTGAGATGCACAACGGGGGTAACCCTGGTACTGCCCTCTTGCTCTTGTGTCTTGGGGGCAGAATGAGGCAATTTGTAAGGTCTGTCAGAGAACAGGTTGGGGAAGCAGGTCAAAGAGCCGTTTCATTTGTCGCATTAAGACAAAATTTACAAGGCAACCTTTAACTCAACAAAAGACCTGAAGGATCCAAAGGTAGCTCTTTTGAAACAGACTTACTTCAGCATAGTTGGTGAATTATAAAATATTATTCCTTTTATTACATTCTTCCACGAGATTTGACAAACACACTGAGATCAGCACAATGCCCTTGGTGATGGATTAGTCCCGTACTTACACAAACTAATGCACGCGTATCACACCTGAGGAGCTGCAGTGGTAATGTGCGCAAATGTAAATGCATGGTAAATTCACACATCCTCTGTTCCCTACATTTGACTGTCAATCTTTTTCCTTTAAAAAAGTGGATTCTTTATATATTCTAAATATATCTTTTCACTTCCAATTGTATCACCAATCAATTCCCACTTTCAGACCTAGCGCCCCTCAGAGATTCCCAGGCATCCACATGTAGTAGCTACCTCTCTCTTCCCTGATCCTCACACCTCTTCCTACATCCCGCTGCCCCCTAGAGGCCAGTGTAGCCTAGAGGCCTTCTCTGTGGACAGTGCCCCTTCTGGGCCTCTTTCCTCTGCTTTCTTAAAGGTGGGCAATTCTACTGGCTTTGTTCTGAATCCAGCTAACTTCTCTTAGTTGTTCAATTATTTCTTGGGGTGGCTTCATCCAACGGCACATTTTCATAAAAAACCTACCCACACGTGACCTCACACTGAGAAGTGTAGGCTACCGATTCTCCAGAGGTTTCAAGGTGAACATCCGCATCTCTGGTTATTGCCATCTGCTTGTCCAGAAAAATCCTCAGAGTGGCCACGTGCAAAACCGAGCTCGGGCATTTGTCAACCCTTAGCTATTTGCAAAAAAAAAAAAAAAAAAAAAAAAAAAAAAAGAGAGAAATTAATTCGTAAGTCTAAAATTTATTCTTAAATTTCACTGAAAATTAGTCAAGTAAAAATCTTTCCCCTTCAAATACCTCTTTTTCTTTTTCCTTTTCTTTACCACCCCACATGTAATTACTTTTATTTCTACTCAGCCATCTTTCAAAATTAAACCAATCCATGACACTTTCTTCAACAGCATTTAGACCTGGCCAAGGTAGCATTAACCCTACTTGGGATTACTACAGAAACTCTCACTTGGTCTTTCTGAATCCTAAGCTTTTCTTCTTCCCAGAACTATTTTCCATGAAGCAGTGAGAATGTACTCAGTAGAACACATTGTTTTTTTTTTTTTTCCTTCTTGAAATATTTTTAATATGTCCCCAGCAAACCTGGACCAAAACTCAAACACATAATCATAGGCAATAAAGATGCCACTTGTGAACCTGAACTGTGTACCTGTAATTTAGACCAGTGATTCCACCTTTCTAGACTGACTCATGTTGTGTGTGGTAGGTTGGCAAGGCTGGATGAATCACCTTAAAAAAAAACACATCAAATTTTTAAATTGCAATCCTAGATGATTATTTTATTACACTTAGAAAACTCTCTAAGTATGCTATCTCTTCACTTACATAATAATGGTTGTGAATTCCAATAAAATGTCACCTCTCTGGTGACACAAATGTAATAATCACTTTACAACAAGGACATAGCAATATCTAAAAAATCCTGGATGTTCAGTAGCACTCCAGTGAATCAACACACAAAATTACCAAGCAAGTGCCTGATGAAAAGGAGTACCAGAGAAGTAAATATCGATTATAATTTTAGCAATAGTTTTATGAACTAAATAGGCTAATGAGTAAATGAAATAAGTGTATATATTTCTCCATTCAAAAGTGAGAGACACCAACTAAATAATCCCTAACATGCCAAAAGCATGATTAATTTATTATTTAAGATGATATAAGGAGAATTCTTAAACATTTGCTCACTTTCCATCTACTTTTCCCCACTGTGTATTAATTTGTGGTGGCAATTAGATATGGTTCACAAGGAAGTAGAGAATAAAGAAGAAATAAAGCGATGATTTAAGTACTTGTAGTGACTGTGGGAAGTCCATTCCTTGATGAATGATAAGCCCCAGAGGATTGTGAGGAAGAGCAGTTATCAAGAGGTGTAAGGGAACATCAGGCTGTCTGCTCCAGACTCAGGATCCGGTGACTGCCAGAGAATCATGGGTCTCTGGCCTTGGGAAGCCTTTTGTGGTAGCTACAAATGAACCAGGGCGATCCTAAACTTCCTCTTGCTAGGAGCAAAGTATGTTCAGAATACTCCCGGTATAGGCATTTCTTAGACTCGTGTGTGCTAGTCAGATAGAGAAAGGGATAGATTTTTGGAGATCTGAGAGGACAATTGTTTTTCATTATTGGATATACAATAGCCGTCCAAGTGCCGCTGAGATTCCCATTACTAACAACATAGTAAATAAATGAATATTGGAAAGATTAATGGAAGGAGAGTTGAGGGGAGAAATCCGATGAGGAATTTCTCTTGAAGAAAGACGTTATCCATGAGTTCATAGTGGTGGGCGGGCCTTAACATGAGTCAACTTGTGATTTGTCTCAGTTGATGTTTCTTCTTCTTGATTTGTAAAAGGAACTGAAAAAATATAAATTATGATATACTCACACAGTTCCAGATAGAAAATAATGTTTAATAATTGGGAATCTTCTTCCCTTACCACTGACCTACAGGTAAAGCAAGTGCCTCTTCAACATAACCTCTTTCTACAACTTACATAATGTGTGAAATGGGTGCATAGCTGCACACACACACACACACACACACACACACACACACACACAAAGGAGAAGGCTTGATAAATAATCCCATTGACTCTTCTGGTTTAGGATTGACAGATGTTCATGGTTAAGTTTAATTGCATCACTTGCAATTGGGATCCAGGTTGCACAGAAACAATGAAATTCTAGAAATAATTTTGCTTATGAATCAGTGAAAGGTATTTCTGCTTTGATATAAAATTGCATATAGCTATTACACTTCGTAAAACGTATACAATCTTTTCTTATTTATCTTATACTTTACATCTAACACAGAATTTGTCATGTAATTGGATGCATGAGATATTCATTGAGGTATACATACATAATCCTGAATGGAATCAATTTATGTATATTTTAAAAAATAAAACCTGAAAACTTAGTGAACATTTTTAGTGCTCAGGGAATGAGGCCAGACATTGCAAAGGACTCAGAGATTAACGGCATCATTCCTTTTCTCTAGCAGCTTACAGTAAGCAGACGAACGTGCTTTCCTAAGAAGGATTCTAATGCACAATGCCCTGTGATCACAGCAATGATAACAGTAAAGTTTTTCAGGAACAACCTGAAAGGAAATATCGAATGCAGTTGGAAGGAGTCTGAAAGTGTAGAGAAAAGAAATTGAGGTTGAATTAGTCCTTTTTAATTTATTTTAAGGAGATTTTGATCTCAGGAACATTCAAAAAGAAAATAATGGGAGAGTATGTGAGGTTTCAGAAAAATAGCTGAAAATCTAGAGGCTCCAAGCATAGAGTATTGAGCAGGAATGGGAGGAGAGAGACGGGGGCAAATGGTTGGAGAAAGAGTACCAAAGATTCTGTCTATGGTGGACAAGGAAGACGACGAGGGCTTTACCACCGTGCCAAAGTAGGAAGTCCTGGAAAGAAAAAGCCACCACAAAGTGGTATTGCTTAGGGAGGAGTCACACACACAGTGCTAAAATCATGCCTACAAATGTACTATTCATTCAGGATAAGATCGATTTATAAAAGAATTATTTAAGTCTGAAGAATCCAATGGAGAAATCCACTTCCACTGGTAAATAAATGATATCCATGAAGTCCATCCTTACATTTTACACAAAGAATGTATTTATGAAATTTCTGTGCCTAAAGCAACTGTAGCTTCAAGGGTTTGTCTAAGTTCAAGAAGTTGTCCTGTACAACCAAAGTCAAGCAGCCCAATCTGGTGGTGATAAAATGTCTCACCTTGCTTTCACTCTTACTCGACAGCCACGGCCACTTTAGCTTAGTCATCTAAGAATCTGTATTAGTCAGCTTTCCCATTGCTGATACAGGAACCCCCAAGCCTATGACTCAAGGGCAGAGAGAGAGAGTTGTTTGGCTAACCGGTCAGGAGGTTCAGCCCATGGTTAACAGGTGCCTACTTTTCCTTCATTCTAGACAAAATCAGATTTTTAAAAAAAGGTAAATAGGGTCATCGTCGTCTTGCCCAAGAGGTGAAGGCAGCCGTGGCGATGTCACCGTGGCTCTCAGTACTGCAACACAGTGTCTGTATCCGGCGCATTGGAACAGCCAGACGCCCATAGAGCAGACGCATCCTCCTCGTGCAGTGTCTTCTCAGAACTCTTGTGTCTTTCAAGTCAGTTTTCCTTCTTCATTTCTCCTTTCGGGGGGCTTGTTTTCCGCTGCCTGGAGTTGCTTCTCTATCCCAGATGCTGGTCGCTCTTCTGAGGTGTCGCATGTGGATGTTTCTCTCTTTCTCTAGGTAATGTCTTCATTTGAGGATTATCTACTTTGCCTTTCAGATGCCTTTTAGTCTGATGGATTCCTGTTCATCTTTCATGCTGTTGCCCTTGTGTTTCGCTTTCTATGCCTCTGGAGTCTTGTTTAAAACCATTATAAGTGAAAGCAGGCACACAGAAGAGCGAACACGCCATGATCTCATTTACAGGTTGAGTAGAAACTGTTGGGTCCAACTGGGAGGACAGTGGTGATTCCCTGTGGCCAGCAGCAAAGGGGCCAAGTTGATCAACAGGGATCATTTCACAGTCAGATACCAAAAAAATGCCATGTGATGTTGTTCAGTGGGGTCAGTAGAGGCAACACATAGCAAAAAGCAAGAAGAAATAATAATAAATACTCTACCCCCACGGGAATATGATACGTGCTTGGGCAGCTAGATACATTTAATCTGATTTAAACATTACTTGACAAATAAGCATTTAAAGAACACTGTAGTGCCTCATTAATATGTACAATGTTAGTCATTTTATTGTCAGTTTAAAATAAGTACTACAGATTAATACAGATATGTGTCGTCTCCTCCAGGACTACGGAAAGCAAACCACCAAAATCAAGCCATGCAGCTATACCATTAAATAGAATCCATCGAGCCCCCCGGTGTACACAAGGGCACACTAGAGATCGCACGTTAGGGCTGACAGTCAGAACACTCGTGCGTGGAAAGAAAGAGACCGTGGACAGCAGTGTGAGGGCAGCATTTGTGCAAGGCCAAGACACGATTCTGACAACCCAGTTATGGTGAGTGACGTATTTACAAGATGCCAATCTGTCAAATAAATGGAAACTAAATTGGCTGTGAAATAATAGCTTATAATTCCTCCTGCCATTTTCTTTGACTGATGTAGTCTACATCGTTTTTTTTTTCTTCACATGGTTCAGTTGATTTGTGGATACCTGCACTGGTAGGTGCCTCTCTAATCCAGAGCAAGGGACAAATGACCAGCATTTACTATTCATTTCTGCCCAGATTCGATAAAGGCTTAATTACAAATATGACTCGAGTTAATCATAACAACTGATCAGCGTGGTGCTGTCAGTGGAAAGGAAACAGACAAACAAAACATTAAAGCAACAACCTCACGGTGTCCAGCGACGAGACCAAAGTCACACAGGTACACTGCTTAATTAAGAAGAGCTGACGTGTTTGCTGACTTCTTTCTTTCATGCATCATTCTACCGTACGGCAAGGGGAGAATTCGCCTTCTTTTAACTTCCCTGTAATTTACTCACAAACCTTTGTCACTAATACATATACTTGAGCACAGAGACTATGATGCATCCCTCTGTATTTACTTAGAAAAAACTTAACAGCAGGAACCAACAATCTCTGATTTAAATCCACAGCTCACAGATTAGCAAGGGTAAATTTCTTGTACATTGAGACTCAAGTTATAAGACAATATGTACCATGCACTTGTTAGACAAATTCTTGATCAAATACTTGATCAATAGTACATAGGACTACCGTAAAGAATTCAAGCTAGGACAGGTTAGGATAAAGTAGAATAGAATAGAGTAGAATAGAATAAAAATAGAATCATAGAAGAATAGAATGGAATGGAATGGAGTGGAGTGGAATGGAACAGAATAGTAGAATAGAATTTGTAGTACAAAGCAAATGTCAGTACATTGTCAGTGCGCTGAGAAGCAGTTATCAATGGCGACCTTGTAGCATCAGCATCTTGTGCTTTACATGTAGAGGCAGATCCAAGCACACACTCAAATTTATGAGCAATAGAAGTAAAATTTTACTACTAGAGAAAGGTGATTTTAAGAATTGTATCTTGTTGCAAGTTCTTTGCTGTGATTTTTTTAAGTTTGATCTATCATGCCCTACACTGAAAGGATTCCTGTCTATCCATCTTCATTTAAGGAATGTTTTTTTTTCCTAAGTCACTTGTCCTAATCATTAGTAGTAAAATTATAAAACCAGAGATAGGACTCTACTTACATTGCAAATTTTGCTTCCAATCCATTTGTAGTAATCTAATATTTCAACAACAAAAATACAGATGAAATAAGAGGTTCTAAAATTTAGAATTAGTTGCAACAAAAATACTTCAATTGACCTTTAACAAGCATGGCCTGAGCATTTTCACATTCTCTGATCCATTTTTCATAGTTCTTTCTGACACCTTAACAAGTGAGCTTTGTAAAACATTTCTAACACCTAATTTTTACCTATGAAAACATTGTAAACCCTTCAATGAGCAAAATCCATGGTGGGTAATCATGGTGCTTTGTGTGTGGAGTATTTCTAATTGCTTATTTGTTTTAATTAATATTTATTGCTTTAACGGTTGTTACACAGACAATGATTTTAGGCTTATGTGTGATCTTTGCAATGTGTGTGACAATGTACTAAACGCATCTGTCTACAATAAACAACGAGCATCGGAAAGTCAGGGTGAGGCGCAAGACACACAGAGATGGAGGTTACTTAAGCCTTAACGAAGCTAGTCATCAGGGAAGGAAACTGAAGCTCTGTATCCCAGATTAACTGCTCCCAAATGAAGTTCAAGCGTCCGGTTCTCACAGATTTTGGAGAGGCAAAACAGACAGCAGAGCCCTAGTGACACTTGCACAAGACACTGAGCGTCATAGGTGACTTCTTGTTTAGGGTTAGATTTGCTACGCGTGGCCCAAGGCTTTTGCCGGGATTATTGAGGATCTTTACAGTGCCGGGGAGTCTGCAAAACCTGTTCTACTGTGTCAGAATTAACTTGGTGCCTGGACTCTCACACCTCACATTTTTCCTGAGCTAGAAAATTGTGTTGCCTCAATGTTTTGAAATTTTAAACCCTTTCGCACAAGGCACGGAGTTTGGATGGCACCTTTTCATGGCAGTATCCGGGAAGTCATACAGGCAAATCGATATAGAAAAATGAGATTTTGAAGATGGGTGGAACAAACCCCCAGAAGAGCCCTGACCTCCGCCTTCAAGGACATCTGATCCTCCCTGATGTCCACAATGCAGAACAGCGGAGAGCCCAGGGGGACTGCACGAGAGAGAAATATCCGACTCTTGCATGGAAGAGCCTCGCCCAGGGTCATCAAACTGCTGCCCATAAAGTCCACGTGGTAGGAGAGGGATGCGTGCCCTGATAGGTGAGCGCGTAGAGTTGCCTCTGTCTTGAGCTCTGCTCTTATCCCCTGAGTGCATTCTTTATGAGCAGAAGAGTTCATCGTGGGGGATATACTTATGAAGCTACCAGGCCATCTGTGTGCAGTTCAACAGGACAATCACGCAGAGCAGGGAAGCTGCAGGCTTCTGTCAGAGCCCTAGAGGCCGTGGGATGATGGGCAGGGGACACATTGGATTAGTGATGCAAGCAGTAGGGAAAGGAAACTGAGGGTCAGAGAGGTCGATTGCCAACAGTGGCTCACCCAAGCCAAAGCTTTCAGCATCCACCCAGAGCGTAAAAAGTGATCACGCAAAAAAAACCCATGCCACCCTCACCTGTTCCCTTGTCTGTGATCAGACACACGGACCAAGCAGGACACTGGGGTGAGGGATGAAACAGGGGCATAGAGGAAGGGCACTGCAGCTTCCGGCCCCTGTGCCAAGCCAGCGTGAAGGGCCCCGGGGAGTGGAGGAGAACAGGGACGAGGACTGGAAACACTTCAGCTCTTGCTTCTCTTTCTGCTTGTAATGCAAGGCTGGACGATCTAATTATTAGAGTATTTTATGACTTAAAGCAAATTTAAGGTAATTGATTAACTAGCAATAAGGAGACAAGTCATAAAGTTGGCCTTGTTTCTTTACTTAAGCCAGGGAAAAAGGACTTTTTCTCTTTGTGAATTTTAAGGAGATAGAAGAAAGAAAATGAAGTCTTTAACTTCATCCCAGTAATATCTGAAAGACAGATCACATATGTGTGATATTACAGCCACCACGGTCAGGACGATGAGGTGTCACATGGCACTTACACGTGATCAGTTCACAGCAGGAGCTGACATTTTCAACAGGCAGAACTGTGAGGGAACTTTGCAAAAGATACAAGGAACAAAAGTCTGGGATTAACACAGAGTGAAACAAGTCTTCTTGCACATCTTGCTATGGCCAGGGAGCTCTGGGCAACAGTGTTTTATATATGCTTGCTTGTTTTGTGTAGCATTTTATCTGCATTAGAAGGACATATGGGACCCGCTGGTGTCTTGAGGTGCCTACGGCGGGGGCAGGGCCTCAGGTCGGGTCAATCACTTTTTCTTCAGCACGTGACTATCTTGCTCATTTAGCCCTTTTCTGGTTAATAGTAGGTTGGATTAATATTTTTAGTATAATGTTTTAAGTAGGGATCTAAACTTTCTCGTGTTGATGTATTTTAAAATGTAATGAGGATGAGCATGTTCTTTTCTTTGTATGGTATTGAGAAGTAACCCAGGGCCTTGGCACTTGCTCTGAGCTACTTTCCCAACTCTATCTATCTATCTATCTATCTATCTATCTATCTATCTATCTATCCATCTATCTATCTATCTATGTATCCATTGATTTATTTTGTGGAGGATTCTCCCCGAGCCACCCAGTCACCCTGGCTCCGGCCTCAGCTTTTCAGAGTGCTGCTATTCCTGGAGTGACGCCTGGCTCAAGATTGTTTCTTAATTGGACATACAAGACATAAGTCAGTGAAATGACTATCATGTAGGAAGATTTGCTTGCACAGCTTCCAAAAAGCCAGAGGCCCAGCACACGGCACAGGACAGCATAGGCCAGCAAGTACCAGAGGCAGTCAGGACTTGGTGTAAGGGGAAGACCCCCTGAAAAGTCTTTTTTTTTTTTATTGGTTTTGTGTGAAGAGGAAGAGGCGGGTTTATGACTGTCTAGGGCAAACCTCACTGGGGTCCAGGATGCAGGCTGTGTCATACCTCTTGTCTTTGGTATCTAGCCCTGGAAAGATAGGGCCCAGTGTGAGAGCTCAGTAAAGAATCTGTGTGGGGAGGGGGTGAGGACTCTGGGTTGTTTGACTTGCATGGGGAAGAGTTGCTTGAGCACTGGTTGTTGGCTGTGTCTGAGAATTAGCCAGCCCAGGAATGGGCCATCCGTGCCCAGTTAGTGAGGCCTCAGCTGTCAGAGCATAAAAGCTACGGGAAAGAACAAAATAAAGTTAATGCAACAGAAAACACTAAGAATAAATTCAAGATAGGGTAATAAATATCCTCTAGGAAGAGTTCTCTTGAGTTCTTAATCTACTGACACCTCAGTCCAGGCAATAGGGGAACAATGTGGAAGAAGAATTTGACTGAGTCTATACTAGGAGGTTCATCGTTTTGATCCCGTTTTAAGGTTTCCAGATAAAATAAAGAATGTACAACTGAATTTGAATTTCAGATACTTATTTTCAATTTAATAATTTCCAAACTATTGCATGGAATACACTCATAATAAAAATAAGTTCGCAGTTTATCTCAAATTCAATTAAAGCCTTTTATTATTTTTACGTTTGTTGATGAAACTTAATAATGCCATCTTAAAATGTTAACTGTAAAGTCTAAAATCTAGTTTAAGCATCTGGGTGGATGCTTAAAGCTTTGGTTCATAAGAAATGAAATCAAAAGTAGAATATTTAACAGCTTGTCACCATCCACTCTTTTGTCTCTTACAGCATAAGGTCACATCCTTAGCCTCACAGATAGCAGAGTCACAGTGAACATAGAAGAATTGAAATGATGACTCAGTTGAAAACACAGCTTTATTTTCCTTCCATAAAAAGGTCACCTAATGTACAAATTACACTGGAGATGGGGACGTAGGGGACTCCAACCAATATTGCCAAAAGATCGGAGGCACATGGTTAAGAAATGGTTTATAAAATGAGAATAAGGAGGTAGCTTCCCCTTCATTGTAGAATGTTACTGCAAAGGAAGGCGGTCCCCAGGTACGAGGGCAGCGGTGACACGCGATTGCTTTGAATATTCTATTTTTGCAAGGACATTACGTTTTGCTTATTCACTCTTGACATCTAAAAACAGAAATGGAGCTTTTTGCATGTATAAAATTAAGATGGAAATTCTCACGGCTGGTCTGTATTTTAGCTTTTCTCAGTAGTGATATCTTCTTTTTTTTTAACAGTGAGTGTTGAGAACATGGCTTGAAATTTGTATATAATTAGAAACCTGACCACATTTTATATGATGTCAAACATTTGTTAAAAATAATCTCTATCTATATGCCAGAATTTCTTAGTTCTCTACAAGAGATTACAAGAAAAAAATTTGAAGAAAAACTGTACAGATTTATAAGGCAGAGTTTAGAGTAAGTGTTTTGGCATGGAAACTGTATTTTGCAAATGTACACTGGTGAAGTAAGTTAAACCGTGTGTATTTCCCAACTTCTCCATCACAGGTGAACATGGGCAACGACATTAAAAAAGTTTTTCATGGGCAGGGAGTTGTACCCTGAGGAACGTGCTGGACAGCCCCTTAGCAGACACAGGCTAAGCCCAGGAAAGCAGTTTGAGCATCATTGAAAAAAAGAAAAAGAATTCACACTTCCCCCCGGGGAATTCCTGTTTAATCTTCTCCCCATTGTCTTTTGTGTCCCTGCTCTTCTGTTACTTAAAAATAAATGAATTAAAGATACCCAGTTTCTTCTGTTTCTCTGTATTATTGTGTGTGAGTGTGTGTGTGCATTTATGTGCACATGTGCTGTGGGTACAGGGAGAAGCCACTTGATGTTTTAGTTCTCAGGTTTTTGGTACAAGTCAAGTGTGATGCGCAGCATGTGGTTGTAGAATTTGGGCCACAATTACAGAGAAACCTGAGGACAGGACTCCTCCCTGCGACTTCTGGGTGCTTTAAGGTGTGTCTCATGAATATTCTCATCTAGACAAAACCGTTGCTAGGATTCTGAACAGCACAATTAAGTTGGACTCCAGAAGTTTGGGAAAAGTGTGAATGAGGTTCTCATGATAGAAAAATGTGAAAAACTAGTCCAGAAGGAAGATACGGAGTATCACGTGGAGCGCTAGAATGTTGATGGAACTACTTTGACATTTTCCCTGTAAGACGGTTCCTTGCCCCGTGATTCTGCGTCTCCGCCCTCTTTCCTGGATGTAGCTCAGCTCTGTGACTTGGCTCAGCCAATCAAATGCTCGTGAATAGGAGCTAAACAGAAAGTGGACATCTTCTGTGCATCTCTGATGCTTTCTGGCATGATAGGCTGTACTAGCATCCTCCTGTGTCTCTGTGAACACGCTCAAGGGGTTGGACAACCTGTGGGGGATTGGCAGCCAGAAGGACTCTGCTGTGAGGCACCGACCGGAGAGCTGCGCCCCACTCATGGACGGACCTTGAGACTCACCAGGCATCACCTGAATTTGGCTGAGCTTACTTGCAGATATGTGACAAAAATAAACGGGTGTAATTGGGAGTCGGTAAGCTTTGAGGCGTTAGCTGCACAGCAATAATGAATACCTTAACTACTTATCTGGATCTATTAATATGTAAACTAGGTTACGTTTGCTGTAATTTTCAGGGCATTTAGAACAAACAACAGATTAGTCTGCATTCAATAGTTTTTAGTATGTATTAGTATCTCACTTAGAGTTTTTGAAATTAAATAAAGTAAGAAATGTAAAGAATATATAGTACGTAGAAATTTAGTCATAAGAATGGTAATATTACTGTCACTGCTGCACTCAGTTTCTTTTCCTCTGTCCCATAAAGCTTTGGTTTCAGTGTTCCCTCCAACATTCAGATCCAAACTTAAGTTACCACTGAAATATGACGTTGAGAAAGGATTCTATCTTTATGAGCTAAGTTCGGGGTGGGAGTCTGCTAATCAGAGGAGGGTCTTGATGGAGGAATGAGTGAGTCTGGCTTTCATCCTCTCTATCTAATTATTGTCCTCTCTTGTCCTCTTTCCTCTTGCCGTGAGATGGGATAGCACGAAGGTCTTTGCCAGATGCCCGATCCCTGCTCCTGAACTTCCAAAGGAATGACATGTGATGTATGGGATGCTCAACAGAAAGACAACATTTCGGTGCCCCCAAAATACATGGTGGCCGGAGACTAGAGAAGCAAGCAATGGGAACATGAAGTGTGATGTTTTAACCTTGGCTTTCTGCAATTCAAAGTTAATAATACACAGCAAAAGTGAATTCCAACATTAGGGGTAAGTGTTCCATCAACTATGCAAGCAGCACATTAGAAAATGGAACATGGAGTGATGGCTTAAGGTTAAATTCTTTACCAAAAAAAAAAGAAAAGAAAAGAAAAGAAAAGAAAAGAAAAGAAAAGAAAAGAAAAGAAAAGAAAAATGTAGCATTGAACCAGTCCTTGAGCATTTGGTAAGTTTGGTTTGAACATGAAGAGTTACCAAAGCTGAAGGCTAAAAATTGTACTGATGTATCACACCAGGGTTTCTGCATCCGTGAAGTGCCTGACTCGGGGCTGCTGGTCCAGGACCTGTGGTCCCCTCTCTTGCACCATGATCACCTTCTTCCATCTGCCCTCTGAACTGTAGCCACACTCACCTTTTGGTCCTTTCTTTCTGTGGCCTTTTGTTTTGTTTTGGAGCTAAACCCAGGGCCTTGCCCGTGCCAGGCAGCTGCTGCACCACTGAGCTACATCCTCGGCCCACACAGTCACCTTTTAAAATGGAATAGAAATTACATCAACTTCTCCTCTACACCTGGATTTCTTTCTTATTATGTCTCTTATAAAAATCCTCCCAAAAACTATTATTTTTTTTCCTCCAACCTTATTTTGGGTCAATTCTCATTCATCTCTCATTTTACTTAAAAAAAAAGAGGCCTGTAGGGTCGAATTTAGCATTCCACTCTACAACTGCTATTACTTTTACTTTGATTGAGAGAAAAAAATAATTACTTGGAAGCGTGTTGAGAACTACTTTTGTGTACTTAGATACATTTACCAAAAGAATGAGAATATAGAATAGGCATAGACATTAGAAAGTTGTGACTTTGCAGGTGTCCTTTGAAATAAAGAGTATAAATAAATCCCTAAGGACTTTCCAGAGGCATGTGAAGGGCATGGACAGAGACCTGAAAACCCTTAGCATGTAAGGTATGCAATGAAGAGAATAGGCAAAAGAGAAAATTCTGATAAAGTGAGTGAGAAGGAGATGAAAATACATGGAAAATAGAGTAGTACAGTCATCAGAGCACAAAGAAGCAACGAAAATAGCAGTAGAGTTGGTTGTCCGTAAAGTCAGATGTGTCCAAGGGTCATAGGAGGCTGGGTACTTTGGGGAGTGCGATGGGTTGGCCCGCAGGAAGTTGGAGGAGTTTGCTTGAAAAGTAATCTTGAAAGCTGTTTCATTGTTTGGGACTATGGAAACCTGGGTGTGATTGATTGGAAAAGAAATATGAGCTGCTGGAAATAGGCACTGAGCCATATTATTTGTTTAAACATGGCTCAGTGTAGGAACAAATAAATACAGGAAAGTTTCCTAAAGACACACCAGGTGAACTTTGTATTTTCTTGTTGGCTTTATAAGGAGTGATAGAGAGGAGGGAACATTGTTTTAGAAAGGAGGAACCCCTCCTTTCTAAAACATAGCTTGGCTGCTGTCAGGACAGATGGACTTGGCGAATGCTGTGGTTAGGATCTGGAGTGCCCCCCAAAAGTCTCATGTATCTTAATGTTATGAATTGTCTATGGAACCGTGTGATGTTGGTGGATTGGGGTCCGGTCTGGAGGGTTAGATTGCAGGTAAGTTGGGATTGGCGGTGTGTAGTGGCCACACCTGGATGCAGGAGGGACTGGTTACTGGGTGGAGACCTGAAAGGATACGTAAGCTGCACCTGCCTTCCTGGAGGCGGGGCCTAGTCTCAACTAGCCTCAGCCTGTCTCCTGTTTGTCCGGGGAAGCTGCCTCCACCTCTGCCTCTGCCATGTACTTCGATTGTTGCCGGCCACCTCTGAATGGACTGTGACCTTTGAGACTGTGAGGTAAAATAAACCTTTCCTTTCCTAAGTTTGTGGGTGTCGGGTATTGAGCAACGAAAAAGTAGCTAAGACAGCGAACAATGGAGGTAGATAGGAAAGAAGGGAGAGAAAACTCACCTCTTCCCCAGGTCCCTCACCTAAAGTCTGGGACAGCCACAGTTGGCGACGGGAGAGCAACGTTGTGGAAAAGTCCCTGGGGAACGGTGAGGGGTCTGAGGATGGGCACGGGGTGACCTCAGCGCGGAAGTGAGGCAGCAACAGGGGCCGCCGGCCGTTGGGGCTTCCTTCTGAAGGAGTGGACTGGAAGGAGAAGAAAATAAAAATGCAGGAAAGGAATTGCAAGAAGCATTTGTTTACCCGGAGAAATTGGATTACCTTTTCACTAATTTTCTCTGTGAGGAATCTTTTCTCTTGAGAAAATAAAACAAAAGTTTCTTGAGGACAAGGCAAAAACTACAGAAGGAAGCAAACAAACCCCCTTCCTTGCAGGGTCAAGTTCAGGAATAAACCAGAAAGTAAATGAGAAAGCACAGGGAGCGGTCGCAGCATAAACAGTCAGCGAGTACCAGGGCGCCAACCGCCTCTCTGCTTCTCTTTCCTCTCTCACTGTCTGCTTTTCTTCCGACCCTTTCCACCTCATCTTTCCTCATTCTTCCTTTCCCTTTCACTCTTTCCCCTCTCCCTCCTTCCTTCCTTCCTTCTCTTCATTTCTTCTTTGTTCTAACTTGTGTTTCTCTAAGTTGAATTTTTTTAATCTTCTCTTCCTAGATCTATAGTAAAAATCTATGTATTTTATACTTTAAAAATGATGATACACTGTGCTGTAATTATATGTCAAGCTTTTTCTTATGAGCATGACAGTGTACACTTCCTCTATCCTTCCTCCACAGCATTTGCATTTATCCTTAAGTGATCAAATCAATCAGATTAGCTTTGTCTGTGGAAATTGTCTCTGAGGAAATGATAATTCACTTGAATGAAGCATCTAAGATAGAGAGGTGAACTCTAAGTGGATTTAATTTTTTATGTGCCTCCAAGCTTAGGATAATACATGTCTTACGCACCAACTCCCTTTTCCCTAAGCTACTTTTGAGTCTTTCGTTTTGCTTCGAATCATTTTCTAGATTTTTAGCAGTGTGAATCGGGATGAAAGTTTCAGTGACTAATCCAGAAAGTGTGTTGCTGTTGTGGACTAAAGAGTAGACCATTTTAACCAAACAGATGAGAAGTCATTTAGACGGAGAACCGTGTGTGGGGGGAGAATTCTGCTACAATCACAATGCGGTCTTAACGCCTTCTGTGATGGTGGAGGGGTAACTCCATCACCTCAGCATGAAATCCTTTAACCATCGTGCTGTCTACTAATGATTTGTGGTAGTTTTACACAGGAGAAAGCTAACTGAGATATATGACAGCTGTCACATCCTGGTATTCTTGTGGGCTTTCTCACAGACAATTGGACCTCTTTCGATTATTTTTGTGTTATGGATAATGGCTAATAATCCAGCTCACCGTACCCAAAGGAGAACTTCTACGACCTAGGGAAGTCTTCAAATACACTGTATACACATTAAACTTTTCTTGCCCTCTGAAGATGCCTTTGAATCAAATAAAAACTGCTTTACTTTTAAAATCAAGAATCAATTTTCCAGAGTCCCCTGGTGGTAAAGGATATTTTTATCTGTGTCTCATATGATTCTTGAAGAGTTCAATTTGCCATATTTCAGAGTTTGGCTGGAAGAGCTGTAGAATTCATGTGAGGCTCATTTCCTGGGCCAGGTTGCCTCCTCCCACCTTTCTTTCTTTCCCTGCTCAGACTCCATGGAATTAGCCTTCCATTCTCCTCTTTAGCTAACTTGCCTCCATCTGCCCATCAGGATTTCTCCACTTCAAATTCTGCCTTCACTGCAGGATGAGGCACCACCTGACACCTTCTGTGTCCTGCCCAAAAGGCAAGCATTTCTTTGATCACTGATCTATACCATTAGTACAGACTTGGGCTAATGAATTAAATAAATGAGCTTCTTAAAAACAAATCTACTTGGTTTAAGGCAGTTGTCTTGATTCCTGGAGTTGTTATATAAATGATATGGAGTCTTTCCCCCTAAGTAACTCCTAAGATTTTGTGGTCTTTGTTTTTGCTTTTTGTTATGCATTTAGTACCATTCAACAGGAAAGAAAAAATGTAATACCTACATAAAATATCTCAAACTCAAGGCAGCTATGTAAGCTTCAGAGATCATGTAAAATCTCTGAGACATTGTGATATCACTTCTGTCTCTTGGAAAGGTCTTGAGGTCTGTTTTATGTTTGTCTTCCATTTCCACCAAAGTTGAGTGTAAACTGAATTCTACAGATAGAGCTGGAGTTCCAGGTCAGAGGATCTGTAGAATTCAGTCTTTTCTGTGGAAAACTTCACCTAGCCAGTTGTAGAAAAAGTGAAGGATGGTCATTGTGGTAGGTAGGGGACCATGTTCACTTACTGGGCCCTATCTGTCCATAATGGTCTCTAAAGGAAGGGCTGCTCCTCAGGCATCATTCACTACCAATCATCTCGGTGAACAGCTCACCAAAGTCTGTTCACAGGGGACTAACTTGTTGCAAATGCGTTTACAAAATTTGGAAAAATGAATGATACCCTTTATGGTGGTTGAGTGGGGATGATGTTGGCTGCTCTGAAACTTCAGCACAGATTTAACTCATTGGATCACTGGGCTCCTTTGAACAGTTTCTAACTGCTTCACTGTCACAAAAGTCTGTGGGGTGATTACATGACAAAGGGAACTGCATTGAGAAAGGAGTGTCTGGAGGCCCACTTTTAAAATGTAGCTTTTTGGTTTATACCAATTCTTTCAAAATCCTTTTCAAAAACTCATTTATTTCACTTTTGGTCGGTATTTCTAAAAAGTAGTTCCTTCTAGAACATGGATGTGACTATATTGAGGATAGATTTGGAAAAGGAGGATGATGCTACTATTATTTCTTGTTCATCTTTAAGTTAATAAAAATTATTTTCATATTTATGATTAATGCCTGTTCCCATGCATGATATTGAAAACAGTAATTCATTTTTCTGTTTTCCTTGCTATATTGCATGGTTTCACCTTGGCATAATGAATTTTTCTGTGTACAGCAAAAACACACACAAACTCACACACAGACACACACATTTTTCTCCGATGATTTTTTTCTTGGATATTAAAATTTTCAGCGTTTATTTACTGCTTTAATTATTTATTTAACTTTCAATTGATTTATGAGTTTTATTTTAAATTCAAAGTCAATTTTAAGATAAACTTTCAATAATATTATAATCTGTTTAATTATAACTTTTCAGCTTATCTTTGGTATTTTGATATCCAAAATTTCTATGGTAACAAGAATGTTTTTTGAATATTCAGACTATTTAAATGTCATTTTTAAATACAGCTAATCTCTAGCTAGTTTCTGTGGTTGTTTCACCAAAGCCTTCATTCCGCATAAAGCCTAATTCTAAATTTGTAGCTGTTAACTACTAACATACTGAAATTTCAAATTGCTTCAGAATTTTTATAAACATATAAAATTAATAAAACACATTTTAGACAAAAAACTGTCATAATTTAATGTTCTGATCTTTGTTTGATTGAATACATTTTCTAAATGTTAAATATTTTCTTATCCCTAAAAGCCTGACCACATCCGTGACTTCCAGTTTTCCACATAGTGTTTATGCTTCGATTTCTGATAAAAGAAAATTCAAAACACTTTATCAAAAGGCTGGATGAACGGCTCAGCGGTCAAAGCGCTTGCCCAGCAAGCACTAAGTACCCTAGTTTGATTCCCAGCACCACATAGCTGGGCGTGGGGGCGCACGCCTGTCATCCCAGCACTCAGGAGGCTGAGACCAGAGGATTGCTGTGAGTCCGCCTGGGCTCCGAAGTGAGTTCAGGACGGGCCTGGACCACAGAGTGAGACCCTGTCTCAAAAAACCAAACCAAAACAAAAGAAAACCTTTATCAATAGCAAAACTAATCAAAAGTTGGCCAAATTATCTCATTTGGTAATTTCTTATGCTACGTGTAATATTTAATATTAATGTGTAATAAACCATTTGACAAAGGAGGAAGCTGATCATTAAAGACAGATTTACCTTTCTCTTAAAATTGAATCATAACCTACAGAAAAGAGGAACCGATGTCCCACGACCTCGTGGCCTCGCGTGACTTCCTCTGCTTCTCTTCTGTCCCACCCGCTTCTACCTTGTTCTCTTTCCGTCTTTTCTATCCACTAATGACCCAAATGAAGACAGGTATCTTTCTGTCTCAGTTACTTATTCATTGCTGGAACAAAATACCCCATGCTTATAATTTCAGGGAGGCGATGCTTTTTTTTCTTTCTTCCCTTACTTAGTACAAGCTTACAATCGAGCCTCCCGTGTTCAGGGTGGGTGTCCCTTCTTCCCTTCCTAGCCCACAAGTCAAGAGAACACACCTAAATGCTCTGCCCTGGGCACCCCACCATTTTGGACACAGTGACGCAGTTCCTCCGGGTCAAGCCCTGAGCATCTGCCCCTTTTAACCAGTCCCCATCTCCCAACAGTGCTTGCGTCCCACAGTTATCCCACTATATCCAGATACAGGATCTGCAGATGCAAAGTGCAGCACTCTCTATGCTAATACCGCTATAGGAGAGAAAGAACTTGCGTAAAAATCTACCACCCAATATTCCATCATGAAAGTAAGGCCCGATATCATCAATGACATAAAATTCACAACTGGATAGAATTTTAGTGAAATTATACTATACATCATAAATTAGATCGTTACTTAAATCTCATTCACAGTTTTACTCATAATCAGAACACACATGCAATCGCTCCACCACTCACATACCAATCCCAAGGATGATTCACTGAGATGTGGAAACTTAAAAACTTTCTTCAGAGAACAAAATTGTAATGCAAATCTCCCGTTTGCTGAAATATGCTTTAAATAGGCGAGGCGAATCGGATTGTGCACTAACAACCATGTAATAGGCATGATTCATAAAAATCACAAAAGTCAAACAGCATCTTAATGCAGAAAGTTCCAAGTGTTTCCTTGCATCTTTTGTGTGTGTGTGTGTGTGTGTGTGTGTGTGTGTGTGTGTGTGTGTGTGGATTCTGACTCCTGTGTGATTTTATAATAGTCATCAAAAGCACAAGGTAGAACCTATTGACTAACTGAGAGACATACTATTGACACCTTAACAGATATATTTACAGTCAGTTTCCTCTGGTCATATTAAGAAGTAGGCTAATGGGACCCATCAAGGAAGATTGAAGCCAACGGGATCTGCATACCTGGGCAGATGCTGCCTGTGGTGAAGGCAGCCAGCTGGGGGCACGGACTCTGAGCAAAAGAGTGTCTGAGGTGGGATGGCGCAGGCCACTGGAGTGGTCCCTAGGTGACCGCCAGACAGTTTCACATCTACTTCACAGGGAATTTGAATGGTGAAGGGCGGAACACTGGGAGAGAGAGAAAACGATAGTGGAGTTCATGCACCTTAGCAGGTCTGAAAAGACAGCACTGAGGAATCGGGTCCCGTAAACAACCCACACAACTGCTCTCATTCCTTTCTTTCCCCTGAGGTTAGTGACTACAGTGGAAGAGATGTGCGGGGTGTGTGTGTGTGTGTGTGTGTGTGTGTGTGTGTGTGTGTGTTTGATATTTTATTTACTTGTCTTTGCATCAGTCTGAGCAAGGATTCTTCTTTTCTGGTCCTTTCTTCAACTCTATAATGTAATATTAAACAATGTGACTCAAACTGTATCAACCCAAAATCTCCCTGGCTATGTTGTCTGACACGGATTTTCTTGCCTTATGAACATTGCAATTCTGATTCTATTCTGTGACTGCTTACATTTACATGACTGATGTCTTGAAAGTCATACACTACTTCTCACACAGTGTACTCTTCTTATTAAAGGGTTCCGCATCAACGATGCCTTTAAATGCGACATAAAATGTATGTATATGCAATTACAGCTATAGAAAAATTGCCCAGGTTTCTTCTATTAATATGAAATTAGATACTAAAAGTCCCTTATTTAAGGCCCACAAGGTACATACAGATAACAGCCCACCTAGTGACAGAAGCTCATTGCTTACAGAAATTTAATTAAAAACAAGTGGACATCACTGGTTCCAACTCCTACCTCCATATTATTTTTAATATGAGCTAATTAAATCACAAGGTCATCTTGGAAAATGTATAATTTTTACAAGCAGCATTAAACTTGTCATCTACACCCTCTGCCTGAGCTCTGATAATTTTCGCCAAAGCCTGAAGTTTTGGAGGAATCAGTAGAATGTTAGTAAATTATCCTACAACAATTTCTCGGAGACCAGAAGAGAGCAGACTGTGAGTCTTCGTTTGTCGTGTGATCTGAAGCAGCACTTGAGGCGAAAGTAGCCAAGGAGGAAATTCATCTACTGATGATTCCATCCTTGACGCAATCCATCTCCAGGGAGATGAAAGGACCACGGTTCTGGAGTTAAGAAACGAGCTAACTTTCCTGGCTCTGCCACTGAGTACAAAAATATTTTCCCTTTGAAGGTTTCAACTTACCGTCCACAACATGCAACAGGCTCAATATGTGCAGTATTTTCTTTCTCCACTTATTACATAAACACACATTGTACATGGTACACTCAGTATCCTAAAGCCACTGTACACTGCTCAAACTACATTTGCTAAAAGCCATTAGGCTCCTACACTGACCATTGATGCATTTTTCCTTGACATTGTGTGATACAGAACAATAGCTCATGATTAAGTATAGCCACTACAGCTTGAGAAACACCTAGCTAGATGGTCTACAAATACACACAAAATTTAGTTTTTATAAGTGGTACAGAGCAAAATGCATCTACCAATAATTTCCTTGAATAGTTATAAATAAAGCTTGCACGATAAATGTGAGATAATAATAAAGTCATGTGCAAGCATGTATCTCTTTTGCTCCAGAATTCTCAAAACTTGTAGGCTGTTTGGAGAAGCTATTCTAACGCTTATTATTTTGACATTCATCTCATTTGGTCGACTCATCCATTTATCCGCTCACCAGTTCCTACACCAATTCACTCTGGCAAGGACCCATAAGGACAACACGGGGCACCAGGCTGTTGGGTGTACACAGTGGGAGGAAAAGGAGGTGAAGGGTAAACAGAATTAGGGAAAGTGGAGAAAATAAGGGAAATTAATAATGCAAATATTTTACTAGTATGATAAGTTGTATCGTTAAGTCAGAAAAGGAGCCAGGGAAAGGATAAAGGGGGGTGAGATACCTGGGAACATGTGTGGGGAAGATTCCTGGGGAGAAGGAATAGTGGGGAGAACCCTGGGGAATTGTCTTCAGGTCATCCCGACAATAGTCTCTGTGATTGTGATTATTACAACTTCAAGATTCCAAAAATTATGGTGAGTAGGCTTATTGACTTAAATATTATAATTGAGTCTTAAATTGTGGGGCTTGAAAGATTCAACTTAGATTTATGGTGGAGGTGGCATTGCGATTTGGATCCAGAGTGTTCGCCAGAAGTCTTGTGTGCCTCTGGATATTGTGTAACTTTAGGAGATGGGGCCTGGCTGGAAGGGGTGGATGCTCAACGCTTGACCAGGCAGGGTGTGTGCTGGTTCCATGCTTCCCCCAGACACGGCTTCCTGTTCTGCCATGCTGTGAGGGCCTCTGTCTCTTCTCGGGACCCACCATATAATTCTACCATTTTCCAGCTGCCCACATGTGAACAAACTGACATTTTGAAACTGTGAGCTAAAATAAATTTTCCACCCCCCGAGTTGTGCATCTTGGACATTAAGTTACAGAGACAAGACAGTAACTAAGACAGACAGCATGGTAGATTGCAACTATCTATTCCTCAAACCTACCTTCATTGTATCATTTCATTGTATTAATACATGTTCCATGAGTTTTTCCATAATATGTCAATTGAGATATTTCTATGAAGTCAGTATAAAAATAGCAATTTGGAGAAGGGGAAACAATATTCATGCCAAAAATAATGACATAAATAAGGACACTGACCCTTATTATTTGGATATGGGATTTCCTTGGTTTATCCCACTTGCTTTTGCACAAAGATCTTTGCTAACAGTGGTTCATACGTGCGACATTAAATCCTATGTCACCCTATTTTAAATATACGAGTGTTCTCAAGGATTTTTGTCTTTCCACTTTGAGAAATAGATAACCACTACTGATGGTGGCTGGGGGAAGACCTCATAGGCGAAATAGAAGGATAAAATGAGAGAAGATTTGTCCAGGTTTTTGGTAGACAAATAAGGGAAAGGCCAGATTGGTAGACAGAGAAGATTCACAAACTGGGGATGGGTATTAGGAACGTGTGCACTGTATTCCGGAAACAATGAGTTGCACTGTTTTGCCTTGGCCGGTCATGTCATCTAGACAAGGGATTATGCCAAAAAAAAAAAAAAAGTTCATTGCTGAAAGTTTCCAGTACCCTACTAGGGACTATCTCTACCCTTGATCTTCCTCTTCTCTTCCTAATTGTGCCTTGAGCAGGCCCCAGGCACGGGGCAGGGAAGTGAAACGTCTGAGGACAGCTCCTGTTTTCATCTGTTCACCCATTCTCTCCCACTACGCTGTGTCCTTCAGGCTCTTTTCTCTGTATTCCCATGAGCCGAATGCTGTGCGTTTCTGAGTGGACAGTGGTGCAGTTGTGGGTGTTTAGAGGACTTTCCATGGTTACGGTTGCCATGGTGATGGCTACTGTTCCCTGGCTCTTCCCTTGGTTCTCATATCTACGGTTATTGTGTTTATGACCGTTGCTGAGAAGCATCCCGGCAAGAGTAGCCCAAAAAGGAGGGTTCTCCTATCACCCAGAGAAAGGGCGAGGCGTGTCACCTGTAGGACATCCTTCTACCGTAGCTTTCTCACAGTCTACACAGAGGTGTGTGAACCTCTTGGATAGCATGCAGCTGTTAATGGGAGAAAAGTTGGAAATGAAAAAAAAGAAGTGGATTTATGGCATCAGTGTAAGATATTCTTGATCTCAGTTTGTATAACGCTCTTGACATGAAATTTCTTTGATTATTCAAAACCTTCCTGAAGCTGTTGCTTGCTAATATTCAACCTCTGATACACAGCACACTTGGCTCTGGGCTAAGGCAGGTGCAAAGGACCTTCTCTTGATTGTGGCCAAATCTATAAGAAATTAAGAATTCCTAGCCAAAAATAATACGGAGGCACCCGTGGTGGACCAAAGGCAGGCCGGTGGTGTGTTCCGCAGCACTGACTTGCAGAAAATCAAGTTGTTTTTTAATTTTTTTTTCTCACTATGGAGTCCATGCTGACCTGGAATGCGCAGGAATCCTTCTGCCTCAGCCTCACGAGTGCTACCATTATTGGCACGCATCACCATGCCAGGCTTATGGGGTGCCAGGGAGTCAAACCCAGGGCCCTGCACTTGCTAGGCAAGCACTCTAACCACTGTGCTATTCCTCTGTCCCTAAGGAGGAAGGTCTATTTCTCAATTTTTACTTTATTTTTCCATGAGAATTGGTGTGCAAAATAGAAATTTCCAGGTGCATTCCATGTTAACCAATAACGTTTCCTTGAGTGCATTCTATCCCATTGGTGAGCAGCCGTGACTCAGCCCCCCACTAAGGCCATGTGACAGCGATGGTGCTGACTCTACATCTCTCTTAGTAACAATGATTCTGAGGTCAGTTGCTTCTTCAGCGGGAGACAGTGTTCTAAATATTTTATTAGGACTACTTCGTATTATTGTACTGTATTTAGCATGGTCTGCAACCTCTTTTACACAATAATAATTGAACTGTTGACAGTAACAACAGCAGCGATAGGACACGGTTAATGCTTTTAGTATGACGTTTGGTATATTTTCTAATTTAATTCCTTTAAAGAGCTTGTAAATGAGCACTTTCCCCACAGTTTACAAACGAGAAACTGGAGTTCAGAAAAGTTAGGTGCTTTACCCAGCACCCCAGCTAGTACGTCGTGGAGACGAGACCCTCGCATAACACGGTGGCTCAAGTCCATGCTTTTCCACCTTCTCCATAAAGAAGATGATTTCTAGGTACAATAAATCAGCTGGCCCAAGGAAGTAGGCAGCACATCGAGGTTGTGTTGGGTACAAGATGTGTTTAAAACTAGCACCTGCCGTTTGCTAAAGAGTAAACATGGCTCATGAGAGTCTCCGTGGGTTACGTGGCCCTCAATTGCAAAATTCACTAAACCCGGCACACCTCGCAAGCTCATTTCATTCTCTGCGACTCCAATAATGACGTGGAGCCATGGACGAATTGACTGCGGCAGAACCAGCAGCCAACCAGACACGCGGGGCCTGCTCTATGCAACTGGCAGGTGATATATAAAGGACCAAAGGTCCCACGAGAGCCACCCTGGCTGTGGCCGAGGTGTGTGCACAGGTACTGCAGAGTAGGCTGCCTGGCGCAAGTCAGACATCCAGGAGCACCCACAGTGAAGAAGAGATTTTGATAGGAATTTTCAGAGTCAGATCTTTGTGAGAGAATTAGATAAACATTTAAAAGTTAAGACACTTCAGGAAAAAACAAGTGACCTCCTCTGTGTCTGAGAAGCACAATCACAAGCAGAGAGATTTTCAGGCTGAACACAACCAGACCATAATAAAATGCAAAGATTGCAACACTATCCTACTGCCACTTCTAGATTAGTTAAATAATTAGCCAGGAAAATAATCTGTTTCAGTGGGTTTATTTTATTATTGAAATAATATGGTTGCTTAATGCAATTACAGTTACCAGGTCGTATAACTCACTGTGATTCCTAATTCAATTGAGTGTGACATCTTCGTATTGGTACAGGGACGTATTTGAAGACAGGTTCTTTCCTTCAATTCTCTGCCATCTATCCTAACGGTTTCTCAGGAAAGTTTTCATTCAGTTACGCCTTTTTTTTCCAGTAACACAGGAGTTGAGGCATCTACACCCAAATGCAAAATGGGTTGCATGAGTGAAGTAGGGGACAGATGAAAGAGAGCCTTGGACAAGCTCAAGGGGAGGAAAGAGGATTTGGATGGGAGAGAAAAGCAGCCCAGGGAAGGTCGTGAGGATGCTAAGTGGAAGTCACGGCCACACTAGACAAGAAATAAAGATATAGTAACGGGACAAGAGGGAGAAGGTACCAGGCCTCACGGCACTGGGAACTGAACCACTGACCCAGTTCGTGCTTCTCTTTTTGTCTTCGAGTTCTCTCTCTGTCGTCTTCTTTTTGTGTCCTTGTGCAACACAAAACTTCACAGACAAATACACGCGCGCGCGCACACACACACACAACCATTCATGTGGCTTATTTTGAATTTTAAACTGTGCTCTCTCTCTCTCAAGGCAGAACATCTGCTTGCGGGTCCATGTCCTGTTCTCCACATCGCAGGTTCAGCCTACTCCCGGCGGAAAGATAAGGCACTAACTCTTCCTACGGACTGCCCGTGGTCCTCAGCCTTCCATCGCTCATTTCAGTGTTATAATAATTCTAGGGAACACAACGGTCCCCTGTCTTACATATGCATTAGCTGATAACAGCAATGACTCAGTGCCTCTCCCAAAGTGGCCCTGAGAACAATAGCAGAGAAAGGGCTTAAGCGTGAGCTGTCTGAGTTCAAAGTCTCTATGTTCTGCACACCTAGCCATTTATTTTCTCGCATAACGCGTGATATTCTTTCCTACTTATTTATCATTCTTTACCAAAAGGTCATGTAATGCCCATGGTTACACACCCAGCAGGGAAGCAAACCATCCCCGTCATCACTCTGGAAATTCATCTAGGATAATGAGCACAGCATAATTCCCAGTGCGCTGCTGTGTATAAATCTTCTTACGAGTTTCCATGAAGAGGTCAGTAAGGTTTTAGGGCAGAAAACTCTTAGAAGATACACACCTCAAGTACAAGTGAGTAGAGGCATTTATGTCCTGCAGTTAATGTACATAGACTGGGTACATGTTGAATATGTTGACTTTTAAATGACAGAGAAAGGTCACATAGTCTTTAAACCTCACAAAGACCAAAAAAACCCTCTAAACATATTGTGATAGATGAATATTCTTAGAAAAATAGCTAGTTTCCATAAAGCTCCACCTGTGTTTTTGCAAACTGACTCTGGATTATCTTTATTTAGCCTATTCAAATGCTACAAAAGTTGATAATAAAGTTAGTTTAAAGCTATATATTTTCAGGCCACAAAAGGCTTCCATGTAGGTAGATGTCCATAGCCACAAAATCTAATAAAACCTCCTATTAAATCATTGATCTGTTTTATTGCTGCTGCTCCTTTCCATCTGTTTCTTACTGAGAACAACAATGTCTGAAGTCTGTCACGACTACAATTTTTTTTCTTTCAAAACATTATGCCTTCAACACTAGACACAGAATCTTTCTTCAGAGGCAAGACAACTGGAGTTAACCCTCCTAAGATTGTGATGTTGTCACCTAAACATCATGTGGCCAGACGTAAGCAAAATTGTTTATTTTCTCACTTCTTAGGTAGGTTTACAGTTTTAAGGTTGACATGTTTTTGGCAATGACTTTGATTACCAGAGCAAATGCTTTTGAAAGTTTCCTTGTGCACTCCTTTGTAATTTTGCTCAATTTTTCTCGGATGACTATCTGCGTACTTTCAGCAATGAAAGCATGTAAGTCATCAACTGAATGAAAAAAATCAGTAGAAACAGACATTTATAATACATCTGGTTTTTTGGAGTTCATACTTTAGTTATACAGTTTGTTTCATCAGTGAAAAGAAATGTATGTCTTTGTTATGTTGAATATCAAGATGCCAAACAATGTATAACATAATGTAAAAATGGGATTTCGGTACTAGACAGCAAGGTCGTGAATATTGAATCCTTACCTTAGCATCTGCAAGAGATTTCGGGAGCTATACATTCCGATTTATCTTTTCTAATTGCTAAAAGATAGCACTAAAACCACTATCAACTCATGGTTATGAATATTTGTAGATATTTCTTCAGAATCTGACACAAGTAAAAGATCCAAGTATTTATGCGTTTATGGAAACATGAAATGATCTGATACAAGGGGAACAACCGGCACATCCGATGGGATGGACACCCAGTGAGATGCCGCTGCCAAGTTCCTCTCAAAGCCCTTTGTCTACCTTTACACTTACCTTTCTTACTGTTTTCTTTACTGCTGATCTTTATTTCTTAGAGCTACAGTCTTACATTAAGGTCACATGATCAAAAATTAGGCAAAGAGTGATGAAAATGTGAGAAGTATGTGCTTGCTGGCTGGGATTAGGTCACCACCTTGCTTTCAAGTCAGGGAAAATGTGGGAGCTCCTGACCTCATCACATGCACTGAGGCGTTGCGCTGCATAGCACATGCGCAGTGCATGCAGAATCCCCAGGCTGAGGTAATGGCAGGGAAACGTCTAAGCACACAGACCACACAGCACAATGTGTGTTAAAGGTGAAAGAAAAAAAAAATACCACTAACTATACACCAAGAATTTACACACTTCAAAACTGCACAGAGAGCTCGATTTTCAATCTGGAAAACTAAATTCAGAAAATATTTTTTTAAAGGAGCCAACAAGAATGCCAACAAACTCCATGAACATTCTAGCCACAATTAAGCATAATTTATCACTCACAAACTGAAAACCATTTGAAAGTCTGCATAAATTTTAGGGCATGGGGCAAGAGAAGAGATAACACTCATGTGAATGAAAATTCCCTCAAAATTCTTTTTCCAAAGATGCTTGTATTACCTAGTGCCACGAGAGATGTATTTTTTATGGCCAGGGAATTTATAGCTGGGAAACTCAAACATACCCTTTCCCTGAGGATCAGAGAGTATTTTCAAGTATGCTGAAATAAAAACAAATACTTAAAAAACTATTTTAATCCAGAAAACCTAGAGCCTTAAAAAAACCACGAAATCATCATGCAATGGAATTCTGTAGAAGGAGAAAATTGAGTGACTAAAATACCATCTAGTATTATGGGTTATTCTCAGAAACAAGTGTTGTGTGAAAATATTAAGCTGCAGAAGAAAATGTATTCGTGTTCCTCTTGTGTAAAATTGTAAAAAAAACAACTCTATATAAATTTTTCTATACTGTAAAAAGCATTGGAAAGGAAGAGAAAAATAATGCTCTACTAGGTGAGGCTAATGGATTTGAGAAAAGTCAAAAGAAAGATTCAGATTCAAATGAAATATTCGATTTCTTAAATATTGAAAGTGGGTGTACTGAGACTTTCAACATTGTTTACAGGTTACACATAGTTACACTTCTCGACATATGCTCACATTTCATATATATTTAATTAAACATTACAGAAGAGGAATGACACAAACAGTAAACTTATAGATGCATTGGCTAAATGTTTTGTATTAACATTACTCTTGTACTTAGCAATGAGGTCGCTCTAGTTTGTGCCTGATGTTAGAACAGCCCTTACTTAGAAGTAAAGAAGTCAGAAGAAGCAAATAAATAAAACAAGGGTGTGTGGAGGGTGGGGTTAGCGATTAGCATAGTGAGGGCAGGCAGAAGACAGAAGAAAGTGGTTTTCAAAAGAAAATGCAAGAAAATTAAAAGAAGAGCGGAGAAGAAAATAGATTCCCAAAGTAGCTGCTTATACTCCTCTGAATTTCAGTAGCGTCCACTGTGATTTCACCTTTTTCATTCCTAATTGCAGTGGTAGGAGCTTTTATTTCTTTTTTGTTAGAATTTTATCAATCGTATTTATGCTTTCAAAGAGCCACTGTGTGATTCACTGTTTGTTGTTCTAATCACTGTAGTTTCTGCTAATGATTCTTATAATTGATTTTCCTCTGCCTCTTTTGGATGTAGGTAGCGCTTGCTTATCTCAGTCCTTGAGGTAAATCATCAGATTGCTTATTTAGAATTGCCATTTTTTAAAATGTGTGCGTTCATGCCTACACTTCTCTCTTACCACTGCTTCTATCGTGACCGATAGATTCCGGCACGTTGTGCCTCCATTGCCATTTGACTGTAAGAAATTCTTACTTTCTTTCCTTAACTT
Organism: Ctenodactylus gundi; assembly: GCA_004027205.1. Taxonomy (NCBI): domain Eukaryota; kingdom Metazoa; phylum Chordata; class Mammalia; order Rodentia; family Ctenodactylidae; genus Ctenodactylus; species Ctenodactylus gundi. Next base: position 312,494 of record PVKB01000695.1, read on the forward strand.
CTTCTGTGACTCAGTTCTTGAATGTATTATTTTGTCTTTATATTTTTGAATATCTTTTGTAGTTTCTTTGGCTATTAATTTCTAGTTTTATTCTACTAGCATATACAAATTACACAGGAAATTATTTCACTTTCTTTGTATTCGAAAATGTTATATGACCTAGGATATGGTCTATTTTGGAAAAAGTCCCATGTCCTATTGAGAAAACAGTGTATTCTGTTGTCATTAGATACAACACTGCAAGTATCGTAAGTCTGTTTTTACCATTGGTCCCAATATCAGTATTTCTGGCTCAAATTAACTTGGCTCCTGTACTGTTACAGGAAAAATGAGTCACACAGCTGGGCTTCATGGCCAGTTAATGACTTGCACTTGGAGGTGGGAATTCTGAAATTAAACACAGAGAGATGCTGTTGGTCCAGCACAGATTGGCTTCAGTGTGAGGCCATAGGTCATCACAATCCATTCTCTTTGGTCTGCTGGTTTTATCAGCCTCTTCAACAGCAGCTACTCTCTTCTTTTGGGCTTATTTGAAATAAGCCGTGGCATTTGTAAGATGCTGCGTTCTCTGTGATTCATTCAAGGAGCACTTTCTGGGTACGGATGATGTTCTACCAGCTGTGAACATGGCTGTGCAAACATGAGCAATGCGTGGCTCTTTCCTAGGGTTCAAAGACAGATAAGTGGATCAGAAAGAAGTGAGGACTGACTGGAGAACTGGACAGAATCACACAGGAGAACAAGGAAGAGTGACTGCAGTCCCAGGGGAAGGACTGGGCACCCTGGAAGCCGTGGCAAAGGCTCAGGAAGAAGCCAGGCTCCCTCCCCTTTGAAGGAGGCATTTTTGTTACCTTCACCTTCACACAGAAAGGGAACTGAGAGAGTCATAATAAAAAGGTGCATGTCGAAGGCTGTCATTGCCTGGCAGTTTGGTGATGACCTACAGAAGTGTGGCACCGCACCACCTGTCGCCACTGTGAAACAGAGAATGTGACGTAAAGAACACCTGCGTGGCTGCCCATCCCTTGTCCGAAACTTGGGACAATGTCCAACCTACAGTAGATACTTTAAGAATCGTGCTCCTGACAGGTGGGTGGCTGCGTGGGCAGCCTGTCTCCCCGACACTTGTGACTTGTGACTATCCCCGTGCAGTCCTCGCTCCAGCCCGTTTGCACTTTCTTGTTGGTACCCTATCACCCAAGCAGAAACAGGGAGCCTGGCCAGCCATAACGTTTCAAATCCTCTTGCAAATACAACCTCTTCTTCCACACGTTGATACATATGTCATATATATATATATATAATATTTCTGACTCAGGGTCTTGCTCTTCTGCACAGACAGCTCATGAACTTCCTACTGTCTCGCTCCAACGTTTCCGGCAAAGCTGATCTGAATGGTACTCATGTCATACATTCAGCACAGACGCAGGAGAAATTACAGTAATTCGGTGGTTTCTTTCCTCTCAAAGTTTTTGTAGAGATGGGCATTTTTTTAAACTTTAAGGTAAATTCTTGTGTTTTTGTTTAAAAAGTAGATATGATCTGATAGTTTAAAAAGTGTTCTTACAAAAAATTGTACTGTACATTTTTCTTGTGCCATCTTCCTAAGAAAACAGAATCTCTGCTTACTTTCAACATGTGACAGGCATCGGGGCACGGGACTTGTCAAGTGCCACGCTCACGCAGGTTGCAGACCACCCTGACTTGACTCCTCCCTAAACCCAACAGACACTGTGTGAAAACACTGGCCACTCAGTTCTTTATTAATTTTCAACCTGAAAGAAATGAGCTATTTTTGTGACTGATGAATACATACTGAACTGAATTTCTTCACAAACTTTTGCCCTGAACTACCTGAGTCTAGCATTAAAAAATCCTGAAGACCATTTATCAGAGAAATAGCGACAATGAAGACCAGGACTTGCACATTGATTATGGAATCTTTCTGTGGAATAACACCCAGAAGGCTTTATTCAAAGGTAGCAGAGCCGGAGATGTTAGGACATTTGTCTGTTATTGTTATACAGTGAGTACAGAGCGACTCCACTCTCACCCAATAAGCTTCTGGCCCATTGTTGCCTTATCCAATGAATAGTAATCATGCATCTATTATGTGCCTGACTGGAACAAGGAGTGGGGTGCTCAACAGGAAGCCTAACAAACAGGCACACTTCTTTGATCAGGTAAACCGTCAATGGAGGGAGAGAAAAGGAACTGACAAAAGACACGAGTTGTAGTATGTGACAAAAATATAAAGTGGGTGACATGTTAGACCACAGGAAGGGAGGGCTGCCTCGGGTTGTCACGCTCAGAAGAATTCTCTAGAGAATTTGTTCAAGATTGTTAAAAAATAGCGAAGTCATAGAAAATTCTAGAAAAAAAAGCTTGTGTAAAAGCAGGTTTTAGTTGACTAATGCGATCAAGAGGTACAACTTTGTGGACACTTTCGGGGTGACAGGAATCAAATCATGCTGCTTCCATACAACACAACAAGGAGCCTACCTTTAGTTGAAAGAGCAATGGGAAATTAGTGGAAGAGTCTTAGTTGAGAGAGGACATAAAACACTTTATTTGTAAATCTACCTTACTTAAACTTCACACCACGTGCAACGTACCGAAACAGAGGTGGACGCGTTTTGGAAAGGAAGAGAAACTCCTTAATTGTACTGTGATAGTAGTAACAACGAAAGCCTTCGTTTCCTGGGTTGTGAATATCCATCAGTTTTCCACAGAATATTTTAAATGGTTTGTTGATGTTGTTGTGGAGGTGGTTTGTTTGTTTGTTTATTGCATGGCTAAGTCATCAACACACATCCCTGAATATCTGTCATAGAGAACACATGGATGCTGGTCTTGTAGACACAAGTGGCGGTAAGAATCTGTCTGCACCTTAGAGTGGCTAGTGACATGTTGAGTAAGACATGTGAATTAGGGAAGCAGTCAAACTGGTACTAGTGCCAGGAACAACAACAGGAAGGGGCAGAAAGGGAGGAGCAGGGGACAGGAAGTTCTGCAGAGGAGAAAGTTCAGCTAGCATCAGAATGCCCTGACTTTCTGAGTTCACGTGTGCCTGTCTTGTGGCTCATTTTCTGATCTTTTTGCTGAAATCCCTCCTGGGAAAAGGTTTCACCTTCTCAGAAGAAGTTCTTAAATACCTTCACCTTCCTCAGATGCAACTGGATTTGTGTCCTGCTTCCTGAACTTTGACTGTCCGTCTCCAATGTTGGTGAAAGGCAGAAACCTTCCTATCTGCAGAATGTGCCAGTGACAAGAGAAACGTTCCCTTTAAAATTTGTTTATCTTTCCAGAAGAAATATTTTTCCTACATTTTGTAACTATTCATCATGGAACTTTTCAAATAAAGTCAAAATAGAGAAAATGGCAGTACAATAAATCTCTTTGCATTATGGTTGAAATTTAAATGTCAACCTAAAGCTTCCTGCGTTTGGAAGGTGATGGCATTTTGGAATCAGTAAACTCACTAGTGGGTGATGTCAGGAGACGTGGTGAGGTGGACGTCGCTGGAGGGCGGGGTCACTGGGTGTGCATACTAGGGGTATGGTACATTCTTGTCCCTCCTGCTCCCTTCTTTCAGTCTCTGTTTCATTCCTGTGGTGAATCGCCTTTCTCTGTTCCAGGTGACTGCACCACTGCTGCTTGAACACGTACCCACTGAGACCTTCTGAAGCTGTGAGTTATAAAAATCCTGTCCTCTTTTAAGTTGTGTCCTGGTAAAGAGAAGTTGACTAAGACATTAAGCCAGCACTCAGTCCCCGCAATTACCATTAACATTTTGCCATTTTTTGCTTCGTCATCCCGTCCCCTCTTCCCTACTCCGGAGAATTCTAATTGCAACTCAGATCTCCTATTTCACTAACGAATGGGGTAGTGTATGTGGTGATTAACAAGATTGCTTTCTGCTTTTGGGAATCACTTCTTTCTCTCAGGTCTTGATACAAGTCCTTGTATCAAAGCTCAATACCCAAGCTCAACTTACAATTAACAGAACTCAAAATCATGTTCCGCCTACCTCCTCTCTCTTGGGTGGACTATTTTCCTAGGGAATGAACCTTTTTACACAAGCCTTTTGTTGGGCTGATCCTTTTTTCTGTATTTCTTAGTCATTAAAAATATTCTTTGAGTCACTCGACCTAATATTCTTAAACCTAGCACCTCCAGGAGAGGATTTAAGAGAATGGCATAGATCAGTTGAGATTCTTGTGGTAAAAGGCAATGCCAAAGGTGGGGTGAGAGAGTGTCTTCAAGAGGTGAAAATGAGAGACTTAAATCTTGTCCTCAGATGTGGTCTGCTCAATATACACGTGACACAGGATCTCACCTTTACCTGGAGAGAGGAGCAAAACTGAGGCGTGGCCCGGGGAGTTGTTTGAAAGAACCATTCCAGACTCCTGCCTGCTCATAGACCTGACCCACAGCGAGCAGTTCTGATCTGAGGTGGCATAAATATTACATGGTGACAAATAACACTGACACTTTGTCAGAAGCAAAGACGTGACTCAGACCCGGCAACGTGGCGGAGACGAGCGCCAGAGCTGGTGACAAATGGCTCGAGTCTGACAGCACGCTTCACTGCATGGACTTTCATCCATCACAGAGAATGTTTTTTTTTTTTTTTTTTTTTTAAATCATGGAACACAAAACACTCAACTTTCAAAACTGGGTGACAGGCGATAGGAGTTGAGGAAAAGGCAGAGGCAGCCACAGCAACAAAGAGCCGGGACTGCAGAACAGCGGTGCTCATTTTATTCTAAGAATCTCATTTTTCAGTATTCACATATTTCATCATTCAGAAGTTGATTCGGGGGTCTTTTGCTGAGAATTATGACTGCGAAGAGTATTGGGAGAGGAGTATTTGAGCTTGCCAGCTGATCCCAACCATCTAATCAAAGAACAGAGCTTGACCTAGATTTTCTTGGTTAACACATACATATGTATGTGTACATATATATTAATAATATAATATATGTATACATATTTGATATGTTATGTTGTGTGTAGTTGTGTTTCTTAAGTAAATCTACCAGTCCAATAGCACATCTTGCTAATGGTATTGTACATAGCAAGCAGCCATAAGGCAGTGAAATGAGCACAAAAATTTTAAATAGAGAAAGCCCCCCAGAGGGGAGGCATACATCTGTCCCTGCAAGTCCTAACTAGGAGGATTGTAAGACAGAACCCAGCTTGAAGAACTTAAATAACTCAGCAGGATTCTGTCTCACAAAAAAGGCCCAGGGAAACAAACAGAAAAGGGACAAACTGAAGCCCAGAAGCCCAGTGTGGGGTGATGTCCTGCTCTGTTATTGGTTAGTAAATTCAGATGGCAGAGGTCACTGGCTTAACATCAGCCATCGACAGTCTAGCATTCTTCAAGAAATCCTTCAGGGCACATGCTGAAATGTATGAGAGGCATATGAATTTCTCACAGTCCTACACAACTATATCTGAAAGCCAGAAAGCCAAAGGAAAATGACATAGTATTGGTCTCTGTCAATTGGGCGTGCTTTACTTAGTGCCTGGCAGTACCTGGCATCGCTAAGAGTCCTGCTTGGAGAGGGTGCAGGGGCGATTTACTATCAGGTGTTACCTGTGGAGGGGAATAGAAGACGTTCTGTGCATCTGCAGGTTTCCTTTATTGATGTTACTAAGTAGCTGATTTGTTCATTTGGTGGTATTGCACACCGGGACCTGAGGATCAGTCAGAAAGCAAGCTCTAATTCACTAAGACATATTTTTAACTTGATTATTACGTTTTCCCACAAAAGTTGAGACAAAATACTGGTGTTTATATGGAGGGCATGTTTTCTCTAGGCGTTTCAGTTCCCCATCCCCAGTATAAACTATTCTTAACATTAGCCTTCCCAAAGTACTTCCAAGATCTCAGGTTAGCCATACAATTTTTGCTCTCATATCTAATTACACAAAAAGTTCAAAATACTACAAGTATAATTCACTCAACTTTAGTTGAAAGCACTGTCCTAAGTGCATAATAGTTGCTGAGCACTGTAGTTGAGTCTAGGGGCTCATTCTTAGAGGTGGTGGCCACTACCTGCCCATCATCATAGGGCATGTCGTGAGTAGATACATCTAAACATGACACCAATAAAAACAATGTAATCTCATATTAAAATTAACATTCAAATTCTCCTAGGATTATCATGCACAGGAAAGAATATGCAGAAATGTAACAAATTCAGTGAAATGCTCTCATAAGCAGACCTTGTGCAAGTTGAATGCAGCATTGACTCTACCAATCATGAGCTGTTACTGTTCATTATTACTCAACAGCAAAACATGATGACTTAAAACAACCATCCACTTATTGAGTCCCAGTGATGGGGGTAGTGCTGCTGCACAACGTTCTTTAGGTCTCAGTGAGGGTGGCTCTTGAGACTCCTGATGACTGAAAGTTTTGAGCTGGGATGGAGAAGCTCAGGTGAATTCAACCTCTCACCTGGAAATCAAAGGTAGAACCAAAGACTGCTGAGTCATACTATCGGATGTCTGTGGATGTCAGTTGTTAGAAGGGATTTGCAAATGCAATTCAATTTTAAGGAGTGGAGAAATAAGTTCTACTTCATGATAGAAGGAAGGACAGATGTACGGCCATGGTTGCTCACCTCAAGCTTTCGGGGCTTCCTTTATCCATCCCAAATCTTAGTGTGCTCATCATTAATATGACAGGAAGAGAAAAAATGCTCAGTCCTCAAGTTACTTGTGAAAATAAGGAGATCAAAAGGGGCTGTGCTTGAGATGATTATATGAACACACACACACATACACACACACATAAATACATGTGGGTATCTTATCATGTATGAGTGACATATGATGAAATACTCTTTATTCCCTCTGTTTCCTGAATTTCCATTATTTTTCTATGTTGGATACAATAATGAAAAATTTCATGATGAACATATAGAACTCCAAGTAACTTTGACCAGAAGATAAATGACACATCCATAATTAAAATTGTAGAATCTCAACACAAAGAGAGGATATTAAAAGCTGTAAGAGAAAAATGGATTGTAACATACAAAGACAAAATCTATCAGGAAAACTACAGACTTCTAAACATAGACTTCGAAGGCTAGGAGATCATGAAACACCATCATCCTGTTGATGAGGGAACATCAATGCCAATTAAGGCTGCTAAGCCCAGCAAAACTCTGTTAAGAATGTCCAACATCTTTTCGTGTATTTGCCGATCACTTGAACTTCTTTATCTCAAAACTGTCTATTCATTCAGGTTGCCAATTTTTAATTGGGTCTTTGAATTTTTAGGCTCTATTCTTTTTTCAGTTTCCTGTGTATTGTAGTTTTTAGCCTCCTGTCTGAGGCATAAGTGGTAAACACTTTTTTCCATTCTGGGTGTTTCTCCAAGACCTTAAAATAAAGTATAACAGAGATGCACGAATATCCACCTTATAGAAGCACAGCTAACAGTAGCTAAGTTGTAGAAGATACCAAAATACCCATCAACAGGTGGATACAAAAACTCTTGTATATATACACAATGGAGTACCACTCCGTCATTAAGACAGATTTGAGTTTTCTATGGGTAACTGAACAAACTTGTGACCATCACGCTTAGTGAAGTGAGTCAGACTCAGAAAGTTAAGTATTACCTGGTTTCTATTATATGAGAAACCCAAAATGCAAATAAATAATAAAGTCAAATAAGAGAGATGTGAGGATTCAGTGGGAGTGAGGGAAGGGTGGGAGGGGAAGATGGAGGAGGGGAAAGAAATGTGGAGTTCATGCCGTACATATGTGTACAAAATTCTCAAGGTCAATATGACCATTGTGTAATATATATAAAAACATATAATATATATACTAATAAAATAGGGGAAATCTCTTAGAAAATAATGGTTTATGCATTCCATCCTGAGGAAACAATTGCATATTCCTTCTTACTCAGAAGAATTCTTTAGAATAATCTTTCATGAAGTAAGGTAAGAATCAACATTTTCTCTAATACTTATAAAGACTTAAAGATTTCTTCTGAGAATTACGATGAAAATAATCTTTATATTCACCACACTCGTTTCTCCCTGCGTCTTGCTCTTTCTCTTCTTCTCTATACCTTCTCTTGGCCTTTCTTCCACTCTTACAAGTATTTTCTTAGTTCCAGGCACCAGAAGTGCTTTAACAGGCCTGCTTCTTCATGAGCATCTTGGGCTCTGACTTCCGGCTTCCAGCTTTCTCTAATCGTTCTTTGCACATGAACTTCTAACAGGCATGACCTCCACCCTTTCCTGCACTAAGAATTCTCATTTCTTGTGATTCCACTCCGCCTTTGCTTTTCCTAGAATGGCTTTCTACTTATGCAGGTAGTTACCCACGTGCCATTCTTAGTCCGCACCACCACACATGCTACTGACCATACCAGCACCCTGGTAGACGCTGTTCCCATATGGTGATGCATGGTTGGTGACTCAGAAGCATACACAAGTGCACATGTGTTCACACATTAAAAGTATCCAGATGTGAGATTGTGTGTCAGCCCACACTTGGCCCTGGAATCAAGCTCTACCGATCCCTTTGAGATTTTTGGGATCCGTACATTGTCTCCGAATCTACTTTCTATTTACAGAAAAAAGCAGTTGGAAGTGGTGAGCCAATCTTTCCTCAAAGTCTGCGATCCTATTAATGAGACGTAATGAGATGTTTTCCTTAATCCTCAGGCATATAGATCCTAACCTTGTCTGATACATTTAAGATGAACAATGTTTCTGTGACAGAGCTGGATTAGAGAAAATAATTGGAGACATCCAGCGTATCTGCAGGGTCCCCATGTGAAGAAGGCGACAGCCACAGAGAGAACTTGCCATCCGGAAGCCTCTGTGTAACAGCTTGAGAAGGGAATTTACAGGACGGTTGGGAGGCACAGCCCGCTAATTAGCATGCCCTCGGCCAAGGTGATCGTCTTCTGCTCCTTCCTTTTCTCCTGTAACAATCTGCTTAGGGAAAGCTGCTAAGAACTTAGTTCTAACTTTGCATGGCATTTAACTCTGTGACCTGGAACGGTAGCTAATGCAGAGTTCTGTGGTCTCACACAGCTTGGGCAATGGTCTCTTCTGTCTCTCGCCTTCTCATATCAGATATTTTATGAACAACTGAGGATCTCACAGAACCTTTGTTAGCACTTATTTTTCCACATATGCCTTTTAAACTTAACAGTATATCTATAAGTGGGCGGCGCCTGCAAGCGCTCGGTTTCTGTAATCATTCTGAATCTGGGTATTCCAATCAACGTTATAGCTTCATTTTAAAGGATTTATTCAAAACAAACCAACAAAAAAGACAAAACAAAGTGAAACAGGACAACTCCAGAGTCACTCAATCAGCATCTTCATTCTGCTTTCTATCTTCTGTTCCTTTTGTGAATCTTGGAAAAACTCTGAATATCTTTCATCTTAATTGTTCATATGTCTATAGTGGGGTTCTAGCGCCTATAGCAGGGGCTCATGGGAGAAGGGGAACGAGAGTTGAGTGCCATGCATCTGTCATGCCTGCTGGCCCACACGTGACATCCTTCTACTATTTAAAGTCCATGGTCCTCCGGGAGCATATTAATGGTTAGGTTTCTCAACCATACCATCCGTGCTACCAATGGATATTTCTCTAATGATATGCACATTACATGGACTAAAATAACAAAAAAAGCCCTTCTAGCATATCTCTTCATTTAAATAGAACCTAATTTTATCCTGTGAATAATAAACTAATAGTTTTTAAGTGTGGGTGAATAAAAACAAATAGAAATCAGAAAAGTGGATGATTTGGAGCTGGTGTGTAAAGCTAAGCAACGTCGGACCGGTATAGAAGCGAAACCAGGCACTCGGGCAGAGCACCAAGGAAGGACCTCCAGGACGGAAGAGGAGATCAATGCAGTTCCCAGCCTTTATCGTGAGTTCCACTACCACCTTCACCGCTAGGTTTTCCTGTACCACATGCGTCTCTGTTATCAGAGAAGCTCACATGTCCCTGTAGTATGAAAGGCAATACTTGTTCTAGCTTCCCTCCCTCAAGCCCGGCAGCTAACCTGCTAACAGTGACGATCATTCGTTATTTTTTCTGCCATGTCTTGGTCTACGTCAAAACCCCCAGCACTGAGCAATGTGTATCTATTTCTGTGGGCTCTTCTACACAATGCTTGGCCTTATCTTTGATGTATGTGGACCTCATTCTTGAATTCATTAGGTGAATGCATGGATAAAGGTGAGTGGATGCATGATGAATTAAAAGAAAAAGAGATGCAGCTTAAGGAAATCTCAAACTCAAAATTATTCTCATCGTTTTTTCCGTCTGTGAGGGAAACATACGTATTACTCAATTTCATCATTGCTGGGCACAATATCTAATACAATGTAGAAGGAGAAGATTTTTAACTTAGGACAGAGGATTTGGTCCACTGTTGGCTGGATTTTAAGCAGCAGGATTGTGGTGGAAGAGTGTGGTAGAAAAAAGTGTCACCTCATAGATTCCAGAAAGCAGAGAGAAGGAAGGAGAGAGGGAAAGTGACACACACTCCAAAGACGTGAGCCTCTGACCCAGCCCTTCCTGCCAGACCCTGCTTCCCAGGGTCACATTTAGCCTAGGGACTGTCCCTGCATGACTCCACTGATGAGTATGGCATGCCAAGGTCCAATCACCTTTCAGATGACCAACTTCTTAGCCTATACCCCATGTAGGGAGGGTGGCACCAAGCACTGGTAACTTAGGAATCCAATGCACCAGTCCACACCATCAGCTTGGGAAGCGACTTGGGTTTTCTCATGTGTTGCTTCTTCTGTATCTTCTGACAGTGATTTCTTCCTTAATTGAAGAAATCTTAGAAAAGAAAAACCTGGGTATTAAAAAATATCAGAAGTGTCAAAAAACTAATAAGCAGATAGAGGAAAGATGTGTGTGTGTGTGTGTGTGTGTGTGTGTGTGTGTGTCATCTTTTAATTCTATCCAATAAGATATAATATGGCCTTCCTCATTATATCTCACGCCATCTTCCATCCTAGATTGCATGACGCTGTCTCTCTTCATCCTGTAACTAGATAATCTTACTCATCAGTTCAATCTTAACTTTGACTTGATTATGCAGTTCTGTCCTCAGTGTGACCTTGAAGCTTCCTGCATACCTTCCTGTTTACACTTGCAAGGCATTGCTCTAATTACCTGTAGGTCTGTGTGCACTGCTGAACTGAGAATTCATGAGAAGTTTCGACCTCACAGATCGCTCTCCAGTTCTCCACGGCAATCACCAAGCACAGCACCCAGCTGACCCAGCTGACGTTACAGTACTGTGGCTAAAAGACAGAAAATCATAAGCACAAACAGGAAAAATGAGAAAATAAATCACAGAGAGAGGAAATAAGGCTCTGAGAAGAAAACATTTGTGTTCTGGAAACTGATTCTATTCCTTTGATGCCTTTCTTAACTTGAGATAAAGTTTATCTTCCCGAAAAGTAGACACTCTGTTCCTAGTTATATCTTCTATAACCAATTAATACAGATATCTTAGCAATAAATGGTTGTGTTTCTAAATCTGATTTTTATCAGCAAAATTCCACGCCTCCTAATTTTTAACGGTCTCTCAAATGACACAGGCAAACAATTCTTGAATTCTCAGTTCCCCACATACAGGAAGGGGAGTCAGTATTGAGGAAATCAGTGGGAAACTTCATGGGGAAAGCTACACTGTCATTATGAGTCATCACACCGGAGAGACGTCTCATCTTATTCAGCTGCAAAGCCGGAAAATCTCATTCCTATTCAGAAAAAAAAAAATACAATGCACTCAACTGTGTAAATTAAATGAGATACTGTGTGATTTCTTCTATGCAGTCGCTGGCTCGTGCACTGGCAGATGTTTTCCAAAGTCAAGAAATGTTTAAACTCAGAGAGAGAAAGAAAGAGAGACAGAGACAGACACAGAGACAGAGACAGAGACAGAGACAGAGAGAAATATGAGAGGTATGTTTTTTTTTTTTTTCTGAAGGAGTTGGTTTTTGGATTAACAATACAGAGGTTTGGGATACTTTTATATAGTATCTTCAAACATAGACAGATCCAAAATAAGGTTAGATGTATGAAATGGCTCATAACTGAGATGCAGAAAATAGGAACTTTAGTCGCTCCAAATCTAATTGGATGACTAGAGGAGAATCACAACTTTCTAATGGTCATATTGTCTACAATTTCATTGGTATTATAAGGAGACGGACTCAAATTATTTGTTTTACTTTTTCTGATTCCAAGTATTATTTCTGTTCTATTCAACAGAAAAAAAAGTAGTCAAAGTCCAATGAAATATCAAGATTCCTGGGAAAATAAGAGTATTGAGTAAAGAAAATAAAACCAACTTCTGTTCCAGATTTGGTTAATGGGATCATTAATACCGCATATCTGAAGTTCCTTTTTATTTCTTCCTCCCCCAACCCACCATTGATGCAAATGGTTGATATTGATTTTAGAAATACAGTATTTCTCCTGAGTTCTGCTTAGTGATGGGAGGATTTCTTAAATCACTCCAGACAACTGAACAGGCCTGACGTCTCAAATGCCTTGATGAGGTACACAGGGGCAACTTTCATGTCCAGCTCAAGTCACAGGCAAGAGTTCCATGAATGGGAAGATTATGAAGAGTACGCACGGACTAGTGTGGCCAGACCAGCCTTAGTCCTAGCAGTGGATCAGGATTTTAAAATCGGTCCCCACTTTTCTCTCCAACACAAGTGAAGTGCTCCTAAAGACAACGTGAGGAGGGAGCTGTGTGTTCTGGACGAGCAGTGATTCCTTCCTATTTGAGAAGAGCCCGTCAAGGGTCTACTGTGTGCTGCGTATTGCATTAATCACACAAGGACATGGTTTTTGTTTTTGTGTGTTTCTGAGACAAGGTCTCTCTGTATTCCAGGCAGGTCTGAGCCTCAAACTCAGGCAATCCTCCTGCCTCAGCCTCCCAAGTGCTGGAATTACAGGTGTACACCACCACACCCAGTTTATGTGGTTCTGGGAATTTGAATCCAGGGCCTTGTTCTCGGCAGAGGAGCACTTTCGCTACTGAGCTCTTCTCCCAGCAAGGACAATGTTGAAAACAGTCTCCCGGTGAGACTGGCTCCCCGTGTTTTTCCTTCCAGCCATTATAATTCAAAGGTCAAAATTTGCATACCCTATTAGGTAAATGATCACAAGTTGATTTAAGAAGTGCAAATCTTATTCTTCCCATTCTTAAAAATATTCATTGAATGGAAGAATCCGCATAAAATAAATAATATTTAGGGGATCCTCCTCTGATCATAGGATGTATACACGATAAGACCCCACAAGCTGGTTTTAGCAGTAATACAAATAAGCAATTGGAAGTAAGGTAAAAGGACATCATCTCACATTGTGGTTGTTTAAAGTATTTTTACTTGCACTCTTATTTTTATCTAATTTTCAATTTTCCTTCTACATAAAATGGAAGAGGAGGCAGACGTGAGCGTTGTCTGGAAACTGAGCTTCACTAGGTCTGTAACTGAAGGCCACCAAGGCTGGCGAATTAGGGAAAAGATGACATTTGGATAGAAATCCTACTTCTCTTTCACAGTACTGCGTGGCTCTCATGGCTTTAGGAACAATTGAACGCAGTCGGGAGGGAAAAAAAATCTTTAGATTTCCAAGTTTAGACCCAGGCTGCTTGAGTACCTTCCCAAACCCCGCACCATGGGGAAGGTCGCCTGACCACTCTGCACCTGAGATCCCACGTGTGAAAAGGTGTTGATGATCCACTCACCTGTAGGATTTGGACATCGATGAAATGACTCAATCCCATAAAGCATTTGTGGAATCGGCTTAACAGACCTAAGTGTAGAGTTGTTGAAGAAAGAGTGGCCCTTTTTATTAAGAATCCATGCCCTTCTGAATTGTGTAATGTATTTAGAGCAAATTTTTAAAAAGTGTTTGAGAGGTGGTGGGATCTGTGCGGCTCAGAAGCCTCGGCGCTCTTCTGCGTGCCCTGCTGCTGTGAAACCGCAGGCTGTCTTCTGGTGACTCTCGTTTTAGGGAGCTCCAGATGGGATGCTTCCTGGCAAGGTGAGAAACCCGCCAGAGCAGGGTGTGGACAGCCGCATGGCCCGTGGGAGGAGCTCAGCGGAGGCTCCACTCAGTGATAGGCGCAGCGCATCCACCCCACGTGATACAGGGTAGGGGGTGACTGCATGGAGGGCTGGGGCGACTCAGGAGGACGCTCCAGTTGGTTCACTTAGTCGACAAATCTGAGTTACTATCTTTTTTATTCACTTAGACTAAAGATCCTTCGTTTTAATAAAATTATGAAATACCAAGTCCATAAGCCTCTTATATAAGGCAAAACATGTTCATCATCCAAGAGGGACATACATAATAAAGGAGTAAAATTTATACTAATATCCAAATTGTGTCTGGATGACTTTTTTTTTTTTTTTTTTTTTTTTTTTTTTTTTTTTTTTTTTTTCCCAAGGCTGGGTGACCTTGGACTCATAGCAATCCTCCTGCTCCCCACACCCCGCTAATGTGATGCTGGGGAATCGAACTAAGCACTTGCTAGGCAAGAGCTTTAGCCACTGAGCCCTTCCTCCAGGCCTTTTGGATGACATTCGTATCAACATGGCCAACCCGTGGGCGCTGCTTACTTGCTTATTCCCATGTGATTTCTTCAGATGAACACTGTTCCCTTGAGAGACTGGGAAAGCGATAGGTAATGAGGATACAGGTAATGAGAGAGGGAGGGGAAAAAAGCCATCTTCCTGGTTTTATTTAAGAACTAGCAACCTGATCTTTTCCCAGGTTTGTAAGGCGTGGTCTATTGGTATGCGCATGCGCACTGCAAGCTGAGCGGATTGCGTATCACAAGAGCCCGGGGAGGGGGGGGTGGGGGCATGTGGGGCCAGATTGTGTTTCAGCATGGGCGGGCAGGTGTCTAGTGCTTCATCCCCTAGCTTAGGTCCCAGGGTTTAGGTCTGGGGTATATAGAAAGAGCAGTGACAAGGGTGAGGTTTGGAGACGTCAGAGACCACATTAACAAGGTTTTTGTCAAATGTGCTGTTGAGTGGAGATTCTCCCTTTTGTGTGTGTGTGGGTTGAGAAAAAGTCCTGTAACTGGGTCAGAGCTGGCTCACGTTTGTAGTCCTTCTCAGGCTTCCTAGGGCTGAGAGTAAGGAATTAGAATTCTTCTCTCTCTGTGTGTGTGTGTGTGTGTGTGTGTGTGTGTGTGTGCGCGCGCGCGCGCGTGTGTGTGTGTGGTAACAAGCGCAGAGTTTCTTCCTATCCTTGGCTTGTTCGTTTGGTTGTTTAGACAGAGTCTCACACATTTACCACATGGTCCAGGCTGGGCTTGGACTTCTGATCTTCAATCTTCCTGCCTCAGCCTCCCACCATTCTGGGATTACAAATTTGCATCACCAGGCCCAGCAAAAATGAGTTTCCATCAATAAGTCTGCACCATTTAAAAGCGCCCAGTGACATGCTTCTAAGACAAAATAGGAAAGCATCAGGGAATCTGGTAACCAAGAATAAAGTGACCTGAGGGGTGTTGAAAGCTTTTTCTAACTCTGGTATTTCATCTCTTGAAGGTACAGGATTTGGCAGTCATTTATCTTCTTGGGGGGTGTCTATTTTAAATTAATCTGTTTCCCCACATGTAAAAAACTGATTTTGACTCATGGTGAGCAGCTATCTTAATGCATTCCTGAAATTCCTCTTTATCAGCCAGAGTTCCCATCACCTGGACAAAGTATTCACACCCACAACTGGAAGTAGGACAGATTTCACTTGACTAAATTTCTGGAGATTCAGCCTGTGGTCAGCTGGTCTTATGGCAGCATCACCAAGTGGGAAGGGGAGGATGGAGCAAAGCTGCCTGCTGCAGGATGTCTGGGGAGTAGAGCAGGGGAACGGTGCCAGAGAGAGAGCGGTGAGGACCTGAACACAGGTTCCTGAGTCACGCAGGCACAGCCAGGTGTGGTCCCCACAGAGGCACTGGTGAACCCCAACGGCGGTCACACTCACATTGCACCCTAACTGCCGCATCCTTCATCTCGAGTTTAGGGTCATAGTTTTGGAAAATGTACACTCATGAAGGTTGTAAATTTTAAGGGCATCATGAGGCAGCATCCTCCGAATCAATGTGCCTCGTGAAGCTATATTATATGTTAAAATAAGTTTTTACCCATCCAAAGTCCACTAGGCTCTAATTTCTGCAGTTCCACCTTTAACTTGGCTCTGAACTTACTGTTAAATTAAAAGGAGTTGCACATTTTATGTTCTCCAGTGATTTTATTGCTCCCTGGAGATTTGCTATATTAAAAGCACCAAAATTACTCCTATCAATTAGTGATATTATACTTAAAGTCTAGATAAATTATTGAGTGGTGTTCGGAGCTACTGCAGAGAAAGTCTGCACTGAAAAGAAAGTTGTGCCAATTTCCTTGTCTCGGGTGTACAAGAAAGACCCTTTCTATGCCCACAGTAAATCTCAGTGATGGTGGAGGTAATGGTGAGTCAGATAAATCATTAGGAACGATAGCTTCATAGAGGAGGGGCAAAGTCTGTGGCCTGCGGAAGCTTTCACAACAATTAGTAGTCAACACCTTAACCTCAAACTACGATAGGAGTGTGCTAAGCACTGGGGCCAGGCGGAGCCCAGCGTGCCATTGGGAAAAGAGTGAGGTGACTGTCAGGCACAAGGACAGCGTAGGTCTGTGGAAGAGTAGGACACGTGTGACCTGAATTTTGAAGCTATTTTACAGTTTCTGAGCCAACAAGGGCTCAGGAATATTCAATGACAAACTATGCAACATGTTATGGCAAGAAAATATGGAGAAATTAAGGAGCAATTGAAAGTCAGCTGCTGGTTTTCTTGAATGGGCCACAGAGCCCATGTCTTAGTTATGTCTTTTGTTGCTGGAGCGCAGTACTAGACACCCACAACATAAGAGAGGAAAGGTTTCTTTTATCTGGCAAGTTTGGGGGAATCTCAACCTATTCATGGGGGCTGCTAAGAATAGGAAGGATCTGGTAGAGTGTCAGTTTTGGGGGGGAAACTGGTGCAGAAGTATAGCCTCCCAAGCCACACCCTCGGTGATCCACCCTTCCCAACCAAACTTTACCTCCTACTGCAACTCAGATAACCCACAACATGCAAATACATGCGACAACCCTACCCCCCTAACCCTAGGCTCAGCCCGGAGAATGAAGTAAAAGCCAATTGCATGGAAACAGCACAATGCCATGGACTTAGCAAAGATGGTAAGAGCTTCACAAGGGTTGTAGACCCTTCCCTTTTGCCAGTGTTCATGATGTCCATATTTGTTAGATTAGCACATATTTGTTGTCCTCGTGTCTCCCCATAAAGAACCTGAGGTGCAGAAGGATAAAGTTGCTTGTTAACATCATTAGCTGCTTAGCGACGGGGTCCAGCTTTGTGTTTACTCAGAGCTCTTTCTTAGGCACCTTATTGACGCTAAATTGTGTGACTCAGGTAAAAGATTAGAATGTAGTGTCACATGAAGTAGATGGTAATTTTATTATCATTTTATTTTGTTGTAATTACATCAATATGTCTGTTACTAATCAGATAACTGAAACAGCTGCTAAGTATCTCACCTAAGGACACACAATCAATGTGCGGTGTCTGAGTCACTTTCTCATCCCTGGGACACAATTCCAGACACCCATAGGAGGAGCGGTGTATTTTAGCTCCTAGTCTGAAGGCCTCAGTTCCCAACAGAGCCAAGGACGGGGCTGAGGACAAAGACACACACGTTCAATCCGTGTCCCCACTGAACCACCTGTTACAAACAGGGCTCACCTTCTAACCTCACGTTAAGTCAACCAATCTACCTGATCCACGGTGTCCCTGTGGTCCAGTCGCTTTCCTAATACATGAATTTTGGAGAGGCAGTCCATTTCTAGACTGTAATATTCTGTTCCAACTCAAAAAGTCACACGTCCATCTCATTATGACAAAATGCCTTTAACCAACCTCCAAGTTTTACCAATGCCTTTTAAGACAGATAGCAAAGCTAAGACTTCTTGTAAAACAGTTCACAGCTTGAAAACACTGCCTTTATTTGCCACGGCTAATGTTTTTGATCTGTGATCGATATGCCATCGCTCCCTTAATTATTGCTAGGCACAATCATTCTGGACTTACAAGTCCAGAAACTAAGGCACACACGGATCCATTAATCTGCCCAGACCATAAATAATGTGCTTTATGTGCCAGGCAGCCATGATATGAACAATTTGCTGTAGTAAATATCACTGCATATGCGTCCCTTATTTAACCTGAGAAATCTAGTGATATTTATTTAACAGAACAACTAATATGCTGGTTAAAATTTTTGAAATAAAGTAGGTTGCAAAGTCTCCCTTATCTCAATGTTTTTTTGGTCCCACTTCAAACAATTGTGTCTTTTAAAATTATTAATTTCAATAATAATTCAAAAGTTATTTCTCTCCTAATTGAACTTTTATAGTTTTACAATGATCAAAAGTGGAAAGGTTGCAGGTATCTGTAGCTAAAATCATTTTTTAAAAATCTACAGATATTCATTCTACTCCAGCCACTTGAAATACTCAGGAATTCGAAGGAAATTCTGCCTCTGAAAATTAAATGATTTGCCTTGGGGCATTTAAATCCTAGTTTTTTAAGTCCCAACTTATTAGCATGTTGAGTCACAGAAAACTTATAAAATGTTTTCTTAATAAAATTTCTACTGAAGAAACTTCTTGCTGATAATACATGAACATAATATAGTGACTACACTTAGTGTCCGTCTCGTAACAAGTTCTGGCATGACCTTTACACACGTGGTGGGGCGTGGGGCCAGTGGCTGGTGTTCTTAGATTGCCAGGTCCTTCATGGTCAAAATCAAGGATAATCATATTTAGATTACAGGACAGAAAAGGAAGAAAGAAAGTGTTTTAAATTCTTAATATAGGATCAACCAATTTGAGTATGAAAAAATCTACAATTATTTTTATCAAATGTAAATACAGTGTCAAGTATAAAATGTAAATAATGGTGCTCCCATCATTAGAGTCAATCTGCCATGTTTGGGTTCTTTAGCGAGACGCTACTTCTGTGTGCCTGAGCCGGGACTTGCCCAGAGTACAAGGGATGAAAGTGCACCAGGAGACTTCACTACACGTGCTTTGGTTTATTTTCTCTGCCCTTTTTCTAACGAGACGAGACCGCACAGCACAGCGGAGCTGGGCAGAGAGAACACTAACCCCCTCTCTGTTCCTCTTGCTAGATCTCTCCCCCTCGCCTTTGCTTGAGCCCCCTCTCGCTCCCTCTTTGTGCTTTCAATATCTTACATTATGCTTAAAAGTGAATCCAAAGGGAATCTGTAACATAATAGCAACAGGGATTAATAATGTCCAAGGCAGAAAAGCGTAAAAAAAGTAGTGATAAAAAAATTCGGCAACTTAGAGGTTTTATAAATTAATATAAAATCAGTGTTTAGAAAACTGAATACCAGTATTCACTAGAATAAGCTCATTAATATTTGCAGAACTCTCATGTTCCATAACAGAATAAATATTACTTTTAAGAGCATATAGGCCAATAATCAAGGTATATTATAAACATGAAGCTATAAAATAATTCTTAATATCTAGGATCAATGAAATTAAACCATTGTTAAAATTAGTAAAATCAAAAATTTTGAAAAACTTCTAAATATTTCTAAGATATAATTTTAAATGTTCTGAAAGCAAATGAGTCTGTCATGAGAAAATACTTTTAGCTGAGAGATTAAAAAGACACAAAATATCAAAATTTTGTAGATCTTACTACAAGCGTACTTAGAAATGTGTAATTGGCAATTATTAGATCAAAAAATCCCAAAGACTTATATAAATTCACAAGCTTAAAAAAAAGTTTAGGTAAGAGGAATTAAAAGTTAGAAATGCACTGGTAAAATTATAGTAGACAATTGGATAAAATATGTAGCATGAACTTCTAAAAGATTAGTCAATAAAATTCACAAATTGCAAATCTCAGACATAACAGACAGAAACCACTTCATACCTAAAGTATATTAACAACATTCCCACAGTGTATTATCATTAAACATTTTTCAATTAACCAAACAACCTAGACATAATAAGTAAATTCTTTAACGATATAAATTATCAAAACTGATGAAATGTGCATAAAAATCACCTCAAAAAGCCCTCATTGCAAGCACCTCATTGCTGAATTCAAATATTAGTTTTCAAAGAAATAATAGTATACAGTTTAACACAAAACAGAAAGCCAGGAGTAAGTCTTCCATACTGATTCTAGGAGACAAGTATATTCATAATACCCAAATGAGGTAAAATGTGACTGAAAATTATATACGAATATGCCTTGTAAGATTGTATTCAAATATCCTAAACAAAACATTTCTAAATCAATATCATAAGTATATAATACAGAATAATACATCATTACAAACTAATATATCAGAGAACAGTCCAGCTTTCAAAAATTTTCAATGAATTTGCCACATTAAATGCACGCATATAAAATAGTAATATAAAATAAGAGTAGTTTTCATGATTGAATTTAAAATATTTGGAATACAGTACCAAAATGTAAATATGAGTTAAACAATCTTAAACTACAATTTTTAAAATGTTACCTTTTATTATAGGATCAAATTCATAAAGTGTCAGAATTAAATTTCATCAAAAGTATTTAATCAAAAGAATCTGGATTACAAAATATAAAAAATTGGCTGTAAAAATTTAAAATCACTCGTAATAAAGAGATATGTCATGTCCATGAGTTGAAAGAATATTTCTGAAGTTTTATTTCTAATAAAAATTTTCTATACCTACAAAGTAGTTTTATAAGCCCAATAAAGATCTTAGCAACTTATACATGTATGTGAAGTTGAAAAAAGTAAAAAAGAATAGGATAATTGGAATAATCAAAAGATCTTGAAAAATTAGTGAAGTCACAAAATATTGTTGCAGTTATTATCCATGAATACTTATATTGGTCTAGATGCAGTAGCAAAAGGAGACACACAAACAGCTGCTAGCAAAGTCTGATTATTTTTGACATGCCAATAAGAAAGACAAAGTTTTGTTGACATTGAAATAATTGGATACCTGTGGAAAAATAATTTCCAACATGTTACATATAAACTAATGTAAAATGTATTATATATCTAAAGGCTAAAATATATAAAGCATCTTTGAAAAAAACCACAGGATAACTCCTTTACATCCTTGAGATAAAAATGTCTTAATACGTGGAAAGCAGTACATATTTTCAAAAAAGAATTGAAAGGTAAATTTAATTCCATTAAAACTGGACATTTCTCATCTGAGAACTAAGCAAGAAAAGTATCTTCTTAAAATATTTGGCAAATGACTTACATTGAGAATATATCTGGAGGCCAGTCTCCTTTCCTACACAACACAGGAGTGATTCCCCCTGAATCTGCTGGGTTCCCTGGACCTCAATTTCCCACGGTGTAAATTGGGTAAACAATGCGGAGGACCATATGATGATGCAAGTGTCGTATCAAGTAGGGGAAGTGGGAGCTGGCCTTCAGGTGCTCTATCTCACCCACGTGCCTACTGTGACGTGCCAACATGCGGCTCTGGGCGGCCGAGGCTCCGACCACCACTTGCTCCCCGAGGAGCCTTGTCCGTCAGAATCCAGTCCACAAAGACATTGATTCATTGGTATCGAACTTCCAGTCTCAGTTACGATCCCACTGATGTTCCTATTTACATTCATATATTTATTTCTTCACTTTCAACTTCCTCTTCTATCACGCCATGCTACTGTTAAAGTCGTGTTGTACACTGTGTGATGCTCTGTGGTCTCTGAGAGGGACCAGTGGCCTGGGAACACGGCTTTCAGGATCGGGATAGGAGCTCATTTCTCCTTCCCGTGCCATCCTGAGGCCTCTCCACTCCAGCCCCACTTCTGAGAATCATGGCAGTCCACATGCTGGGCCAGGGTGAGCAGGGAGGGGGTGGAGGGGGTAAGCAGTGCGATTGGGTGCTTTCTGACCTTCCTGTCACCGCTGAGATCTGACGGTCTCACTAGGCTCTGAGGACCACTTTACACCCAGCTGTCAAGAGGCACATGGGAGTCACAGAAGACTGCCAGGGTCATTATACCCTCCTCAGGGGCTGGCTCTTTCCCGAGAGAACCATCAACTCTGGAGCTTGGAGCTCACAGAGATAAGTTAGGGGGACAGAATTAGATCAAGTTGCTTGCAGTGCCCCCCTGGGCAAAATCAACCTATTTCTGACCTCGAGAACCATTTACTTTTATATTGGAAATCAGTTATAAGAGTTCATTCCAATTGAATATTCAACATTTGCTTCCATAGTGAGGCAGCATTACTCAATAAAGGAAATAAAACAGGTTTGGAAAACTTCAAATTTTTCTAGAATTGACAGATAGATTCCCAATTTTGGAAGTTCAAGAAAGAATCAGTCCCCCATGTGAGAAAAAAGAGCTGAAAAAAAAAAATCCTAAGTCACCACAGCCGCCTGTGCTTTGTGAGATTCACGGAGATGCCGATGTGGCAGGGGGCCAGACACGGCCTGTGGTTCTCTTCACACCCTCTTCTCTAGAACATGAAGGGCAGCACCTGGGCAGAAGTTTAGATCTGGAGACAGTTAAGTCAAAAAATTAGGCAGAGTCCAAAAGAGTGAGCGAAGAACTGGACCCAAATAACTTAGATAAATCTAGAGTCAGCTCAGCAAAAAATACTACAGTTTAGGCAATCACCCGTTTCCCCAGTATATGCATTCATAGAAAGATAAATTCACACACAGAGAAAAAAGATGAATAGTTGTAATATTTCAAATCTGACTCTTCTGAAGATTTTATATCACCTCTTTGCTTTTTTTTTCTTCTAAGCATTAATCTTTCTTTCGTTGGATCACTTTCTTAATTCATGAAAACCAATGGTTAAACTTTAAGGTTTCCAAGACAGTTGACATTGTCATTAAAAACACTGTTTTAAATAAACTTACAATTGGATGGGCCTTCCTTAATAAGCTATGTTTTAATTCGAGGTATACATTAAAACTCACTCCCTAAAAAGCTCATTGCATTTTAATTCTACCCACAGCATGAAACATCAGAGTTATAGGAATGCCGTATGTTGGTTATTGTTACACTGAGTCCATATTCAATGATGTCACGTAGACAGCTGAAAAAAGGCCAAGCTGGAAGCATTTAAACCACAGACATTTGGAAGGAATGCAAACCACAGCTTCCGGTATTGTTTTGTTGAACGCCAAAACTTAAGAATGAGCAGGGAAAGATATGGGAGGGAAGGTTAGCTAGAGTGTGTCATGTCTGCAACTGCGTGTCACCATCCAAGAGGGAACTGCTCATTGTCCACTGTTACCCAGCCATTGCCTTCCTCGGCGAACACGTGCTTACATCACTGGCCGGTGAGCAAGGGAGGTTCTTTCTTGTTGTCTCACTTTTGTTTTGTTTATTCTTATAAAAGAAAATATTAACTGTCACATACATTGGAATGCTAGGCTTTCTGTCCATAAGAACAGAAACAAAAGTCTTTATCCGGTCATGTCACATCATCACCCTTTCCCCAGATTAATTCCTCAGTGAGTTCCCCATCTTTCGTATTTTCTATTTCCTACTAGGCAGCTTGCGGTCAGTAGCTGGTGGGTCTCTTGCAGTTTAATCAATGTGACACTGAACCGATAGGGAAGGCATCTAACTTCAGGGAAGGAAGAGGCAGGTGGGATGGTCCATGGACACTTCTCAAAGTCTGCCTCTAACCACTGTACCATTATTCACGGGTGCCATCTGTCGCTGGAGCCTCATTTCCTCCTTATGAGACATTCAGCCCAGACAATATAGTGCACAGGTCATTTGCGACCTCTACTGTTTACCCTTCTCTCTATCGTAGTGATAGAACAGCGATTCTGCCGTTCGATATAGATCCAGCAGAGCTCAGGTGTTGTGCTGCCTGTGTCCTGTCTCTTAGCCCTCACAAATAGCTGTTTTTATGTCTCTCGCTCCGAGGAGCTACCTAAAACCTGAAGAAGTTTAAACGCACGGAAGGCACAGGCAAAACTGGTGCTGTGAGATCGGAAACTCCCTCCTCAATTTGAACCACTAGCCCTCGACCCAAAACGCTCGTACAAATTCACAGGATTGAAGAGTAATCTTGATGTCTTAGAGTTCTGTTCAGATACTACTCCAGGCAGAGCTTCGTGCATTTGTGGATCACGTACTACATGAAGGCTATTTGGCCCAAGTCAAGTGATATGCCTTCTGATAAGTTTTCCTTATGGATTTAAGATGGGCGGATGTGCTCCCTCTCTAGGCCATCACAGCACCCTGTTCATATTTATGATAGTGGATATAATTCACAGAAGTTCACATTCACTCTAATCCTAGACTTTAACCACATCCTTGTCTTCTACTCAGGCTCAGAAAACATGTGCTGGTGATTTAATAAGTGGAAATCTCTTGGAGTCAAGAGAAAGTAAAGAAAGTGGTAACAGTAGATATTATCGCACTGTCTTCCCCAGAGCAGGGAACCTAGTGTCCTTTGGCTTAAGGCAATCTCTCTCCACATTTTAACGTGCAAAATGTTGCCTAAAGAGCTTGTGTGTGAAGCCATTAGGGGCTATTAACGCCTCAGCAAACTTGAGGGCATAGAGAAGTTACTTAGAGATCTAGTGGTGAGAGACCTTCAGGAAATGTTAGATGAAGTGGGAGTGAGAAAATGCTCTAAAAGAAACTGAAATAATAAAGAAAACACTCTGGCTTTCACAACAGACCTCCTTCATGTGTGCTCACAGTAATACAGCAGACTGCACCTGAACATGCATGGCCCCAGACGGGAAAGATGCAAAGGCCACTGTGGCTCTTGAGGGTGTCACAAACCCATGGAAGAGAGGCACAAGGGCATCTCGGACTGTGCAGAAGTGCAATGCCTGGCCTGCAAGCCCTCTTAAGGGACACAGGGGAAGGAGCGCTTTCAGTCCCTAATAACGTGAGGAAAATGTATGGAAATCCAGCCAAGTTAAAGAGGCAAAGTGTATGCTACCACTGGAAAAAGCAAGGTCGCCGCTGTGCACGGGGCACTGTGACGCAGTCCCTGCTGCCTCCTTAGCCGCAGCTCGCTTGCTTGTATCCATTACGGACTCACCGGGCAATACGAGCAAGGCCCCTACCAGGTCACCGCAGTTGTCAACGAAACAGCAGGGAAAAAAAATACAATTTGCAAATAGTGTGATACAAGGATTAAAATAGGATCTACTTTCAGTGAGGAAGCAAGAGTGTATCACGCTAAATATATGCTGACTTCATGACCGCACCGCGCGGCCCAGCAGGGTCTGGTCTCGGCCAACGAACCATGCCGGCTGCCCCAGCCCGGTTTGGTTTTTATCCTGCTGAGAGCACTTCCTTTTTTGGATTCTTCATACTCACGTTTTTCTGTTTTTTCTGCTTCCTGCTCTTGCCCTCTGTTTCCGCTAAAACACCGACGCCGCGCAGCCTTTGCTTTTACCATCCTCACTTCGATCTTTCTGCATATGCCTTTCCTTCTTCTAACTTTGTCTCCTTTTTGCTTCTGATCCACATTAAGGCTTCTGCCTCCCTCACTGGGGTAGAAGATCCAGGAGAAGGACGCTTCATTCTCCTTGATAACTGCTGTCTTCTAACCATCCACCACAGTGCTTGGACGTCCACGGGCAATGACTGAACCGAGGAACTAAGACAGGAAGTGTTCGAACAGCCGTCGTGTTTCTTTGGAGGAGCAATGTGGTGAACAGGTCGCTGAAGGAACCCTCCAGGTGTTCTGTACTTAAACATGCAGCATCTTGCATGGGTCAAGAGTTCTAAGAGATTCTCTATAAAGCGTGATTAGTTTGGACTTGGGTTAAGATGCACTTTCAGATTAAAAAGTACTTTTAGTTTTATCTGGTCAAAAGAGACACCGATAGTGGAATAAATTGTCACAGCTATATTTTTGTCATGAGCTCTACAATAACAAATATTCTTGTTTCTCACTTACATGCTGGTTTTTACTTTCATGAAAAAGAAATATTTTTTGCATCCTTCTACTAGTAGGTGAAACCAAATTTTCTAGGGAGCTCTTTTTCTGGAATCATTTCTAAGACTTTATTTTGCAGGTTATTCTTGCTCTTAGCAAACACTGATCCAGTGGTCTGTTCATGCATTTTCTTCCGTGAGGATGCACAAACCAGACCACTAGGTCTTCTGGCGTCCGGCAAGGCCGCACCTACCCTGCTCTCCTTGGATTGCCAGCCATGCCGCTGGTCGTCACTCCCCACAGGGTTCCCTTTGCCATGCAGCCAAGTGACCTCTGAACTCCACTCCCAAGGATTACTCCAAAGGTGTAGTACTCTCCTTAAGCTGTTTTTTCACTTCTTTTTGGTGTCACTGTGTTGCTCAGAGTGCCATCATGTCCTCAGGCATCACCTTGGTGATTGATCCAGGGAAACAAACGAAAAAAGACCAACTGATGGCCTTCACAGAAGTCTCAGGACTTGAAGATCAGGAGCGAGCAGTCTCATTCTCCTAGAGTGGGCACAGTCGCATAGGCATGCTGGCAAATACGATGGAGACAAGTGGGGAAACGCCACCCATCCACATGTATGTAATATGAAATAACAAAGCTAAGTAATGACATTTGCCACCTTGACAGTTCCTCAGAGTTGTACATGGCATGCTGAGTCATAATTACAAAGAATATGCCTTTCTTGAAGGGTTCCACACATTCAGCCCTACACGTTCGCACAACAGACTAGAGTGATAGCAGATAAAACTACCCTTCATGTGTTTTACAGGATAGGTGTAGGCGCACGTGCACGCATGTGTGTGTGTGTGTTTGGAACCTGTTTGATTCTTGTAGCAACTTAGTTTACATACTGTAATCTTTGTTTTACAAATTAAGGGAGGAACAAAAGTAAATTTCTAGGGACAGAAAACTGGCTTATGTCTCCACAGCCAGGCGACGGCCAGTGGCGGGTACTGATTCAAAGTTCTTGTCTTGTATCCAAGCACAGCAATGTGTGGTCATGGTTCCAGTAACCCAGGAGGCCAGTGGAGGAGCAAAACTCCAGATTTAAATTGAGAATTTAAGGCTAGCATGAAAACCTTAGGCACCTCTGCCAAAAAAAAAAAAAAAAAAAAAAAACATGTTTTGTTTTCTCATTTGGAGTGGGTCATATTATTTCTCCACCCTACCACCCTAGAATCTAACATTCTCTTATCTCACAACCAGTGAATCGCTCCTGATTGTCAGCCAAAGTCAACAGACAATCAGACAAGAGCGACATCAAAGAATAACGTTGTGTGTTTCGAAGCTGCACTACAACGGGAACAGCAGAACATCACAGTGGGAATTCTGCACCACAGTCCACACTACTCATATTCAAAGAATAAATGTTCCCAAAGGTGAAAAAGAGGAGGAGTGTATCAAATATTTTGAAGTGATAACTCTTCGACACAGTGATTACTATCAAGGGTCTGCGGTTGGAGTAACAGGAATCAGCTGCTGTCCTGGGAGAAGAACTTCTTGTACAAGGTGTGATGGTGTTGGTACCTGCTTGCGGTTGTGCCAGATGTCCTTCCAGATAGTTACACCCAGGCCTCAAGGACCCTCCCTTCCGAGCCTCCCTGTTTCTTGTTTTTCCTTAGGTTAGAGCTGATGCAGAATTCACTTTGGTTCTGACAAGTGGCCCATTTCTTTTCCTTATGATGAAGACAAAATCTGCAACCTGTCGCTTTTCAAGAAAGGGGGAAAACGTAAGAAACATGTGTTCATGACGGAGAGGTCAAGAACCACCCCCACTTTGTACAGTTTGCAAGCTAATTTCTAATTAAAAAATAATTCACACAGATAAGCAGCTTTTAATGACTCACATGGAGGCAAATAGCTGCCAGCGATTATAGTCAACAATGAAACATTGTGTAATTGGCTTTTTAAAAAGTGAGATCCCAGGTGAACTCATTGTCCACATTCACACACACACACACACACACACACACACACACACACACACAGGAAATCATGTGAGGCAGTGAATGCAAGATGGCGACTGAAATACAGACTATTTTTTTTAACATGGCTATAAAGACACACTGCTTCCATCTCCTCGAAAACCCCCTTCCACTCCCACGCCTCGCGACCCTGTTATGCCATTGTTCCTGCCACTTCCTGAAGCACCTCTGGAATTTCCCCTTTGGCGAATGTCTTTATGAGACATGACTCTAAATATGGTGAATGCCACTGCCAAGTGACATCCAACAGAAAGGGCAGGTTCATAAAAACATGACGTTTGTGTGCTAGCCCACCTAATTCAACAGATACAACCCTGTGTAACTTCTGGCTTTTTCTCAAATTCAGCGTGACCCTGAAAGGTAAGTGTGTTGAACCGTGTCAGATCACTGAGGTACCTTAGGCAGCACAACGAAAGGATGCTCATGAAAGAGGGATCCAGGGTACAGGAGGAAGTGGAAGGTCAATCCAACAGGTCAAACATACGCAGCAGCGAAACCGAGGGGTCGGAGGTCCTCCGCATCAGACACAGCAGCACAACCATAACCGCATGGCTTGAGGGCCCACAAAACGCCGATGTCGATGTCTTCAGAAAGGGGAACCATAAAATCAACAGAGGCTTGCAAACCAAAGGTCTGTCGTCGTCTTCTCGATGGAGTAGAGAAATAAAATACTGGATGTTGTGAAGAAAGGACTGAAGAAGCCACAGTTATTCAGAGCCATGAAAGTTAAGATGTGCCCATCCTAAAAAGAGAAAAAGCAAGACACAAGTGAGGTCACTTGGAGGCTGGAGGATAGCTGGTGCTCTTGGAGCCCAAGGACTATTGTTTGCTGCCATTTAAGTTTTAGATAACCCTGAAGAAGCGAACAATAAAATCGAGAAACAGCAATGGCGAGCTGCTTAGATCCCTTCATTCCTTCTCCGACTTCTGAAGTGGAGTGCCCAAAAGATTGACCTGGTTGCTACCCACAGTACCCACGGCCAGGCAATGTTCCTGTTCCCAACTTGAGCCAGCCATTTTTTGATACTCTCAACCAAAAACGTAGCAAAAACAACTATGGAAATTCTTACCACAGTTGTGGAGCACATGTACTGATTTAGAAACATATGCCAGAGTCCGTGGAAAAGCTGTTCACTGTGTTAATGTTGGTGGGAATGGAACTAGGTTGTGACAAGGTTTGGACGACAAAGGTGTTTTTTTTCCCCCTCAGCTCTCTTTCACCACCATCGCTTTGCAAATTGTCTATTGCATTGCAAAGAGGAATGGAAATGAACCCAATTCCTACTCCCAAAGAGAAAGCGTCTTGCAGACTACATGTGTGTTTAATAGATCACAGTTTGGTGTGGACAATTCTTAGTGTATACAATAATCAACGTATTATGTTACAAAAAATAGTAAGAAAAATAAGGTGCTTCCTCTGATCAAGACATGGCCATAGAGGAGAAAGTGGAAATGCAAGGATGGTGGAGAAAGACCTCTCAATCTGTGGGAATGAGGTGATCTATAATCAAAGGCTAGAAAGCATGAGGAAGTAAGACAGCATATTAGAAGATGTCAAATAGATTGAAAAGTTGGCCTGAAAAGAGTTCCCCAAGGTCACCAGTTCTTTCTTACTCAAATAAGTTCATGGGTGAAATTGTGGATATTTAAACAATGAAAGAGGTAAATATTAGCAGAGATTATTATCATTACTCTTCTATCAACACTACAGCATTTACATAGCATTTTCCATTTTATATGAAACTATAGACAAACACTCATAGGAAGTATTATTATGGGGTGGAGGGAGCAACGATCATGGATCCTGAGGATTTTTCTATGAAGGGTGATAAAAAGCAGCATCAATTGCATTTTTTTTAGAATGGGGGAAAGTTCCTTGCATATATATATATATATATATATATATATATATATATATATATATAATTTCAAATGGGAGAGGAGTGGCAACAATTATTTTGAAAGAATTTTCTTCAAAACAACTGTTGCTAAATTACAAATAAACAGGCATGCTTCATTCGACTGAGAACTTTGCTTAGCTTGAATCTTGATTCCAAAATGGGATATAAATAGTATATTATTTCCTCCTTTACTGTGATTTCTTATAATGGATTTTCAAAGAAATGATACTTCAATTCTACTATTCTTTTTCTACCTGCAGATTCTGTAACGGCGCCTGTAATTCGCACACCAGTCTCGGGGATGTATGTTTTATTTCAGCAGATACATAACTGTACCCCTTCAGCATGAGAACATTTTGTACACCGTTATGAAAAGGAAAATGTTGTCTGGAACTTAGGACAATTATCTTTCCATAGGTTCAGATCCGGGCACACAAAAACGTAATTTAACTTGATTCTCAGACCTGGAATGTTTTGTTTGCCAATCAGGATTTGGCATCCAGCAGCCAGGATGTTTAAGGTAGCTTTCTCCGGAGAACACTTCCCTGTTGTTTCTAAATCCATCGTGGAATTATCTGGATGCCTGGCACACCATCCAGCTCTTTTATTCCACCCGGATGAGCGCAGCAACAATCGTTGAGTGAATCACTCACAAACACTGCCATCAACATATTATAATCTTTTGATCCTTGGGAAATGTGAACACGATCTATTTATGTTCCATCCCCTCTGAGCCTTTCTTCTCCTTCCTAGACAGTCCAGGGGGTCAGTAGATCAGCAGCCCAACCTCCTTTTGTCATCATGAACTACTTTGCTTATTAAAATCCTCTCGCTTTCTCCTTTTCTTCCTCTTCTCAGTGTTACAATTGCCAAGTTTCAGAATCTCACCCACTTCCGAGGTTGCCTTCCTCCCTCTCCCAAACGGTATGCTGCCCTTCTCCCAGCCTTCCTTATATTTATTTGGGGCAGAGATAAGAATTGGAGGAAGAGCCCAGGACATCTCCAGGCTTTTTCTGCTGGCTCCCCTTCTCATGTCTCATCAGAGGTCAGTTTGTTCACTAAGCTGTAAAAATAGGAAAAGAATGACAATAAATGTTATGTAATTCACAGATGAAGACCTTAAATTTTACACTGTGAAAATTTAATGAAAATTTTTGGCTCAAACATATTTATTCAGAGACTATGGTGAGAATATGAAGAATAAAAAAGCACCCCTTACCAAATTTTCCCTTTTTAGCTTTCCAGCATTTATTTCACATCATTATAAGCTTTATAGATAGATAGTATTATCCTACATCCCAATAAGAAAATTGAGGCTCAGTTTACTTTTCAGGTTTATTGCAATGTAGTTGGAGAGTCAATCACACGTAATTAAGATGTCCAATTTGATTTTTAATACCCGCATGCCCTTTGAAATAGTCATACAACCATGCTAATTCACAGAACCTTTGAATCGCGTGTTGATCTTTTTTTCCTTTCCATCCTTCCTTTCATGGGAACACCTATATTGCGTACTCTCCTCTCAGTAAGTTTCAAGTGTACTATATGAAACAATATTTTTATCTGTAGTGTTTTGTGGTAACTTACATTTCCAGAACTATCTCATTTTCATATCTGGAAGTTTGTACTCATTGGGGAACATCTGTTCATGTCTAGAAAATCTTAAAAGACTTTCTGTGTGTGACACAAAACCCTTCCACCAAACAACAGGACTTGTGCTCTCTTCTGGCGTCTCCATCTATTTCTCCTGGATTAAATTACAGTGCAAGAGCAACAAGATCTATTCAGTGACACCTTTTAAAACAAATTGCAATTGCAAAAATTTGTGCCATCGAAGAGTTTGTACAGCAACGCGGAAAAATCGAAAATAGACAACAGCTGCACGACAGGCAAGAAACAAAGCTGACTTAGCAAACCTCCTTTTTGGTATAAAACACTTTTGAGTTCGTCTTCAAGTGAAGTTTAATTTTGAAAGGTGAGGGCTCCAGGACAGAAGGCAAGGATAAAGCTTGGCGAGCAATACGAAATAGTGACAATATGGAAATACACATTGTGACCACTGGAGGGATTATGTCAACTTGAAGGAATCAGGAAACCCCCGTAGAGATTTCAGGCAGCTGTGATTGGCCTGCGGGCCAGCAGCTGGGGAAGAATACCGACCCAGGGTATAAACACCCAACCACCTTGAGCTGAATGAAAAGGAAGGAAGCGGGAACCTCATCGCAGCTCCCTCTTCCGGGGCAGTGCTGCTCCTCGCCATCGTTTTCAGACATTGACTTGCACGTTCCCATCGCAGCTCTCCATCGCAGATGTGCGGCAGTCTTCAGACCCTTGTCATCGTCTTGGCCTTGGGACAACGATCTGCAGTACAAAATGTCACCAGTTGCCTTGCAGTCTTGGACTGGTGTTTTTTTTTTTTTTTCCCCAGTCTGAACAGCCACCAAACCTTTCAACTCTCACATGCGTGCAGCCATGTTGAATTCTCTCTCCTACCGGGAAGCTCTCCAAAGAAATTCTTTTCCTTGTGTATAATTTCTATAAATTCTGCTTCTCAAAGAACCCTAATCAATACACACATGTAGGTGTTTTCCTTTTTAGTTTTTTTGGCGAAGTTCGCCATGTTGTACGAAGAAAGGTGTCCTCCACGTGTGCTGCACCTCTTCTTTGTGTCGACCTGGACTCCCCCTTGGCCACAGACATGTCTTGGGATCAGTTTCGTGGGCCTGGAGGAGGCAGTGACTGAGGTGGGCTCCACGACTTTTGCTCTCCGCTGCCAGTCACGGGCCTGAATCAGAACTGCTGCCCCGGTGGCAGGAAGATGCCTAGAGGGGGCCCAGACCTGAGTTTTCCCGGTTGCCAGTCCAAGCCCCTACTCCAATAGGGCAGGGAGCCTTGTGGGCGTCACCAGTACTACCCACCCGATCACCAGCAGCAGCACCAGGGTCTCCCACATAGTAAGCCCAGCAGCCGTAGGGAGGAGAAAATCTTTTTACTCAGGGGGTTTAAAGCCAACTTCTCTCTCTTGAGGCGTGGTGAGAGATCGTACACTCAGTGGTGTCTGTTGTTTGCAAGGAATCCACCAGCTCATAGCACAGAGGATGAATTCAGAAGACTATTTGTTAAATACAGAGAACCAGGAAAAAAGGTTTTATCAGTAAAGGCAAAAGGTACAGAATTATTAAACTTGAATCCAGAGCCTTGGCTGTGATCACCCAAGCTGAACTCGACGGCACACCCAGGAGAGGTAGTCACCTCCAGCTTCCTTTTGCCACACACATTGCCGCCCTTTCGCTCAGACTCTTTCCCCGTCGGTTGGAGGAAGCCTTCAGCCCGCCTGGCCCTACTGAAATGGCTGTTGTGATTGCTGATGATCGTGAGAGGCCTACGTGGGAAGTCTTTGCTGAATTCGCTTATAAGTCGGAAGCAAGGTAAGCATTTATTTTTTATTTTAATTTTTTCTTGAGACAGGGTCTCTCTCTATAGCCGAGACTGAGCCTGAACTCATGGGTGTGCCCTAGGGTAGCCTTGGACTTATGACCATCAGCCTGCCTCAGCCATCTGAGTGCTGAGACTACAGGCATGTGCCACCACGCCCAGGTTTATGTGGTGCTGGGGAATCGAACTCGGGAGATTCAAGGCCAGCACTTCAACCACGGTGCATTCCTCCATCTCCAAGGAAAGCATTTATCCATGTAGGGAAGGTATTTTCCTACTGGCAACAGCTCCTCAGACGGTAATCATGGAGCTGCTGAGACAATTCGAGGATGGAGACGGTCTTTCTGAAAAACTTGCCCAGAAGAACCCAATGTATCAAAAGGAGAGGGAAATACCGCCTTGTGCTCAGTGGGGCGCCTCCACGTATGGATATTCTCAGCCAAGGAATCTCACCCACAGGTCCTTGATGCTGCTGGTGATACGGTGGATGAAATGGAAAAACAACGGAGGGCACAAGTTGAAAACAACACCGAAGATGCAGAAGACAAACTGGAAAGTGAAGTGGAAGGCGCTTATCACGAGCATCAGGCAAATCTTTCGCACCGAGCTCTGATGGGACACAGGAAGAACTAAGGTACATGGGAGAACACCGCAACCAAGAGATGCAGAAACGACGGTGATCTGGGTTTCACACAGCAGAGAAACCATTCGATATCTCACTTTCTGCTTCTGACTCACGTCACTGAGCATGATGGTCTCAAGTTGCCTCCACTTACCTACAGAAGCCTCCAACCTATCTGACTTCATAGATGAGTAGTATCCCATTGTGTACAAACACCACAAATTGTGTATCCGTTGGTCTGCTGATGGGTACTTTTATTGTGGAAAATAATTGGAACTGGAGAGAGGGGGAAGAAAAGGGATGATCAAAAAGGGAGAGGGGCAGAATTTATAATTTTGCCAAGATATGTATATGCACAAAGTACTCGAGTTCAATGTAAACTTTATGTACTGCACTTATACATATCAATAAAATAGGGGAAGAAAGAAACACAGAAATGTAAAGAAACACAGTTGAGGCAAGAGGTGGAGTGACATCAAAGGAAGAAGAGGTGATGATTTGTCAACATGAGGCGGAAGAACAATGAGACATGAAAGAGAGGAAAGTTACAGCCGGTGGGCTACATGGATGCCACAGAACGAGACGTGAGGATTGGGTCTTGGAGGAGCAATAAACATGGGAGACCTCCAGGGCTCAAGGGGCCAGAAATCCCCACCTGTGTGAGACGGTGGAGGCACGGATTACAAAGCCAATCCTGCCGGTCCGCCAGCTACCCTGAGTGCTTCCATGACGGGAAGTGGCATGTGTTCTGAGCGCTTTGGGCAGGGAGGTGCAGGCCTGTGAGCAGACAGGTGCTATAGCAATGGGTCCTGGAGCTCCAGCGGGAGGTGGTAGAGGGCTGGAAGAATATGAAGGCCTAAACAAGCAAACAGAAAGATCAGTGTTAGATGTGACATCTAGCCTTTTATTCCAGTTAGATTTTGTCTTTTCTTGTTTTGATACCACTTTTAGATTTGTGCGTTTTAGTAGCAAAGCTATCTTTTCATGGATGTTGGCCATATATTGACCTAATATTTGTAAATAGTCTGTTTGGGCATGTAAAATTATGTAATGCAGTGCTCAAAGCAGGACAATAAATTTAACTGTATAGTGTCCTTCAAGTTAATGGAAGTGAACTCCCAAAGTGGACTTGTATTTTTTTGTGTGTGTTTCAAATAAGTAGAAAAACTTAGTTGCAATACTGATCTTCAAATTCGCCATTTGTGTCTCTATGCACACTACTTTGTTAACATAAGTGTGTTTATGCCTTTCAGTGGCTTATGCCCTTCTGGGAGATGTATCTGGAGGCCAAGCATTGCTTTCTAATTGGAAGGAAGCAGGTGCTAAGAATTTTTTAAATGTTTATGTAAGAAAACATGAACTGTAAATCTTTTCCTTAAGGAAGATGTATTATAATTATGGAAAGGGTATAAGACCTCGTACAGGGAGAAAGCAGGTGTGGTTAAATGGATGGTGCTATCATCTATCCTTTCTTTGAATTTTTTTGGAAAGTGGAAAGATTTTTTTTTTCATTTCCCCTATTCTTGTTTTTAAAAGAACAACAACAACAAAAACCCCTTCATACCCTAAAAGTAGCTGTATTGAACTTTTACATTTTAATTAAAGATGGTTAAACATGAAAAAATTAAGGATTTTAACATGAGAATAAAGAGACCATCAGAGACTAGGTCCCGTTTGGATTTTACCGCAAACACGAGGCGTTGACACCTGACACGCATTGGTAGAAGGAACATGTGACCCCCTGGCTCTCTTTGTTCCTTGCAGAAAGTAATTCAGTATTTTTTTCACCAATTTACATAAAAAGATAGATTTCATAAAGCAAGTATGTGTGCAAAATACTCCTTGGGACAAAGTACAATTAGAAACATAAAATACTTGAGATATCTTGAGATACTTCAAGCAGGAAAGAGCATCAATTAAGATAAATCAAGATTGCTAAAAACAATAAAATAACTAGTTTAATAAACCTTGGCAAAGTTGTCCAACAGGGATTAGAAGGTCCTAAGTGGTAGAGGTGGTGGAAAACCATTGCCCAAGGCCTCCAGTGCCCAGCACCCAGAAGGACGACCAAGGGAACTTGCCTGAGCCCCAGTGTCAGAATCTCGTATCTAGTATGGCCCAAAACCCACGTACCTGCCCGCTGGGGCTATAGGCATGAGTGTGCTTCCCAGAGGGGTGGAGAGTGCCTCTCCTTGGTAGAATGTAACCTCACTGATGTAGCAGAAAACTTGGTTTACAGCTTCCAGGTCCAAGTCTAAGAAGGAAGGCCGAGAAGTGTGTAGGAATGATAAATATACCTACAGACTATCAATGCTAAAGGAATTATGGGTAAAACAATAACACTGTAATATTAAAATAAATGAAATTAAATAACACCTTCATATTAGCATATGCCTGGAGGGTAAAAATAGAAAAAAATCAAATAGATCTGAGGTTTGTATGCTCTGGGGAAAGTGTCATTGTGCTAAGTTAGTCATGCCCACGGTAACCTTTTAGGTATCTCTAAAATGATTAAAGTAGACTGTAGAAGTTAAAACATAGGAGAGAGACAGGTAGAAAATAAATACGAAGGAGAAAAAAAAACAGATAAGACTCGTGTATGGCTAAGACAAACAGGAAGTACAAAAGAAGATGACAAATTGAGTTTGAAATGCACAGCTGACCCTTCAAATCTAAGAAGAGTAAATGCTCCTCTCAATAATACAAATAATTCCAGGATCGAAAACTCAAGGACAATGACCACAAATGCAACATCCGATTACACGTCATTTTAGAGAAAATGTTTACAACCTAGCGACGCGAAAGACTAACCGGGAAACATGGTCAAACACGATCCACACGAGCCCTGCCCCGACACACTGAAGGCTGGGATGTGACTCATCGTGCTGGGGCTCAGCAGCTCAGATTCGCTCCTTCATCCAAAAAAAGAAGTGTAGGCAAAACACCGTAGGACAGCTGATCGTATCTGCTTCTTTTTTTTTCCCTCTCCACTTTGCAGAAGGTCACATTTGCATAATAGTTCCTACTGCCTGTTCAACCAATAAAGGACGATTTCAGGGTAGGCGGATTTCCACATGCTTGATATGGAGAATCTGAGAACATCTTAGGAAAATATTATCGAGACAGATTTATGCGCCACTACACAATTGCAGCAGTATTTATTACCTTCTCCATAATGAGAACCTCATACGATCGGTAATTCCCGGAGCCAGGGTGAGATGATTATTTTAGTAGCGGCTTCCATCCTGTCATAAAGCACAGAGGCAAATGGGAAGGGAAAATGGGGTTATATATATTTAGAGGCCCTTTGCATTAATCATTAGACTGTGGGGAAAAAATCACTGGTTAATGATGTGCCCTCCGTGGCTTTGTTTGTATTAACGAGGGTCAGGCCACTCCTGGGATGTAAGTCATGTCTGACGAGGGCGGCCAACATTTTCTTCTTTCTTTGTCTTGAAATTAAAACTAAAATGAAGCTCGTCTATGGAAGCAGCTGTCCAGCAATGTCTTAAAGTGATCTAAAGGGCTGATTGGACTCAAAAATAATTGACCTGCGGGTGGGGTGCAAGACACCATCAACCTGCGAGTGACTGACTGTGACCCTAACCTCAGCCGGGGTCGAGACCCTCAGACAGCTGCCTTGCAGTGTCCTCCACTGGTCTGAACAAAGTTGTTGGGACAGTCAGTGGCGGCACAACTCGGGGACGCTTTCTTGACCTCCATCCAGCAGGGCCACCCTGTTTTCAGTCACCTTTTGGTCCTACACTTGCCACTTTTTAAATCACACTTTTATTAATGTAGATGAATGGCACAGACTTAATGGACTTCATTGGGCATTTTCATTACTGTATATATTTGGTTGTAAGCGTGTCGTTGACCTTGTCCCTCTCTCTCCTCTCCTCCTGAGTCTCCTTCTTCCCTACTAGTTTCCCTTCTATTTTCACACCTCCCCCACTAGATTTCACACATGACAGAAAACATACTTACATTTCTCAGTATGGTTTATTTTGCTTGCATGATGACTTTTCTTCAAAGGTCATGATTTTGTTTGTCTTCATGGCTACATAATACTCCACTCTCTACTTATATTATCTCCGCAAAGGATGTTTCTGTTCCCCAGTTGCTTATCTCAGGACTGTAGAACCCTGGGATGTGGAAGGCCGACTGTGTATATTCTTCTAGCTAAGTTTCTGAAGAAATAGACACTTAATTTTTTTTTCCAAATTAAGATCTAAGAGTGCTATGAAGCAGTGCTTATTTGTTTAA
The DNA here is from genome assembly GCA_004027205.1 of Ctenodactylus gundi. Classification (NCBI taxonomy): domain Eukaryota; kingdom Metazoa; phylum Chordata; class Mammalia; order Rodentia; family Ctenodactylidae; genus Ctenodactylus; species Ctenodactylus gundi. Next base: position 350,799 of record PVKB01000695.1, read on the forward strand.
TAATTCTGGAGATACAACCCAGGGCTCAGCATGTTACCACATTGTAACGTTTTGTATTTATTAATTCCATGACTTTCTTCTGAAAGTTTCAGTCTTTATAAACATGATTACTAAAGGCAAAGATGTGAACGCGACTGCAGATCTATACATAAGGGCTTCAGATGTGTCTCAGCAACAGAGCACTTACCTGGAGTGTGTACAGCCCCGCATTGCAGCCCCAGCTCCCAGATGCATGCCTGCAGACATGCACATATGCACGCACACACACACACTCTCTCTCTCTCTCTCTCTCTCTCTCTCTCTCTCTCTCTCTCTCTGATATCTCTCTGTGTTTCCATTACTCATACACACAGAAGTTTGGAGTCTCCAGAAGTGGATGGAATGCTTTCAAACAAGTGGTTCAGAGAACAGCCAGAATCCAAGCAATACGGGAAACACTTTCATCATTTGAACAGAGCTGAGGCCTCTTGCTTGGCGTGCAGGGTGGTGTCCATCCTCTTCATATCTAATTAGCATATTGAGGTCCTTATCCCCTCGAGATGATGCGGGAAAGACTGAGTGACAGGGGAAAGGCGTCACTGTTTCAGTTATGCCACCAGCAACAGCTCTGTTGTTATTGTCTGGTGCAACACAGAGAAACATGAAGCGTGAGCGCTCCTCATGGTGTAAGTTGGGTCCCGTAAAGGGGAGGGGCTGCTTGTTGAAGACTGCAGGTAAGTTTTCACTTTCCTACAAAAAGCTCCCATTTCCCCTCACTGGAGGTGAGAAATACTGTACTCCCATCTGCACATGTTAATAGAACACTACACAGGAGGCCTTGCAACCTATTTCCCATGAAACCTGGGCATTGTGACAAACAAAGCTACTTAAGTTTGTGCGGAGAAAAAGAGGGCACAAGGTGGGTATTTCATAGAAGACATGTCGATTGGCCGCCCTCTTGGGAACCATGAGATAAACTTGGTTTTTGTTTGTTTGCTTGTTCGTCTGTTTGTCTGTTTCTGAATGTGATACTCACTTCAGCAACAGTCTGGATGTGGCAGAAGTCCTGAGCACGAAGCCCGGGGAAGAGGCGGATCACGCACCGAGAATGCCTCAAGTAAGGAGTGCTGGACTCTACTAGCTGGTGCACACCCTGCCCACAGGCACTGAACCATTATGTAAAACAGGTTTTTATCTTCATGCCTTTACAAATGCAATTCTATATTTTAAAATGTGCCAGATTGATCTAGCAAGAAAAAAAAAAGAGTCAGCAATGTTGCCCTGGAGTAATGAGCATTAACAATTAGAATATTATCCAAGCAGGTCATAAAAAATAACGGGGGAGACATCACAAGGCAGAAATGTTGTCATTAAAGAGGACGATCAACCAGTGGCCCGTAAACATCTCCAATCACCCAAACCCACAGTCCTCTAGTGCCTCGCGCAAGAATGACTTGCAAGATTTTATCTCTGAAACTGTCTCTTGAAAGAATTATTGAAGTCTTTCTCGGCCATTAAATCCTTCAGCTGTTGGAAGTGATGAGCTCCTCCACAGATATAGCCTATCGGGCCCAGATAGCATGCTTTTTATTTATAAACAAAAATGTGGCAGCCAGTCAGCTTTGCAAGTAGTCTATGCCATGGCGTTCCTTGCATGGACCCACAACTTCTTGCTGCTCTTTCAAGTCCCTCTATGTCCATCCCATGGTCCTGTGACAATTCTCCAGTGGACACGGAGGGTTTTGGTAAATGTTCCAACATATGAAAATAATTGTCATACACATTTATTTTTGAAATGAGGACATTAATGAGGACTTTCATCCTTTCAGCCCTCTTTGGTTAGGACCATTTCTTAGATTAGAGATAGTTAAAAATGGGGGAAAAAGCAAGCAAAGAGAAAATATTTTTGTGTAAGACAGTAAGCATTCTCACTCAACGACCTTTGAATCTATGGTCTCTTGGTGCCCGGTCAGCGCACAATTACCAACACATGATCATACCTCCTCAGTTCCTGCTTGACTTAGAACCTCCTACAGGGATTTTTTTCAAGTTCTTAACTCAGTGTAATCCTAGCTCAGTTAGCGAGCTAGGGCCCCAGGGACTGGGGTTTGGCAGGCGAAAACAACCAGACTGTCAATGAGTTGTTGCTCAGGCTCCTAGAAACCATCATGGCATTCTATCATCCTCATCCCTTTGATTCTCTGCACCTTGAATCTCTGTCCTCGTGAATACATTATTCTATGACGTTCTCAAGTTTTCCATTGGAAATACCATTCTTACTGTTCATGTCATAAGAACCGATATCTGATGTTGACTCTACTGTCAATAAGGCATGAGAAAGTTGATTTTCTTTTTTTTTTTGGCCAACATCCTGTTAAAGGAGACGCCTCCAAATTTTATGAATTTTTTTTCCTCCATATTGCTAATGGTTATCCTATTGAATTATCTTAGATATACACTGTAGTGTTTCTTCATGAAACATTAGTAAAAAGGTATTCATAGAATTATGTACCCCTTAATTGAGTGAAGCTTGAGATTCGTTTGAGTTTTTTGATTATTGTATGATTTTTGATTTGCATGCTTTTATGTCATTGCTACCTTCTCCATGCTCAATATTGTTTATATCACAACTTTCAAACAATGAGGCAGAATTCCAGTGAAAAAAGGTCTTCATAATATTATCATGACTTCTGTCCTTATAGTAGAAAACACTAGCAAAATAAAAAACTTTTACATCTAATCAATATAATTATTTATTGCTCTTCATTTGTAACTTGGAATTATTAAATATTTCTTTATAGCCTATAAAACTAGATGGAAATATTTAATACAGATCATCACCATTATTCTTAACAGATAATCGATACCAACATGGTGAAAAATATAGTATACTTGAAAATACATTTGCACACGTTCTTTTTTTCAATGCAAGCAACAGTTTATTGAACCAAGCAAAAGAGAAAAGAAAAGGCTAGAAGCCAAGAAGAAACCCAATCAGGTCTCCATTAGTAAAAGAAAAGAAAAAGAAACAAAAAAGATCTCCTAGCCTGGAAGTCAGAGGGGGCAAAGCAGGTATTTCCTCTTACACATTCTGAGTAAAGACATGATTCTGCCTAGTAGGCTAGTTACACTCCAGCATAAGGCAGGTACATACAGAAGCAATTGTCGATATCTAAAAAGAAAACAGAAAAGAACACAACATTTAGAGTTCCACGTTCTGTGTGGCAATTGAGTGACATAGTAAACCTTTAAGATTTTTTTGGAATAGTATATTTTTCCTTAATAATACAAAATTTCTCTCCTCTTTATCATGCGTCATAGATTTTTCTCAAATGCTTCCAGTTCTCATCATTTGAAATATTTTACTGTGGATGGTCATGTTCCTGTTATGAGATGAATTAATAGAGCATTAACTTAGACAAATTCCCCAGTGCAATTCCAGCTAAGAAGGCAATTCGCATACTCCTCTCAGTCTCGGTTTGTTTGTATTAGCTCTTCAGGGAGTTAGAGGCTTGAGATACTGGTTCTGGTTCTCATTGAAGACATGACCACCTTGTAGGTAGTGGTTGCACCCGACACCATATTTCAATCGCTTCCAATGATTATGTTTTTAAACCATGTTCTAGTTCTATATGCAATGAAATGTCTTTATGACAGGAAAATTGCATGTGGCGGTTTTTCCTCCAAGTGTATCTTGTTAGGATACTTGAATGAAAATATTGTCACTGGGCTGGAAGATATAACATTGTAAAAGAACCTATTGGCAAAACATGTAATCTACTGAGCTTTTGTGTCTTGTCATAACAATGTGTATGTGACAGGTAATTGTGATTATGAACTTGGTGACATCGTGAAATGTCTATCAGACCCTGACTTTGTGTGGGCAGCCATCAGTAGCCTTCCAGCCTGGGTGGGACAGAGGAGGGCAGAAGTCCCCTTCAGAAAGCTCGATTTTGCTCTATCTGGCCTGTCGCGCCATTGTCTTTCCGTGTAGACCTCCCTCTGTGGGTTCTTTAGCCTTTGGAAGTCCACTTGTACCGGTAAGTCTTCAGGGAGCTGCCAGATTTTCAATCCGAAATTGGTGCTGCATCTGTGATCCTTCATGTTCTGTGACTTCCAGCTTCTCGGACAAAGAAGCTCCTGGATCCTCTGGTATGTGAGCTTACAGCTAGGTGTTGTGGACTGTCCTGCCTTGGATTCTATACGCCTCTACAATAAATATTCTTGCGCTATTTTTTTCTATTAATTATGTTTTTATGTAAAACTGTAGCTGATACAGTGTGAGATCACTAGCCACAGTATACCCATTCTTGGTTTAGACACTCAGATTTTTTCTTTGAAGTTCTGTGATTTTTGTTAAGAAGGTGGTATGAAACATCCACACCCACACACACCCAGCCACACACACACACACACACACAAGCATGCACTAGTGCAATGGAACTAGTGCAACAGCTCAATACCAGTGTTTGCCTAGCAGGAAGCCCTGGCTTCCACATCCAGAAGTAAAGAAAAAAGAAAAATAGTAAAAGTGAAAGAAAACAAAACAAAAAAATCACTCATTATACTAATCTTCTGCAGAAAAGATGCCATTTTATTTATTTATTTATCCAATAAAGGCTATTTGATACCTACAGTTTGACAGGTCTTTCTTTTTATCTTTTTCTCCTAGGTACTACAAATTCAGCACAAACAAAACAGCCGTTGTTCCTGGATATTTCAGCTCCCATTCTAATGCAAATGAATCAATAAAGTAAACAATATCATGTTGCAAGCTGGTATAGCGGCCCCTTCCATAATCTTGGCATTCAGGAAGCTGAGACAGAAAGTTTGTCATAGGTTGGAGGCCAGCCTGGGCTACCCAGTGAGTCCAGGACTAGCCTAGAGTACGGAATGAGTCCAGGCCCTTTTAGGAAAATAAGAAAGAGAAGAAAGAAAGAACAAAAGAAAGAAAGAAAGAAAGAAAGAAAGAAAGAAAGAAAGAAAGAAAGAAAGAAAAAAGAGCCAGCATGTTGGCATCTTAGATAAATGTAAGGGGCTTCTGAATCCTTTCTTTCTGGGCCAATCAAACTCCAGTCTTGAAGGAGAGATACTGAGTTATACAAGGAGCATCTCTTTCTGTTTTTGTTCCTGCTTTTGATCCACTGACTCTGAATCATGGATAATTAATGGTAGTCATCTCTGTGGCTTCTGAGGAGGCAGTTTTCCTTTCCCTTTTTTTTTTCTCTTGCTCAAGTCAAGGGCAACAGAGCCGAGCAGCTTGAGCGGCTGAGCAATCAGACAGGTGGCTCGTGTGCTACTTTATGGCGACCATCCACGAGGAAGACAATGCAGCTGGTGGTGTATTTCTTGTGTCAGCCAACTCATCCCAGGAAGCTAAAATTATCCCAATGAGACAACTGAATAAATGGGAAACATTTTTCTTCCAGCCAAGCAACATGTTAGACTTTAAAACCTCAGATTTTCTCTCGACTCCACAATTCTACAGTAATTCGAACTTTAGTTTCCAGACCAAACCAATCAAGAGTATATTAAGGGGCAAAAAATGTAATGAAAACGGTAGCAGAAATAGTCTTTGCCTGTGTGTAGTAACCACAGCATAGAACAATGTGCATGAAAGGAGCGTTCCTGCTACCACTTCACACCCTCTCTTTCACCCACCATCACCGAAGGCTCCCTCTGCAGTTATCTAGGGTTTGCTAAGGATGCGGCGTGTATGATTCCTGCAATAGTCACAGTCCTATTAAACACAAAAGATCTATGCAGAATATAGGGAACGCAATAGAAAGTGTCAAAATTGAGCATGTTTTGGCTTGAAATTTATGCATTTTTGTTAAGTTTAAAGAAACCCAGTAAACTAGATAGAATTCTCCTTTTGAAGTCAAGAATACTGAGGCTCACAGGGGTTAGGTAATATTCCTGGAAGAGCAGTAAGGCCATGCTATAGGAAGGGAAGGGGGTGTGTCTGATTGTGGAGATGATGAGATCGTGGAAGATAAAAAGGTAAGGAAGTGACTCAAGCAATTCACGCCTTGTGTTTGTGTCTATGAGAATCTTTTCTGATCTTATAAACATCATCTAATGACCTCCTAATCACCTGAGAAAGTGCCCCTCCACTCTGGAAGTGTGCAGTCCTGTAATGAATAAGGAAAGAATGTAGCAGCTGGTGGGTCATTATTTTTTCCTCTAGGATACAAGGGACAAGCCTCAGGTTATTGTAATATAAATATCCAATGCAGCTGCTCCTCTCCTGTTCTTCTGTGCCATCTTGCAATTCCATCTTTAAATTTTTATATTACGAAATTATACTATATCTGTATTGCACTGGACTGAATTGTGGTCATTGATGAATTCATTCTTTTCTCTTTTTTTTTTTTTTGGTTAGGTTTTGTCTTTTAATCCTTTAACTTAACATCATTGTGGTTATGTTGGCAGACACATTGCCAACCATTTCCTACAGAATGTAACTGTTTTTGAAGAACCTAATTCATCTGCGGGCCTAACCATCTTCAGAAGAGGAAGTGTCAATCTGTATACTGAATGTACAACACAACAGTTCCAAAGAAGGATAATAATGGATTAATTCTTTGACATTGTTTGACTCCTTACTTCTTCCTAAATTGAGAAACTGGAAGGAAACACACCGCACTGTCCTGTCAAAGCAGGTATTTCTCAACTAAAAATAACTGAATTTACCAACCTCACGTGTTATAATAGATGAATGCTTTAAAATCATAATTTCTTGAAGAAAAAGATTATAACAAATAGAAAAATATCTAATTGTGTAGGAAGAGTTTAAACACCTAATTTTACCTCTGAGTAGACCACGCGCATCTTGGGAGCAAAGACTTGGACTCACCCTGCGTTCCCATCAACAATAGGGTTTCCTGCATGACGGCCATTCGATCAATGTCAGAGAAAAGAGAGTGAGACAGAAAACACTTCTTTCAGACAAGGTCAGACAAGGTCAGACAAGGTGTCTTATTCACAGAGAAAACTACACATATATTACTGTGTAGTTTAGTTACTTCCACATAGAAAAAAGGTTTTAGTGATGACAAGCATTGTCGTAACTCATGTCTAGACCGATATGTTCATGATAGCTTCTCATCCTCGGAGAAAAGGAGGTGATCTCTATCATTTAATTTGTAATACATAAAACTAATACCAACTCAAGAATCAACATCAATCTTTACAAAACTTAAACATTCTTAAGTTGAATAGAAAATTCTTACAGGTTTCATATAACAGTGATACATCTTATCCATATAGATAGCGGTAAAGCTAATAATAATTAAACTTGGGAAGTAGCTGATATGTCTGCCAACAGATGAATGTACAAGTGTAACATGGTGTGCTATAAACAGTGATACATCACTCTGCCATAAGGAGTGAAAAATTTCAGACAATGGTAGAAAAATGGGTGCACCTTGAGACCATTACACTTAGTAAAATGAATCAGACACAGAAGGTTAAATGTCACATGGATTCTCTAATATGGGGGCCTAAGGCTTAAAAATGTAATAGAGCAAAATAGAAGAGTGATGGTAAGAGGAAAAAAGATAGACCTTTATGGAGAGGGGAAGAGGGTATGGGGAGGAAGGCAAGAGAGTGGAAAAGGGAAGAGAAGTACAAATTATCAAGCTATGACATGTACATGCACCAATTCTTCAAGTTGAATATATTCATTTACCACAAATACAAGCTCAGAAAAAGACTAAATTGGGGAAAATATTATTTTTGTACATTACTGTGTTACAGATCACACACAAGCAACCTTCATATGTGTTGGCATTAAGAAAAAATGCCGTGGGTGAGTGTTGACTATTCTCTAATAATTACAGTGCAACACACTCTGCCTTGGCTGATTTGTCGTTCTTGCATCCTTGTGTGTTAGCTAGGTAGACAGACGCACAGACACACAGAGACGCAGGTACTCTCATAGGCAATGCTTGAAAAATCTTACTTTGAAATTGTATTTGAATTCTCAAAACCATTACATGTTGCTGAATATTTATACATTGTTACAGTATGATTTTCCCCTCATTTTAGTAACATCACATATGCCTGGCTTTCCACCTCCTGCTCTGCCTGCTTATTTTTCTTAATTGTGCCAAAAAATGTTGAAGTTTTTTCCAAGAGTCTGTGTTGGCGTCCTTTTCTTTCTTATTTTGTCTTTTCTTTGGTATGGATAATATTGTTAGATACAACTGCGCTCGCTGTACTTACCATGGTGACCGATACGCATTATCTATCTCTCTATCCATCTTGATCCTTGGGTCCTTCCTCTCTCTCTCTCTCTCTCTCTCTCTCATCACCACCATCATCTACATCCATAATGCATCTGTCTCTTCATCTAGGTGACCTATCCCTCTCCTCGGGCTCCTCTTTCTGTAGATCCACCACAGGTCATTTGAACTCGATGTTCTGTGCTGCTGCCCTGCAGGCTTGTGAGGTCTGAGACACTTTTGCACAAGGCCCTAGCCAGAGCTTCTCTCATGTCTGGGTGCTCCTGATCTGGGGCTGCTCCCCACCACTGTCAGGACCTGAGGCCCTGTGGCGCCCGGCCACTGGGCCTGAGGAAGCAGAGCATCAACGATCCCTGGGGCTTGAGCCTGTGTACACTTCCCCCTTTTTCCAGGGCATGCGTTCTGAGGTGTGCCCCGAGGTTCCAGACCTCAGCTTGCTGGTGATCTGTGGATGTCCATGCCTTAGACACCAGTGCTACCAACATGGCAAGTGTGGCTGCACCCTGGGTTTGGTTACACAGTACTCCCGCAGCCTCTGAGCCCAGGTTCCTCATTCTGATGCCCCTCTGATCACCTGTGTCCTGAAGGTCTGTGGGCCACTGTGCCAGTGAGTCCATGACAGAACTCATGAAAGATGGATATCCTCAGTTGATGGCTTTCATAGGGAAAGGGAACACAGTCTACAAGCATTCGAAGCTGAGGATCCCAGCAGTGCTGTGGTCCTTGCAGATACCCACCGAACTGGCCACCAAGAAACCCTTTCGTTACCACCAATGTAAACATCAGTCGGCACAAGAGCACAGACCGAGCATACTTGTTGACTCCAGTGGTCACACCAGCTGACACCCTCCCACAGCTACCACTTGGGGAGAAAAGGCTCATTTTGGCTCACAGTGTGAGGGTTCTCGTAGATTCTGTTTATTTTAGACCTATGACCTAGTAAGGCCTCCCAGGAGTGGCCATGGGAGTATTTCTGAAGAAATCTGCTTAGCTTACTGCACTTGGGAAGCAAATGGGGAAAGACAGCCAAAGCTAGTGCCTCGTTCTCCCTCCCGCGACCCAGTCTCGCTTTCAGAGCAGCCCCCAGTGACTGCCCTCCCTCCTAGAAACTCTCACTTGAAGGTGCTCCACGCTCCCACTAGCACCACAAGCTGGAAATCAAGCCTGTAACTTGTGGGACTTGGGAGACGTTCATTATTCAAACTACAGCATGAGGGAACGCAGCAAGCAAGAGTTCTAAGATGAAAGTTTACAACAAATACTGCAACACGTTATAAAAGTTTACATTAACAGGAGAAAGATCTCAGATAGAAATTCCAGTCTTATGCTGGAAATGTAGCTCAGTGCCGTAGTCCTTGGCTAGCATGAGTGGGGCCCTGGTTTCGATCACTAGCACTTAAATAAAAAAGAAAAAAAAAAACTAGTCTAATTTAAATTTCTTAAGATCTATGGCTATATGTAAAAATTCCATGATTGCTTTAGTTTCTATCTCCTGCTACTATCTTTCTTAATTTTTGGCATCTTGTAACTTTTCTTAAAATTGGCCATGAATTTTTACTCAATTTGTGAATATTTGTATCTCTGCTATCTGCACCGGCAGCCGCTTTTGCCAAATCAGCATGCCAGTGTAGCTTGCCTCTTGATCTGTTCCTTAGGATCATGCTGACGGTCCTTAAATTGGATGGAAATATTCCTGGAACTTGGAAATTCTCATGAGCCCTTCCCTTCACTGGAATGCCTGAGTATTCTAACTTCCTATGCAACAATACACCCGGTTTTACGTTGTTCCTGACTATAATTTTATATGAAAGGTTGTTTTCCTCAATGTTGTGGAGTATTGTAGAGGAGGATGTGCCCAACTCATAATGTCAATATGTTAATATGCCAGTCTCATAACAGGAGACTTAGATTCCTAATTAAGGATGTCTGAAAAAAAAATCAACTTGCAAAGTAAAAGTAAAAAATAAAGTTTTACACCACAGAGCAATTCCAGGTTGTAAAGGGCCTTTTTCTCTATAGTAAGATTTTGAGAAAATTTCATCATTTGACTGTATATATTTTGCATCTAACCCTCAGGGAGGTATATGTCCAATATCACGGGGTTAAAATGTGGTTGACCTTACAGGTGTGATGTTGCATGTCTATAATCCAGCACTTGGCTGGCTCAGGTAGGAAAATTCCAAGTTGAGGACCCCTTGGGATACATAGCAAGAATCTCTCAACAGAACAACCACAATCCAATAGCCGTCGTCGTGATGAGGCTGAAGGCCGTATCTTCTGCTAAGCAGGCTATCATTGCCACTGTCTTGTTCCCCATGCTGTCCCCTTGCTTGCGAACAGAGCCTGCTGTTACCAAACAGGTTGTGCAGAAGCTTCTGGAACATTGACGCCGAGCAGCCCTGCCTGTGCACGTGGATGACCGTAGCAATGCGTAACAGCATAATCCCATTTTCACAGATAGGAAAGATGTATTTTATAATTTGCTGGTAAAGTTAAAAACCAGTGTGACTACCTTGACCACATTTCCACGATAGGACTTTTGTGGATGGTCAGAACTGGCTCTGACATCCACTCTCTTAATTTCTTCATTTTTCCATAAAGAGTTTATTTCACTTGTTCATCAAAAGGAAAAAGAAACCCATGTTTGTTTTCATCCTATCTCTTATTCTCCTGGTAGAAGGCTGTCTCATCCACCACGTCCTCACCCCATTGTGATTTCATTTCCTCTCTCTTCGGCTCTATGCTGTCCTCTTAGGATTCTTCTTCTATCTGGGTCTCTACTGACTCAATGGATGAGAAAACTGAGGCTATTGGCCGCCCATTCCAAGAAGCGGTGTCCACCCGCACCACGTGGGGCTGGCGTAGCTATATGAGCCCTTCAGCATTCAGAGAGCAGAGAACCACTGCCAATGGAATTGCAAGTAGAGCCAACACGCTTCATTATTTACATGTAGGCTAATTAAAGAAAACTTTACAGAACTCAACATTACAGATGGCACACTGAGGAAAATGTATATTTGGGTGTATCTGTTCTCTCTCTCTCCATGCTAAACTGTACAATAAACATAACTTCATTTATAGAATTATCTCAAGTTGTTATGGCAACTGGAATTTCGGGTCAGGCCGAGACCGAATTGTCGCCGTTGCTCGCTGTACCTAGGGACTATTGAGTTCTAACGTCTGTCTTGGGCTTTGAACATTGTTGAAAAGAGGGTGAAAAGTTCAGCGCTTGGGATCTCATGCCTAGGTGCTCCCCCTGATAAATTTCATTCTACCTTAAACCTTCAACCCCAGCCCAGTCAAGCTTCTGCAAAAAAGAGTATAACATCGAGTAACTTAAACTCAGCTTGCATGAGTCAAACTCATTTCTTCTTTTCTCAGTGATCTTTCGTTTCCTCTACTACTTGTTTACATGATCATTCTAAACCTGCTTAATGATCCCGAGTAAGGCTCAGATCCATTTCCACTTCTATAAATTGGCTCTGGTGGCACCTTAAATGGGTCTGAGAAGGCTGTAGTAACGAGACACAAAACGCAAAGAGGAGTTTTCAGAAAACGGTCAACTCTCAGTCCATGCTTTCATCTGCCTTCTTAGTACATTTTCCTCATTTATTCTCTTGGAAATACGAATAATACGTTTGACATGTGCCAATGCACAACGAAGTGTACAATATAGAAAAGGGTTTGTGTTTGTCCTCCGAAGCTCACGGTCCAGTTGAACAACATTGTTATTATTATTATTATTATTATTATTATTATTATCGAAGTATGTACAGAGTACACAACAATTAACAGGAAAGCCTACCTTATTCCTTAATAAAGAAGAGGCATCTGAATATCATTTGAACTCGGTGGTACTCAATTGCTCTCAACTTTGGTTCCAGGTGTGTGATGGCTTCAGCTGGGTTTGAACTCACACTGCAGAGAAAACCTCTCCCTGGGGTATCAACGGTGAGTTCATCAGGTACCACAATGCCAGTGACATCACACCTTGGGGAGGGGACAGAGTCCTGCTCAAATGCACTCCGAGCAGGCCCAGCAGTGCAGGGAGTCCCCACAGGCTGCAACAGCCCCCTAACAACAGGGTGGGGAGCAGATGCACCAAGTCCTGCCCTACTGGACAGAGCTCACCTTCTGTCTTCCTAATATCTGTTTTCAAATCAACCACGTGCTCTAACATATCGACTCAGGCTCCAACTATAGAGATAAAAAGCCTACGATAAGTCAAGAGGTTCTACAAGTGGATCAGGAAAGTTCATCTTCATGAGAAATCAACTGGACAACTCACAGATGCCGTGACAACTGGAGTCTAATTTTGTTATTAAGGGCCCCGTGACAGCCCCACCTAAATATCCAGCACTGTCGTTCCTACAGCTCTCATTTGCAGAGAACGCGAAGCACAGCAACTCGGAAGGAAGTGGGCGTGGCTGAGGTGGGCCACAGCGCCACCTTCTCAACTGCCCGAGACATTGATGGTCACTGGGGTGGGAGGTTGCCCACCTTGGCTAAACATCCTTGGATGCTTGCAAAATGAAAAGAATAAGCTTGGATTAGATAATCATCATTTTTTGCCCTCTGTAAATCCAGTGTGTGAAAAAGAACCACTTAAAGATATTTTTGCATAAAGAGATTGTTATTGTCTACAGTATCAGACATCATTTCTTCCTGATAATGATGAAACAACTTTTGAATTTTTTAGCTAATCGCCGGCTCAGGAAATAACCAACAAAGCTTTTGGCTGTCCTATCGGTGACATGTAAGTGTGTGTGAGATTGAGAAAAGAAGGCAAGAAATAGCAGGAGGAAGAGTAACTGTGGAGTTTTCCCACAAATCCCTGATGGTTGGCTGTTTCCATGACAACTCTTGGTTAGAAATGGGAGTCGCCACTCCTCAGCCCCTGATAGCTGGCCTGTGGAGTGCTCTGTTCTCAGCAGGATATGATAATTCAGCGCCAAAATGGAAAAGCCAGCTTCAACTTCCCTTTCCTCGCTTTCCAGGACAGGGGAGGACCTAGTCTTTCTCACAGCCTTATATTCTGCTGAATTCAAACTCTCTGCACCCTGTGAGTCGGCTTTCCAGCAGCAGCCTTGACAAAGGCTTCCCTGCATTTGGAGCTGTGCGTTTCTGTGAAGTCACTCAACTTTCCTTTTGCCTGTGGGACTCACAGAATTACAAAAAATGGGGGGAGGTAATAGAAAATGATCCCAGTGAGAATTTGGAGACACCGTTCTGAAGTCGTGGCCTGCACTGCGTGCCTGCAGCCCAGTGGTCTCTCCTGAGCGCTTCCTTCCTGTGTCACCACTACTGGCCACTGGCTGTGGCTGCAGCTAGCTCCAGCCAGGCAGCTGGGGATTAGAGTCACCCACAGTGCAAAACTGAAGCTCCAGGCCAAGGTGGAGACAGTTTAAGTCAGGTGTAACAGGGCAGCAGTAAAGTTCAGTGAGAGCTTGCGTGTCTCAGTTGCTTTCCCGTTGCTGTGACTCAATACCTGGCATCCACCAATTTCGGGGAGGACAGGTTTATTTTAGCTGACGGTCTCAGAAGGTCACAGTCCACTCAGGGGCAGCCAGCAGCTGTGGAAGTACATGGTAGAGGCAGAGGTGGAGGCAGCTTCTCACGGCATCACACACAGGAAGCCAGGTCAAGGTGAGGTGAGACTCGTCCTCCAAGGAAGGCGGGAAGCAGCTTCTATCTCCTTCCCGGTCTCCTCCCAGGGATCAGCCCCTCCTGGGTCCAGGTGTGGAAGGTGTGGTCAGCCCCCACTACACACTGATAATTCAATTTACATACCTGTAATCCACCCCTCCAGACTAGGCCCCAATCTCCCAACAGCACATAGTTCCATAGACAATCTATAAAATTCAAATGCATGAGACTTTTGGGGGACATTCCAGATCCAAACCACAATACCTCATCAAAGTCTGCCAGAGGTCATGTTATCAACCTGCCTATAATTATGTCTTTTTATGAATTTCCAGCTGCCACCACCTGATGACTCAGCTATAGATGTATTAGACATAGAGTCAGGCACACGTGAGCGGCGGAAGTGGATGCCACTTGATGCCTCTCGGGGTATCATAGATGCTCAGCGTGGCTTTCCATTCACATTTGGCTTTGACAAATGGCTCCCTCCTGGCTGCATACCTCATTGTGACCAAACTGTCGCACAGGAAGCCCAAGCCCCATGCTTCTTCTAACCACCCGAAGCTACTCTGTCATCTGAACCTGCTCTCCTGAGTAGTAAAAGAGGACAGAGGGGCTAACAGTCCCAGAAGCTACCACCAGCAAGGCAACGGGGCACTGGAGATGGCAGGTAAATGTCCCTCTCTCTCCCTGACACTTCCTGTAGACAATCTGGGGACTAGTCTACATAGATTCAAAGATATTGCTCTTCTTAAAGTTTAATTACAGTAATATAGACATTATTATTTCGTGCAACTATAAACTTTTTTGTTTCTTTGTTTTTCCCTTGTCTGGTGGATTCCCATTCTGGATTCAGACCTGTCATGTGAATATTCATCATCAAATAATACATGCCTACTAGAACAGACAAATTAAGATTCTTTTTCTTTTCTTTTGGCTTCTAGCTATGGTGTGTTTATTAATTTTACAAATGTACTATTTTACCTGAGGAATCTGGTTCAGAAATTGTTAGTGAAATGTCACAACAACAGAGACAATGAGTTCAATGGAGGTTACATTCTTAATAATTTCTCTTTAGCTTGAAAGAAAAAGAGGTAATTAGTAGGGTGAATTAACAGCAAAAATTTAACCTGTTGGTCTTGAATTTTTAAAAATCTTAATATGAAGTCAAAGTCCTCCTTGCACAGGGGGCTGTGAATTGAGGTACGTTTGACAGACTTTACTAACTCCCACGTACTTTAGAGAGTTAGAACGGGGGTTTCTTTTAAGTAAGTTCCATTTAAAATTTGGAGACATTTAAAAAAAAATATTTCCACGATTGAATTTAGTTCAAAATGTGTGTGGGATTCCATATCAATGGATTCCAAAACTGATATGGATTTAAGCTACTTACGTACAAATTTAGTTGATAATAAGAGATGTTGAATAGCATCTGTAGGGAATTATTCCAAACTCCCATCCCAACTATTTACTGGAGAAACATTTATATTTTAGTTATAAACAGCGCAACAGCAAACTTTGTCTCTACATGTTCTAGAGGTATTCAGAATAAACATATGTGACTATTTCCTCTGAAAGATCTGACAAGGCAACTTTTTTCAGTCTACTGGAAAAAAATCAGTTTTTGTCTCTGCTTGTGTTTTGGGGGACTCACGGTGACAGTTCTCATCAGTCTTGGTAGTTTATTCAACTTGGTTAGCAAACACATTTCTGATCATATGCAATATTAAGACACTGTGCTCAGCGCCAGAAAATAAGGCCAATGAGATGAGCTCCTTGTCATTAATACCACACCTTACCATGATGCCTTAGTGGGTAAAGGCAAGTATAAAGTCAATATTTTATTAGTTTCCCCCAATTTAGAAACACATGTATAAATGATAACGTGAGAGTGTTTCTTGTTGCTGGAAGACAGGCCTAAGATTTCACAGGGACTTATGAGACGAGTATTGGGCTAAGTGATTACATGTCTTACACTACTGTTGAAGGATGAAAGTCCAGAGACGGAAGATGCAGCTAAAATACATAAATTCTCCCATATTTCCGAGTTGTAGCTTCAGGGAAGGAAGTCCATATTGGCATTATGAAATGAGAATGAAGGAATGTGTAGGTGTTAACATGACCTTCTCCTTAGCTGCTCCTGGATGTCTTTATCTGACATCCAAGACAGAAAGTTCAAGAACTCTTTCTTTATTCTTAAGTTCTGAAGATAGTATTTAATGATCCTTTCCTATTTTTATTCTTATTTTTGTACACTTTAATTGTATTCATTTAGATCATTTTGTCTCATGTATAAGATAAAAATTCTATTTTAAAATTGTTGAATATATAGCCAGACATGAAGTATTATTGTTCCGGCATTATTTAATTCTTAGAAAATAAATAACGCTTAAAATGAACCTACCCACCTCCTTAACAATGTCAAAGTGTATGGTGCATTAGTGTTAACGACAGGTAAAATGTTGTACAAGAGATCTCTAGAGGGCATTCACCTTGTAAAACCAAAACTTTGTATCTCTTGAACAGAAACATCTCTGCTTCCTCCTGTCTACAGCTCCTGACAATTACTAATTTGCTCTATTTCTACAACTTTGATAAACTTTCCCTGCGAGAGAAATCATGTAGTTGTGGCTTTCTGTGATGCACTGATTTCAGTGAGTACAATAACCTTAAGGTTCATCCATGTTGTCACATGTAATGAGATTCCCTACTTTTTAAAGATAAGTAATAAGTCATTCAACTTGGATGGCGCAAGAGAAGGTATCTTGGTGAGATGTTTTGTGACTCAAGATACCCAACTGTGATTCTGCTTTACTCCACATCTAAGCGGCCTCTTGAGGACACTTAAGGACAGGATTTTGTAGGTGGACGTGCCAAAACAAAAGTCGTGATTTAGATCTAAAACATCCCTTGAAGCAGCATGTGTTGAGAGGTAAAGAGTTTGGATAGAGACAGGCCACAGGAGCCCAGGACTCCTTAGGGGACTGAGTCACAGATGAGTTTACAGCTAAGGAGCTGTTAGGAGGAAGACTGTGGCTTGGAAGAGGTGTGCCTCTGGGGACATGCCGCTGGGCGTGCGCCTCCGGCTCCCGCCTCCTGACTCCTCCCCTCGGGCTCTGCTTCCCGAATGCCTGGGCAGAGTAGCTTTCTTTTGCCCTCACAACTGATGTTTCTACCTTGGATCCAGCTGCAAACTGACTAAACCTTCTGAAAGCCATGATGAGACCATCCTCTTCTAAATTGAGGTTGCTGGGTATTTTGGCCCAGTAATGACTAATAAACACGTAAGAAATTAAAGAAGAAAAATGTCTGGACTCCTCCACCGCCAGGATTTCTATCCACAGCGCAGCCCAATTTGGTCCAAACTCAGGCAAGCACAGAGGGTGATATTTAACGTTTTCTTAAGAGGGCGTTTGCAGTCTGGGACATTTTACATACCTTGGGTAAGTGAATCCGCAAAGCGGATTGTCCCGGGTTTTAAGTAGAGGAGAAGGCATTCAGAGTGTGCATTTGTTAGACAACCTCGGGCTGGGTCGTGGCTATCGCTGCTGGTGGTCATTTCACACGTTCATCTGTTCCAGAAGCTGGATTCCTCCTTGTGTGCTTGATTGCCGATCGTGGGCACTACACTGCTAACGCTGCTAACTGTGCAGGTGGGCGCCCTCCCGGCCTACTGGGATCAACATAGCAATTTTGGCATAAAAAGGACAGTGGCCCTCAGAAGTTTGCACATGTTGGTCTCTGACCTGGAACACTGTGTGATCTGCTTCTTGCTCAGTTTTCCAGGTGGTTCTCTCTCTCCAGGGCTTTCACATTGCTATCCCAGCCTTCTGCTCAAACATGACAAGGACTAAAGAACCTCTAAGATAATTGCATGACAAAAAATGAGTTATTTCTTCCAGCCTTGCTTGTAGAACCGCCAGGATTTTATATAGTTTGGGTTACTGATGTGCAAAGTTAGCAGCAGAGCACTTCCTGGTTTTTACAGTCACCCTGTTCCTTCATCTTCACAGGGATGTGCCTCCTTCACAAACAATGTTCTCAATGCAAAAGACACATTGCCATCAATCCCGTTGCTGCACCACTTTGCTTCAAGTACACCTGTCTCATTACTGTTTCCACTTTCTGAGGCAAGTCTGGAGTTTCTATTTTGTGAATGTCTTTAGTTTTGCTATGATGGCTGCCTCGAAGGCCTCAATCTTTCTTACTCACTTTGACCTTGAGGAAGAGTCTGAGGTCACATGCTACTAGATGTTGTAAATAAGGAGGATGAAGATGTCCCGTAGTGTTTCTATATGACAGAAAGGGCCCTAAACATTTTGAATTGCTTAAGAACACATAGATGGCCTGGATCTCAGAACTCAAAACCATCACGAGAGATGACCTCCAGGACTGCCAGAGAGCATGGTGGTAATGTCGGGGAAGGTGCTCAGAGTGAGGAAAAGTTTTGAGGGGGATTAATGGCAATGTGTCATTTATTGTAGTAACTAGTTTCAGTTTTGTTTAAGTATTCACTATGTTGTTTTATTATACCTTATACAAAATGAGATATCTTGGTGTGATATGCAACTCCTAATTCAAAAGTCACAATCTAGTCTGAATACAAATTTATACAATATTTGTAGAATGTTTGCACTTCTTCACCCTATTATGTGGGGTTTTCCACTTCTGATGTCATGGTGATGTCATCATTTTGAGATTTTCAGAACATTTGAGATTTCATATTTTCATGTGTAGTAATTTTCCATCTATATGTGTACTGCACAAGGCAATTATTGTATCTCTGTTGTTTCAATCTTGTGAGAAGCGGGGGATCCAGACGCTGGGATGCGGATGCATGCTTCTATAATGAGGTTGCGGCATTCACCTCTGTAACATCCAGATCAAGACGCAGGATACTTGTGACAACCTCGAAATCTTCATTCTCCATCCCGCCCCCACTGGGAGGAAGAGCTTGGGCCAAACAAGGATCAGTGTCCCCAGCAATACCTCACTACACAGAGGTGACTGTGTCCTACCCTCAACCACCTTACATCATTGTTGTTTTATTATCCTTTCCACAAAAGCAACTGTAACATTGTGCTCCTTGATACCTGGGTATTTTTTCTCACATCCACCCATGGCAATTCAAGAAGCAGTAGTTTGTTCTTTCTGTTGTTGCTGGTTATTGTTTTACTACATAAGTAGATTGCAATTTGTTCCCTAACTCTACTATTGCACTTTTTTTTCCTGTTTGGGGCTATTATAAATAAGGCTACTTTGGATATTTTTGTTCAAACCTTTAGGTAGCATATGCATTTGTTGCCCTTGGGTGCACTTCTAAGTGTGCGATTGCTGAGCCAGGGGGTAGATCTATGCAGAGATTTAGGATTTATTGCCACTTTCTCGAAGTAAGTGCTACAAATTACATTCCCTTCAGCTGGAGAGCCCCTGGGTCCCCAGTCTTTGAGGACAAAAAGATTTGCGTGGTGCTTCTTTGTGTCATTCATCATGTGTTCCATATGCTTTACTCAGCAGGCGCTCAGCAAATATTTGTTGAAGAGCTCATCTGACTCTCCTCCCATTGGGAGGAAAACCTTGGGCCAAAGAAGAGGAATAGCTTCTGTCCTCACCAAGGTGCCCCCGGTGCTCCACCCCATGGCCGTCTACGGAACTGCAGCTGGCGAAGCTAGATGTTTTGTTTGGCTTTAGGCTGAGACCTTTTTTGTTTAATCATAGTACATTGTTGTTGGTTCCATGACGAGTCTCCTAATAAATAATTAGACTGACCCAAACCATAACCAAAAAAAAAAGGACTTTCTGTGCATCTGGGTTCTTATGCACACTTGTTCCCTCACACCTGTAGTAAGTCCTGGGTTGTCTCAGGGATGCGCGGCATCCTGCGCAGGACACGTCTCCATCGTCAGTCCTCCTTGGTCCGTAGGCCATGCCCCTTCCCATGGGAAGACAGTAGTACCGCAGAAGTAAGGATGCGCCATCTCCACTGTGGCGTCCGCAGTCCAAACTGCCCTTGATCTGACAGATGTGCAGTCTGGGAGCAGTGGAGAAAGGATATTTGCCTTAAAAACATAGTAAAAGCTTATGAGTGTAGAGCACTGGCTATGTACCAGGGTAAACTCTGCAGGAGTTTTCGAATCTAGAAAGCTCTTTTGCTCTTGTATGTTAATTAGAGGTGAAAATATTTATTTTGTGGTATGGTTGTAGATACCAGATGTAAAATTTTGAAGTGAAAGTAGATGCCCAGCTAATAGCTGTGATGAAAACTCGACACGCAAACACTGGCATCCGTCAGCTGCCTTAAAAACGTGCCACGCACCATGCTAATTACTTTGCAATATTACTTTATTCTTTGGGAAAAAATACAAAATTGCTTAGGAGGCCTAAGTGTTTAAGTGATCATCAAGCACTGTATCAAAAGTATGTGCAGTTTGGTTATGCCTTTCCACAAGAGAGTTTTCTGATTTTTGTTGTGTCTTTTGGTTCTACCACATGATATTGTTGGCCTAAATTACCAACTGCCACATGCCCACCACTCTGAGTACATCAAACCAAGCCAAGACATGAATGAGCAATGGCTACATTTCTTCTCTTGATAAGAAGGTCCGTGACATCAAGGGACGAGCGAGAGCAGCAACATAAAATAGGAATTCCTAGACAAACTGACATCATGTTGATTTGGGGACACGAGTATGTATATTTTAGGCGAGAACAACTGTTTGCTTAAATGCTTGCAGAAATCAGAAGCAGACCTTTTTCGGAGACATATCAGAAAAGATAAGGAAAAGAATGATGTGGGTATCAGATGAAGTCATCAAAAATGAAGGTTGAGGCTGAATGATGACCAATTAGGACCTCGGAGCACAAAGCAGCAAGGAGCTGAGGCCGTGAGGGCAAAGCCTCCCTTCTCCCTGGTGGGTGGCTCGAATCCTAGTGAAGCCCTCTATCAACTCATGGCCTGGTTTTCAGATGGTGAAATAGGACAAGGGCCTGATCATCGCTCAGGAGGGTGCCCAGGGGGGGAGGGGACCTGATGTGTGAGGGGCCAGGACCGGCGCAGTGTTTAGACAGTGCGGCTTTAATTGTCCGCACAGAGTTAGCGTGGGAGATCGCTCCCTCTGACATTATTATGAGCCATGAAGTTCTCAGATTTTACTGCTTCGAGTGAATCAAGCCATTTTCCAGAATGAATTATGGATCATAAACCCTTGGGGTGGCTATAGTGTTGCATTCCTGTGAAATCCATATTCAGGGTGGACATTTATGGAGCACATAACTATTATGAAGTGTTAGCTGCAAAGTAAGTCTGCCTCGTGTTTGGCTCAGCAGCAGAGATTAACGTGTTCCTGTCTGAAAAGTGGATTCCAAGCTTCTCTAAAACCCCATAAGAATTGTGTTAATCATCACTCCACACAACGTGACCAGGACTACATCAACATCCATTGAAGGCGTATTGTAGATTCTCTGGCACAGTATGTTAATTAATTAATTAATTTAGCAGATGCTGAGTAAGATAGATTTTGGTGATAAAATCAATGACTTGACAGATTTTTCTCATCAAACTACGTCTTCAGTCTCTTTGTTCTGCACAACACGCTTCATGGAGGCCATCCACCTCTGTCTTGCCTGTCTGTGAAGTCGGGACAGAAAGAAAGACCAACAGGGAGAGAACAGCAGAGAAAGGCAGAAGGGCTCTGGAAAGGACAGACTAGACAGAGAAAGGGAGTGACAGCGAGACAAGGAGGGCGACGTGCACCAACGAGGAGGACCAGCCAGACGCTGAGAGGAAGAGACAAAGGAAGAAGGGGCCGCGTCCGGGTCACTGGCCCTTGGGCTGGTCCTTGTAGCCTCTGCTCTGCAGGTAGCTGATCCGGGAGTATCCACAGTCTGCCCAGCCTGGCGACCCGGGGCATCCCCCGGGGCTGGCCCCACCTGCCCAGACGTCATCAGCCTCACCTGTGCCTTGTCTTCCCATGCACCTTGCTTCCTGCCTTCGTCCTACCTGCTTACAGATCTACCTAAGCCCTCGCGTGCTGAGATCTGCGTGTGGACACACTTTGCTTTCTCTTTGTGTACTGTAAAATCTATTTCCACACCTTGGCTCCCCTGGGGCAGCTCTTCAGTCATGGAATTCTGAATGAATCGTTTCTCATAGTGTTGCGACCACGCTGCCTTTAATGACACGGGCATCTCATCTGCCTTGGGTTGGTTTCTGCATTTTCCCTCTGCCCTTGTTCCTAACTCTTGCTCTGCTGAGATTAGATCTGCCTGCAATGGGGAGGGACATCTGATTGGTTTATTCAAAGGAAAAGACACAAATTTCTCGCACCTTTTTAACTTGAGATAGTTGTCTAAATTGGACCTAGGCAGCCCCGTCTGTTTTCCTTGATCATTAAATTTCAAAAGGGTGGTTTCCAGGTCCTGCCTGACAAAGCCGTTCCAGGAGCTCAAAGAAGACAAGTCTTATGTAGCTTTCGAAATATTTCACATACCTTTCAGAGGCAAACAGAACTTGGATTTTTTCTAAATAAATAAGAATAAAAGATGCGAGAGAAGGTCACTTCCTTTACCTACAACAGGGAGAATATTTTTAATTTTTATTTATCTCTACCAGGTCTTACCCGAGTGTTCTGCCAGATATTAAAAAGTGAATCTCTAGCTTGGTTTCTACCACCAGATAGGCAACATATTAGTTTAAAAAGTTGGTATGCACAAAGCACGTGGAACAAAGGCCTGGCGCAGAGTGAGCGCCATCTAAATGAGTGTTAACAGTCTCCCCCCTTCATGGGTTTTCTAGTTTGTTAGCTTTATCTTCTATATTTATGTATTTATATAGTAATTACGATTTTAGTTTTATTTCACTCTGCCTGACTTTTAGTTTCCTTTTTCTGGCCATGGTCAGCGGTGTGGAGGAAGGTCCAGAGAAGGCAAAGGTGCTTTGGGCACAAGCTACACATTAGCTCATGTGGGTGAAACTGACAGAGGGAAGACACTGAGTGTACCTTCAAATGTAATTACAAGGAAAGATTGCGAAAGATAAGATGTGAACCCAGAGAAAAGGGGGACATTCTGAGATGAAGGGCAGTGCAGACGAGGGAGGATCACAAAACAAGGGTGCTCATGAACCAATAATTATTTTCATCACTCTAGAAGAGAGAGCGTGAGCGCTGTGAACCTTGAATGCGAGATGGGGTAGGCAAAGAAGGTTGTGGTATTTGTTGACAGGTCTGGGAAGGGTCGGTGAGGCCCTGGTAGTGTACACACGGAAGAGGAGACCATTGTGTGACAGGTCAGCAATTCAGAAAACCCAGCACCGGGACCATTATCGGTGAGGATGCCGACATCATTGTGAATTTTTAACAAACACAGAGTGCAAGGAGCAAAGTCTCAGGAGGTAGTTAAATATTCAAGGAATTGAAAACATGTCAACAGTATAAGAACAGCTATAATATTTGTGGTAAGTATGTAAATGACCAGACGTCAAAGGCTTAGGAGGGAAATAGAACTCCATCCTTTCATGTCTTTTTAACATCAGCCCGTCTTGGGTGAGGAGGGAGACTTCTCCCAAACTGCCAACAGTAGGGAAGAGATCGCCTGTCCTTTCTTTAGTGGCATCCTCAGATGTGATCCAGAGCTAAGTGCTCCCTTTAAGGAGCAAAAGGGAACCGCTACTGGAGCTGACTGCGTGTGGACGGTTCTAAGCAGAGCAATCCAGGGAAAGCTTGGGGAAGCGGGAGGGCAGGAGGCGGGACTCACGGACGGTGCAGGACGGAGGCAGACAACCGGCGCAGCCACAGTTGACTTCAGCACTGCCTAGAGTGAGTTATAACCTTTCCACAGAGGTGACTTGCCAAAGTGACAGGCGAAAGGGCCCTAGGCACCATCTCTCAGTGCAGTATCTTGAGTCAGGATTGACCTGTTTTTCCTGATGTCAGAAAGAGGCTTTGTCCCCAGGTAGGTACCACGTGTTAACTGTGAAGCGAAATCCTCCCCCGGCGACGGACACCACTATGGCTCCCAATGTCACCCAGTGACAGCTCCCTCTTCAGACTTCTGCCTTCATGCTGGGATCCGGAATCTCAATTGCTCTGGATAAAATTTAATGTGGCACAAAATATCTCAGAAGAAAAATGACACCATAAACCGCACCTTTGGTGGTGAGTCATTTTAGGAGCAGGCAGTATTTCCCTGGAGACAGGTCGTTAAGGGCCAGCTGCAACAGCATGCTGTTCTACCCGTGGTTGGCCTGCAGGCAGTTGTGGGCATGCCCCACGCGCGACATCTCCGTAATGTGGCCAGGGGAGACTTGTCATCAGGCTACCTATCAGACAGGCAGCCGCAGAGTGTGCCTCAGGTCCCGTGCCCAGCTCTGGGGTGACTCAAAGTAGGTAAAGCAAACACAATTGCATCGCACGGCCTAGCTGTGTGGATAGGTTACTTTGAGGATTGTCATTATGGCAATATTAACAATAAACAATAACCAGCACCATCTGTCATTCACTGAGTGCCTGCCACATGCTAGGCACTGGTAAGAATTGCACATGCCATGGATCAGCCTTTCACATTGGTTTGCAATGATATTCACGGAGCCCTGGAGACCCAGGCATTTATTTTTGGCAAGGAGTACAGTGATGCCTCACAGGTGTCTTTGATTCTGTGGTTGTAGTTTGTTTAGTGTTCCGAAAATCTTCAAAATGTTTACCTTTTGTGGTCATTTTGACTCTGGAGGAAAACCCAAATAGCACAATAAAATTGATTAAGATGCAATGTGTATATTTACCAGTTATCCAAGATTAATATAGTGATTATGTGTCATGAACAAATGTTAATGAAATAATAATTATGGAGAACACAGACATCGCATGGTGCCAGATCCAGTCAATACGGTGGATGACGACACACGTTAAGATTTTTACACACCTCCCTTTTCGTTGGATAGCACTGGGCAGCAGCATTCACACATGTTTTATTAAATCTCACAAAGGTAATCATGAAAGATGGCTTCCAGAACTGTTGGCAACAGACATGCGCACAAAATTCTCAAGTTCAAAGCAACCATTGTGTATCACACGTGCGTGCTCATAAAATGTGTGGGAAAAGCTAAGAAAATAAAAGTGCTTCAGAAAGTGACAAAGGGCTGGAACTACAATGCAGGAGTTAGAGTGCTTGCCTAGCAAGCCCAAGACCCTAGGTTCAAACCTCCAGCATGACATAGCCAGGTGTGGTGGTGCATGCATGTAATCCAAGTGCTTGGGAGGCTGAGGCAGGAGGATTGTCATGAGTCTGATGTCAGCCTGGGATGTAGGGTGAGTTCAGGACCAGTCTGAACTGCAGAGTGAGATTCCATCTCAAAAAAAGCAGCAAAAATGGAATGGGTGAGTTCAGTTCAAGGAGGAATATTTTGAGGGGCACTAGTGGTAGTGTGACCTCTATTGCAATAACCTTTTGTACTTTAGAGACTTCCTTTTTTCAGACAGGGTTTCACTCTGTAGCCCAGGCTGGTCCTGCACTCCCTATGTAGCCCAGGCTGGCCTTGAATTCAGAGCAATCCACCTGCCAAAGCCTCTTAATTGCTGGGATTACAGGCAATTTACAGTATTCTGATCGTCTCTTGTGCTAAAGGCAGTACATAGTTTTGTTGTGATAAGATGCTTTGTTAGGAGCTGCTAAAGGTCAGACAGTGGTAGAAGAAGGGACTTGGTAGATTCTGGATAGGAGAAGCAGATATTTTAGAGGTCACACCCACCACACCCACCCACCCTATATACATGTATACACACATACATATGTATCTGCATGCATTATACATATATGTGTGCATGTGTACGTGTTTGTATGTGTGTGTTCAAGGAAGGATGGATAGTAAATCACCTTATTACAGAGATGGTACAAATTATTATTCAGATACATCCATAACTGCATGGAAAAGGGCATGTGGCACAAGAAGGAAAATTTAAAGGAATGTTTTCAAAGAACATGACGCAGTCACAGTAAACACGCTCTTGAATTTGCGTCTCGTAGGGAAGCAACTTTGCCCCCGTGAGCCGTGGTGGCAGCCCGACTCCAACACGTCTCCAAGGCTGTGGTGACTG
Source organism: Ctenodactylus gundi (assembly GCA_004027205.1). Taxonomy (NCBI): domain Eukaryota; kingdom Metazoa; phylum Chordata; class Mammalia; order Rodentia; family Ctenodactylidae; genus Ctenodactylus; species Ctenodactylus gundi. The sequence continues at coordinate 376,759 of PVKB01000695.1, forward strand.
GTGATATACAATGAGTGGAAAAGAGCGTACAGATTTCTGCTTTTTCTTCTTTCCAAAATGATCATTTTAGTAGGACGTCATCCTAACATATATTAACTACATCCAGAGTGAGAAACTGGAGCACGTGCTTGTCACACCATGGTCGTTTTACACACTCTTCTCCCCTTCTTGATTCACCCCGTTCCCGCTCCACACTCTATCTCCCATTTCCCACCAACACTCTTTCCTTTTTCATTTTATTTATTTATACCTAAGTTTCTCATAGTAAGGAAACTATGTGATATTTAACATTGTGTGTTGATGGAATTCGCTAAGCACAGCAGACTTGAATTCACTTCATGTTAAAGCCTAAAGAACCTTTCCCCTCCCCCCATTTCTGTTTCAGTCTCAGATATGTTTGTTTATGACATCCCACCCTATGGGACCTTCTCGCAGAATGGCACCTGTGTAACAAAAGAAACTTCCGAGAGAGCCCGGGGCTGCACCGCTTTAAGATTCGGACCCGCCGCCACAGCAGTCACTTCCAAGGCGGTCATCGGGGCACCAGAGGAGAGAAGGGGAAGTAAACCAAACTTCATATTTTCATGAGCTGAGATTCAGAAGGGCGCTAAAAGACTAGCACAGGGTGGAGCTTACACTATCTCAGAAGTCGTCTCCCTGGGGTGGTTTCTACTGGCTGCTGTAGCACACTACATCGAACTTAGTTACTTAAAATGATATGGATGAGTTTCTTCCGATTCTGCCTTCTGAAGCACGGAATCGGTCATACTGGACCGAGAGCGGTCTTCCCTCTCAGAACAGGAGAGCAGAGACCCTGGCTTGACTTTCCAGTTCTTCCAGGCTCCCACACATTAGGAATGATGAGCCCCCATCACGACGGCCTCTGCTTCGGTTGTTCCGTTTTCTTTTCTGAATTATCTCACTCTTTGGGCCCATAAAGATAATTAGATAATAGATAATTAGCATAATTCTCTTTCCGTGACTCTTAATCACATGTATAAAATCCCCCCTCATCTCAGGTTCTGTCTATGGAGTGAGGACATCTTCAGGGGACTGCTGCTCTCCGGACCGCAGTGTCAAAGCTTGTAAATCCCAGGGCACGAATATCACTTACTGTTTGCTTTATTCCTTTACACGGCCGCCGTGAATCCCCTGACTTGTGTGTCAGGCATTGTGTGCCTGTGTCAGATGTCCTCCCCGTCCTCATCTTAATTAGACTTCGCTCCCCGGAGATCCTGAGATGTGATTTAAATACGCCAATACAGGAACTCATTGAGACAGCTTATCTCCGTGGTAGTTCAGAGGCAGAAGAACGACGGATTCTTCAAATTATGCCTTTACCCTCCTCTCTTGATCCTTGACTTTCTGGAGGGCGAGTCTACCTCTCTTTAGCTTTTAGGCGATATACCATTTTTTTCAAGCAAGTCTTTAAATTATTTTTTCATAGTCAGTTTTATTTGCTTGTGAAAATATCTGCTATCCTCACATCTTAACCTGCTCACCATTTACCAAAGCCAGCCACTTCTTTCACAAAAGGTAATCAAACTTCAGATCATATAAAATATGTAAAATCTACTATTGACTTTTAGTACACACATAACATGGGGTTTAACATAAATTACATAGATAAACTAAGATACTTTTATTCTTAATAATTATACTACTTAAACTAAATTTGTATCAGACTCTCTTTAATATAGTATCTCCTTTACATACATAAAGTGCCCATGGTACTTCTCCCTCAGTAACATAGAAGCAAGAGAAAGACAGGAAATTGTATCTGTTTTGTTTAATGATATATCCCAAGTGCCTACATATTTAATGTGTTTAATAAAACATTAAATTGCACTTGTTAAATATTTATGTAAAATAATTAAAAGAATGATACGAAATCATAATTATTGAACACTTCTTATTGACTACTAAGATTTTAAGATTCTGTTTGAAGTTTGTTTAAACTTTCAAACCCCAGCATTAAGTATTCTTAATTTTAAATAGTAATGATATATTACACGTATGCAAGTCGAAACAAATTAGAAGATTTTTGTTTTCCTTGTGTATAAGCCTGGAGGTTATCAATGTTTACCTTAAGAATAAATTAAGAGAGAGTTTTGAGTTTGAGGCTTTTGGATTCTGAAAGCTTTAAGTACTTCCAATTTTAGCTTGTCACAAAGAACCTCAGACATAGTATAAAAATAAAAGCAGAAATTAAGTTAAGTGGAAAGAGAAAGCACGTGCCGCCATGGGGGGTCCATCCTCTCAGAGTCGCACGGATAACCTTGAAAGAGTACCAGACTAAAGTGAGAAGGCAAACAAGACTTCTCAATCATCTAGAAGAAAATTTCGATGTTACCTTTATAGAAGTGTTACTGACTGTTTACAAAGTGCACATAAGACAGATTCTCCTGTACAGATGTATTCGATATTTGTCAAACACTAGTCACCAGCAAACCTTTGTAGTCTGAGCTAGTTATTGAGAGTCACCGGAGAAGTGAGGAGACAATGCCAACTTCACTGACCCCTGGATAAAGGAGGCTCTGACACAAGGGTGGGAGCACACTCAGAGACCCTCCCCCCACCCCACCCCCTCGCCTGGCCATGGTTTGCCTGGCGTACAATGGGTAGGAGAGGAGAAGAGCAGACCCAATCGGAGCCAATGGAAAGAGACTACCAGGCTCTGTCTTCTCTACCCTGCGCCTCTGTTTAGTGATGTGTGCGCAAGTTTACTCTTTCCCTGTGATGCGTTACTCTTACTAAGACTCACACAACAGCTTACAAAAGGTGAGAGTCAAAAAGGGAGAAGGGGAGCATTGTAATTTTATCCATAATATGTATATGCACAAAATACTCAAGATCAATGTAAACTTTATGTGTTGCATTTATACATATCAATGAAACGGGAAAAAAATGTTACCTGAAATCTTCCTTATAGGAGAGAAAAGTTCCCACTGAGTATTCTAAAGTGCACAGAATACCGAAATCACCAATTTAAAAATATCAAAGAGCTACACGAGCAATGAATAAATAAGATAAATTTCAGACAAGACTTATGACTAGGGAAAGACACCTGCTTTCCCCCAGAGGCCTCTGCCAGGGCAGGGTGCAGAGAAAGAGAGAGTATACTACACAGTGAACACACATCTGTCAAACAACGGGAGAGAGACCCATTTTTTGTCACAGAGAGGTACTTATATAATGCATCATGGTGCCCATCATGAAGGGTCCAGAAGACACAGAGGTTTTAATATTTAATATTTGCATAATTTCTGTAGTTTATTCTGTTATTATATCTTGATCCTTACACACACACACACACACACACACACACAGAGAGAGAGAGAGAGAGAGAGAGAGAGAGAGAGAGAGAGAGTCTTCACCTTTCCTTTATCTGAAAGATTTCTTTCCCTTTGGTCCCTAAAGCAAATCTTCACTGGAGCTCTGTTCAAATAACAAAAACCTTTGTCAAGCATTTCAGGATTTAGACCACACTTGACATTCCTTTATCCAGCCTGTCAATGTAACTTGCACTTTTTTGATCTCATTCGATAGGAAGTATCCGTTTCCATATTCACCTCTTCCCTTTGCTGAGTTTCGGTTCTTAAGAGATGCTGCATTTCTTCCGCTGTGCACCCAGTCTCTAAAATAGTGATGGACAAGTCGCAAATGGTGATGGGCATTTGTGCAGAGGTCGCTTTATAAAGAGATTTTGCCCTAGTCACCTCATCAAACTACATACCAAGAACCACATTTTCTTGTAGCTCAAGAGAGGTACTGTGTTCTTCTGCACACATGTGTCCGCACACATATAATGAACTTTGGCTTCTTTCAATATTAGAATTTTTGAGAGCAGTTAAATTGTCCAATTCCAGATTTCCTCAGCTTACCACACAGACAGTCATACCATTTCCGCTGTTCAGATTGGAAACTGGAAGGTATGTAAAAGCCACCGCAATGCTGACTCAATTTCCTGTTCCCCGGGGTCACTGAAAACACCTTTCAGTGGGAGGATCCTCCCCAGTCGTCACTCATGAGGTACTTCCCTGGTCTGAGTTGTAATTATCGTAGCAATTCTGTGTAACATTTGTTAGATTCTCATCGCACAGTCAGTGACCAAGGATTAGCAACCCAGGGCAACATAGTATACTGTGGACCCTGTTGGGTTTTTGTTTTTTAATTGAAGTAAAGTGAAATTAATAACACATGATTTCATGAAAAGTCTTAAACTCAATTTGCAACTAAAATTATCAGAATAAATAAACACACCAGAAATGCCAAGCAAGGTGTGTTCAGTGGAGCAAAGCTTTTGTGAAATCCTAGCAAAAGATGACCTCCGTAATAAGCTTTGCCAATCCCTGTCAATACCTGACAGAGAGGAGGTAAAATGGCAACCTAAATACCAATTACTTGGAAACAGAAAGCAAACAAGAAAAGTGAGAAGAGAGTCCAATTCAACTTAGCATAATAAAGGGAAATACCCACTAATCAAGCAAGGCAGGGAATGAGGGTCACCTCAGGTTGATCATGCTGCTATGTGGACGGTCACGAGGCCCGGTGAACTCCTGCAAATTCAGGGCAGCAAACCGACCTCTGCAGCTATTTCTACAGCTTTCCCAAGGCATAACGCTTCCCTCCAAAATAGTCTACACTGTACTTGTTTCATCTGCATTCACCAAAACAGAAGAGAAATATTTTAGGAAAATGAGCCAGTGGTACAGGATCGGCTATATTCTTATAATTTAGAAGTGGCTCTGGCTGTGTAGGTGTGGGAATGGCATGTGCACTTCCGTAGGGATGTGTGCTTCATGTGCCTCTCAACTGGCTCGGTGTCTTTCTGAGGCCTTGTTGACCTTGTTACTAGGAGAATTTTCTCCCTGAGCTCATGTTTCTAGTGGATGGTGGAGCAACCAGGTGAAGACGAATTAGGCTTTTCCTCATCACTCCACTCAAGGGCCTGGGCATGAGGGTATTGAGAATAGTGCGAAGGCGGCATCGAGGTTCGAAGATGTTTATCAAGACCCAGAGAAATGTGAAGACAAATGTTTTCCAACCAGGACAGTGAGGTCCTGACAGTTGCAGGGCCCATGGCTGCCCGTCGCACCCAAACTTACAGGAAGAAAACAACTGTGTTCAAAGAACAAGGACGACCAGAAAGCTCTTTTTTATTTTTGCTTCTTTTACTCCCCTACATTAGCTAACAACTCAAGTTGATATGCTGATTTATCTAAAAGAAAGGAATAAGTCAGAGTTTTGTTTCTTTCCAGTGTTCCCTTCCTCTTAATTATGCAACAAATTCAGAGTTATGGATGAATGTGTGTATATCAAAACAAAAATACCACAAGTCAAGAGAGAGGTGTAGAACAGAAGAAAATAACTGAGTATCGTTAATGACACTATCCTTATGTTGGAAAGGGGTCTCTAAATTTTCATTTTGTATTATACCCCATAAATATACGGCCAATCTTTGAAACTGGAGGAGACATAACTAATTTCATTTTTGTTTTCAACCCAGTATTGCTTGGCAACCAGGCTGATCCTGAACTCATTATGTAGCCCAGGCTGGCTTCAAACTCACAGCCAGGCCTCCTGCCTCAAGCTCCCAAGGGCTGGAAAGACGCGTATGGGCTACCATGTCCTGTGGGATAACTTATTTTTAGAGATATTAATGATGTGAAATACAAATAATTGTACCTCTCTTTCTAGAACTGTATGTTATTTTCAACTGCCTCATTTTTTTCCCAAGAAAACAAAATTTGCATGAAAGATTTGACTGGAGAACCATGACAATTTTTTGAAGTAGGTGGTCTTGTGTTATGCCTTAAATTATGAGTCAAATTCACAACAGACACATCAAATAATAGAAATTATAAGGTCTCTATTTCATTCAACATACCAGTTTAAAGGCTTAATATGTATTTACTTTGAATGTCTACTGTATTTTTTATTAAAATACAAGATAAACTCATGTGTCTGAGTTTTCTTTCTTTTTTTTCTCCTTGTTTCTCTTCCTTTTCCGTAATGATTGGATCCCTTCAAGAGCATCAGAGGCCTTTGGATTTGCACTTACAGGTTAGGTTTCTCCCGACATGAGACTTGGATACTTAAATACACATGATCTTTTATTTCTCCAGATGATTGAGATTAACTTTCATAGTTTTAAAACCTGCTCGGTCCTCTTTGGAAATGTGTGCACTGCGAGCACCTGGTCTTGGCTGACATCGCGGCCTCCTGGTATACCTGTGGTGGAAAAGGCAGCTGAGCACTTGACGTGATAGTTGTTCCTATTATTTATTTGCTCTGCATCTCCCCAGATTGACAGGTTTCAGAAGCATAAAAGATTCCAAGATGTACCCCACAAGCCTGGACTGAATCCCCCTGTCTGTTGTCCTCACATTCCCTCTTCCCCACATAACCTGTAAGTGCGCATTGAATATCACACTCTCCACAGGGAGAAACAAAGCTGTTGAGATTTTATTGGTGGGATTTAACAAACACTGTTGTTTTCTATCTCTTCCACCTAATTCTTAGTTACCAAAGAAACTCACTGAACACTGTCTCCATATGGCATCCACCGGGCCTTGGGGTCTATAGGAGTCACAGATTTGGAATTTGGTCAAAGCAGTAAAAGGGAGTGAGGGGCTGTTGCTCTATGGTGTAATAGCTAACTGGATCTTCTGAATAAATCCGTGCCAAGCTAAATACCCATTCCTTCCTTCCGTCTCTGCTTAGCAATGTTTTCTGCATAGAGAATAGACCTTAGGAAGAAATGAGCTTCAGTAAAATAGCAAATATTTCTTTCATCCTGCCCAAAATCTCATGTATGAAAATCAGATGCCTACATGCAGACCACATACTATCTGCAACAGGACCTCAAATAGTGCTTTTTTTATCATATTGTTCCTGGATTTTATGAGATCCACAGAACGCATAAAAAAGAATGACTCAATACTCCCTGTGGAGTACGAGGTCTGTGTGTTCCATTAAGTGTTAATATCACCGTAAGTGCACACAGTAAAGGAGACATGGTAAAGCGCTCAGAGCTTAAACTTCCAATTCATGTTTAGGAACTTTGAAAAGAAAAAGAGTTCAGAAAACAAAATTCTAATTCTCTAGCCCTCGTAGTGTGCAGTTTATTTTTCTGCTTTTTATGACGGTCTGTGTGGGCATGACACATTTTCCTGGGGGAGCCCAACTTCAGTCACTTTTTCTTCGCTTGATCAATCAGGTTCAGGAAAAATAAAGGAGGATTGTGCATATTATTTTATGCTGGGTTCTGTTGCTCCTAGAAGCTGTGAAAATGCAGCCAGCCTCACTCTGTTGGTCAAGGCAGAATCTTTCCTTCTTTCTGTCACCAGCAGAATAAAAATGAATGACCTTGGTTCAATTAGTCTATCCCCACTGAGAAACTTTTTCTATGAGTTGCCTCACCAGAAGGATAAAAAGTGGGACAATGTAGTGACTGCCATAGCAGCTTCTCTTTTAGAGGGGCTATGAGTTTGTCGGTTTGCAATCTGTATTTATTTGTTTGTTTGTTTGTTTGTTTGTTTGTTTCAGGCATGTGTCACTAAACCTGTGATGTCAGTCAAGACCAGGTACATAGTCTGTGCAAACTCGGGTCCTTAGTGCTTGACTTAGCGCTCGTAAGGGAAGTACTTTAACTGCTGAGCCATTCCTCCAGCCCCTATATTCCATATTTAAAGATCATAGGTTATTGAGATGGATAAAAAAGTGAAAAGAAGTTAAATTAAGAATTTTCTGAAAGACATGTATGTATCTAGAAGTTCTGAATTCAGAAAAGGGCTCTAGTTTAAGCAGAAATTAGCAAAGAAAGAAAGGTAATAATTTATTTAAATATCATCTTATAGTCATTAAGAGATTTTCACATGTGTTGAGTTTTAGTTTTCAAATTTTTATTCTGTCTTCTCCCTGAATTTACTAAATGCATTATATCCAGATTAATACTTGACAGATATTTGTCGGAATGTGACACAATATACAATAATGAAAAATGATAAGGAAAATATTGATTTTGAGATTACGAACCTTGCAAGCCACCTAGCCTGTCTGACAGGCAGACTGGGGTGTAATGTGCTAGAGAAATTGATTCTTTCTTAGAAATCTGCCTCCTTTTAATTTTCATACCAGCCTTCTTAATTCACGTACGTAGTGTCACGTCAGGTGACCGGGGTCAAGACATAAAACACTTTTCGTTATAGTGTGTGATTCTCCGCCTCCACTGCCCAAAGTGCAAACCAACTAAGAGAGACAAACAAAAAAAAGTGGATATTAAAGTGCCACATTTTCACGGTCAAAGAGCTAATGGACAGTGTGCCTTTGTAGTTGTCCAGTGAGGGCTTCCAAACACTGGATCCCAGTCTGCGTGGCTTCCTGATTCTGTTGTAACACCCACATCTGCACTTCTGGGCAAAACACCAGAGTAAGAGAATAGGTGACCTGGAGTGGGGGACTTGGTGGAGCCCCAGAAAGAGCCAAGATCCACATCCCTAGGTATTTCTGCCAGAGCCACATACCAGAGGACCCGTTTTGTGTTCCTGTTTCTGGGGAGAAGGATGAGGCAGAGGCTAAGCAAGCAACTTTCATGGCCAGCCATAAATTTGGAAACAAATAGAGTAGGAATTCATAAAAACTATGATTGACTATGCACTAAAACTTGTTATTTGTCTGAAATTCAAATTTAACTGGGTGTATTATATTGTATTTGCTAAATCTTAAAACTTCTCCCGAAAAAACCTGTCCGCGTTTCTTATCACATTCTCCTTTTCTTCTAATAATTCTTTCTTCTTTTGTTCTTAACTATTTTATTTATTCATTTGTTTGTTTGCTTGTTTGCTTAATCAGAAGATGCTATGGAAAGGGACTCTAATGAGCTTTATGTCTAAATTTTGTAGCATTGACCCAAAAGGTCCCTACCAAATGTTCAGATGCTGCATTTTTAGGGACGGGAAGGAGTTTGGAGTCGGTACAATTAAACAGCAAGCTGAATCTCGGTCAGATCTCACACACAAAAGAAAGCTGTGTGCCGGGGAAATTTCAGTATTATAAGCTTCCTGTTCCATTTGGATAAGTTTATGAGGATTCAGGCTAAAAGACTCTGTCAATATGCAAATTAATCTTTTCCTCCCAATACTTAATATCACTGATACAAAAACTATACTCGACAATTTTCTGAAGTCAGAAAGCTGCATAGATAAAAGGCTGGGAAGGAACATGCTAGCCTTCAGTATCTTCATCTGATTTTATTTCTCCTCCTCCATGGAGTTTCCCTCCCACTCTGCGCCCACGTCCTGGTGGCTCAGGTCTTTTGGTGTGGCTATTCCATGGCTCCATAATTACACGCATCGCCCATCTATGGTGCTTCCGCAATATTTATCCCTAATAGGCTTGGCAGAGCACCGGCATTGAAAAGATCCATTTTGCATTAATATATTAAGGGAAAGTTGCTAAATAATGATGATGGTAATAATTGTATAAAGGGCCTAAATACAAAATAAATTTTGAATCAGATTAGAATGCAGAGGAAAATCCAATTTTCCAATTTCCACTGCCAAGAAGAGAAACGGCTGCCTGGCGGAATTCAATACCAGTCTGTATGTTTAACTGAGCCAATGAACCCTGCTTGCTATAACTAAAAACAAGGCAGATGCAGGACGTGAGCACAAACTCCAGGCGCTTCACTTGCCATCAGCATCTGTACATTTGTAATTCCTGTCTTTGTAACGCAAGTGAGCTGTCAGTCTATTAGGATTGCATAGAGCTATTGAATGTATTTTTGATCTATTCTAAATTTTCTTAGAAATAGAATTCTGCATCTCTCTATATCTGGATTGACTATTTATCCTATGAGCAAGACTCCTCCCTATTATACTCTTTTGGTCTGAATTCTCGCGTTTTTATTTTATGTCTTCATTGTCCCACAGTAGTCTGTGCTCCAGTCATGCCATTTTTCCTGAAAATAATCAGCTGTTTCATGTGGGCAGCTTGAGAAGTTCCAGGTGTCCGATACTGTTCATCCTTCAAGACGGGCAAGGTAGTTTTGCTTGCTGGAAGTAGCACTTGAAGAACAGTTTTGAAGATTTGGACTCAACAGGCAAAATCTTCTCTTAGTCAATTTCCCATCACCAGAGCACAATACCTGACAGCCACGACGTAGAGAAGGAGAATTTTATTTCACCCCACAGACTTACAGGTCTTGGTACATGTATATTAAGAAGGCTTCATTTTGGAAAAAGCAGAGGTGGAAGGGCATAGAGGATGAGATCTTGCCACTTCGTGGCGGTCAGCAGGTAGAGAGCGAGAGAGAGCAGAAAGTGGCCAAGGACAAGAAGCCACCCTTGACGTGACACCTCTGATAACCCACTCCTTTCACTCCAGAAATCTGACTACCTCAGCTTCTGTCACCACGTCCGTGTATGCGGCTTCCTGGATTAACTCAGAAAAGGTACCGTGTTACTTCTTGAGAAAAATATGGGCCCCTTACGAGTTAATATTTATGAAAGTCATAAATAAGATATGCTTAAAGTTAAAGCCCTGCAAAAGCTCATACAAGATAAACAAAGCATGACTCAGTTGTATTAACTTCTTGTGTCAAACTTTATACCAAATAGCTCTATGACCTTAACCAATCACGACACTGATATCTCTGCATATCAGTTCTAATGTCATAAAAATTGTGGATGCTTTTGAGGTTTTCCGATGAGATGATAATTAGCAATCTTTCACTACTCTGCATCCTGCACAGAACTCTTTGTTTTGCCAAAAATGGACTGATTAACTTCTTTATGGCTTTCCTGCCTGATCTAGAATGTTTTGTTGATATCTGACTACAGAAATGAGTCAACCAACTTTTCCAGTTTGCACTTTGAGTCCTATAGACATGTGCACTGGAGGCTGACCGGAATTTACACCCTTTATGAGTTTTGCTGGTGGGAAGTCTGGATTGAGGAACCAGGCGAACATTTAAGCTCACAACTTGTTTCCCCACTTTCCTGCCATAAACACCTTCTGGCCTACCTATGCTAACTGCTTCACCTATCACATATTCATTTGTTAATTCCTTCTTCCTGTAATCATCGAATATTTTCTATCTGTATACCTGTAAATTTTCAACTCTCTTATATGCAAAAAAGAACAGTGAAGAAACCAGCTCAACCCACTGAGGAAACTTCGCACCACGAAGGGGTTGATTCAGCCCTTCGAGGAGCTCACAGTGGACTTCCATCGTCCATTTTTGGGCCACATAGAGAACACACCTGTGAGGAACTCTTTGGCTTTGGAGGGAAAACCGAAAGTGGATGAAATGTGCATTCTGTCTCAGTGGAGACACTGCGTGGCTCCGTGGATGCTGCCTTCTCTCTCCTGCCATTGATGATATTTTCTTACATTCTTCTATGACTCTTAATACCATGTCAGGTTGCATGAATACAGGGGTGCCTAATGGATTCGTAGAGCACAACTCTGGGTATCTCTGTGGATGACTGGCATGTGGACCAGTAAACTTAGAAAGGATAACCCACTCTGAATGTGAGTGGAGCCAACCAGTAGACACGCATATAACCTGAAAAAAAAAAAAAACCAAGTAAATAGGAAGGAAGCCTGCTCGTTCTGGAAGCACTCCCGTCTCGTCCATCGCCTTTGGACATTGATCTCCGGGGCAGATTTGCACCAGCCATTCTACAGCGAGCTTCCTGGTCTTCATCCCTGGACTGGTGATGCCTTCTCTTTTTGTTCTTGTTCTGCGGCTTCCAACTTTTGTCTGCACAGATTTCTGGACCCTCTCACTCACTGTGTGGACAGCCAACCACTGTCCACTCTCCTATGTCTGATTCCACAGGTGGGCCCTTCAGGCTCCCTCACCTCAGATTCTTAAACATACCTGGCAAATCCTTCGGTATTATTCTGCTTGTGTCTCTACAGTATCATAGCTAATGGATCCCCTAAAAGAGGACATGTTAGGGCAAGATGCCAAAGCTGCCGTTGAAATAGGTTGCAGAAGAAGAAACAGCTTCATCCTCACCAGTTCTACAAATACATCTTATTTAAATCCACCAAGTTCATAGAATCAGGTCATGGTGAATCAACAAGCATTCCAGAAAGAGTCTAGCTTGTGGCAGGGAAAGTCCAGCATTTATTTCCAGAGGGCTCTGACAGATGGGCAGGTCATGGCATTGATATTTACTTTCAGAGCTGGACAAACCCTGAAGCCCTTCCCTCTGTCCATGGAGGAGTGTGGATCAACAGAGTTCATGTGGTCATCACCTACATTGGCATCAGTCAAGGTTTTTGAGAAACATAGTAAAAATCCCTTATGACAATAAATTAGAAGGCCTATGAAATATAAAACATTAGCACAATACAATATATAATTATAGTTCTCTGAATCAAGAATTAGTACAAAACGTCAGTGGCGTGGTAAAATTCAGGCTACACAATGAGCACTTAAAAATCTTTCCCAGGTAGGAAACCCTAAGTGTGCATGATCACATCAGAAGGTTATATCAAACTTTCAAAAATTTTACATATATGGAGATATATATTATCTACCTATGTGTTTGTATTCAGAGGATAAAAAAGTGGAGCTATCATAATTTCTCTCCTGATTTTCTGAGTTTTATACATTACCCTTTTAGAAATAAAATCCATAAAAACAGAAAAATATGAGATTTCGTTGGTCAAAAATACTAACTGGCATAGAGGTAACATCCACAGCAAAGTTGTTAGGAAGTCACGTCCATGCACCCATCCGCACATCCAACCTGTTGCTATTACCCTTGTTATTACTGTGAATCTATTCTGAAATCCAAGTTCGATTTGACAATGGAAAAAGTAGCCCATATTTGGCTTAATAGATAAGCTCAATTTCATCTCAAGAGTTGCAGAAAATTTCATTTACTGAAGTTTAGCATCCTCACAAATTAAAATTTTGTTGTGCAGAAGTAATAGCTGGATGGTGTGGGTGCTGTGTCATCTGGTTAGAGTATTGCATCCATTATTTGTGTCAAACACCTAGCTAGACACTGCAGACGTATGATAAGTATTAAATTCAGTTGGATTTGACTGAAGTTGTTATCCTCTTCCTCTTTCTCCAAAGCTTAGTGGGTCTCAACCAATCGGCTGCAGAAATTAAAAGACTGAATTTCTTCAATGGAGAAAAAAGTTCTGCCGTCACAGTGGGACTGTGACACTGACTCTTGACCTGGTTCTAATTGCCAGTGTGCCCTACAGACACTGGACTCACCAGGTCCCACAGCTGCCCAGTTCAGTTCCTTAGGATATCTCTGAGATAAACCTATATTCTCTCTAACAGGGAATGAGAGACGGGAAGGGAAAAGTATAGAGAGGAGAAAGAGAGAGAGTGAAAGAGGGAGAAAGAGGGAGAGAGAGAGAGGAGTGGAAGAGCGAACATTTGTTCTATTTGTCCAAAGAACCCTGATTAATACAGAAGGAAAGTTGTTAAATGATAGTAACCATGATGATATTAGAACATGCAACACAAAATTTAGGGATTTTGCTTTTAGTCTTTAGAAATGAAGCCAGGAGGACGCTCTCACCTTCTACTTGTAGCACCAGAGAGAACGTCCGGGCAACCTGTTAAAACATGAATGAATGCATTTGTGAATGCCAGAATTAAAGAGATATTTTTTGGTAGTACTGGCTGTGAATCCCAGGGCCTTCACAAGGGCCTTTATCTCTAGCCCATTTTATTTATTTATTTATTTATTTATTTATTTATTTATTTATTTACTGTAGACAAGGTGTTGGTAAGTATGGAGTTGCTCAAGTTGGGCTCAAACTCGCAATCCTCTGGCCTCGGTTTCCCAGACTGCTGAGATTACAGGCCTGAGCCATTCATTCTGGCTCCTGTTTGTTAAAATCATTTCTTACAAAGGCTGAAAAAAATAAAAATATCCCAGATGCATGGAATGAAAAGGGCACCAGGTAGAATGGCGTGCATGTTTCAAGATGAAGAACATGGCGAGTGGTTCTCTACATGTTCCTGGAGTCATGAAGGAGAAACACACAGTTAGCGAACCATCGTTCACCTAAGTGTACAAATCATCAATCACCTGGAAAACGTTTCCCATTTCATCACCAGAAAATGGAGTTAAAACCACTCGCTTCTATGATTGCACATTGGTGACAACGGCCAGTAAGGTAAGCCCTCATGCCATGCCACTGGATGTAACTTAATAACCACATTAAAACCCTCTTAATATTACAAAGTAAATGTGAAGGTTTGTATTGTCTAAAATTGGCCAACTAATTTCACCTCTAGGTACTCAGGAAATCTGGTGTTCTGATGCACCAGCACCTTTAGAAGCATTGTCAAGGGCCTGAAGGAATGGCACAGTGGTTAAAGTGCTTACCTCGCAAGTGCAAGGTCCCAAGTTCAATTCCCTAGCACCACATGAAGCTAGGCATGCTGGCGCATGTTCATATTGCCAGCATGCAGGAGGCTGAGGCGGAAGGGTTGCGGTGAGTTCAAGACAAGGCTGTGTTGTAAAGTGAGTTTAGGACCATCCTGGGCTAAAGAGCAAGGCCCAGTCTCAAATAAATAAATAAATAAATAAATAAATAAATAAATAGATAGATACAGCCCAAATGCCCCTCAGAGGCAGATATAAATGAAAGCACTATTCATTCACACAGCAGGCTTCCATGCAGGGGTCCAGGTGAATGAACTACTCTTACATGGGGTGACATATAACTTTTGAGCACATAATTGGGTGAGGAAGCGAATGGAAAACCACACTCCATCCACATTACTTAAGATGAGTTTAAAAATAAATTATACATGTATAAATATATGTCAGTAGTGCAAGGGTGTGCAGATCTCTGAGTTTATCTCTGTGTGTACATGTATGCGTGTAAATTCTCACTTTAATACACATGCATTATTATCTCTTTCCATCATTGTTATTTTTCCATCCTGCATACTCACATACACATACATACCCAGGAGCACAGAAGAAGGCCACGTCTGTAACGCCCACTCCCTGTGATCGTTCTCAGTGCTCCCACAGCTGCAGTAGCGCAGCTCCATGCACGCTGTAAGGGGTGAATAGATGCCTGCCCAAAGTTTGAGTGATTTTTATTTTAAAAATCAGGTGCATAGGAAACTACATATTTACTTTAAAATCTGACTATAACAAGTTGTTTTGCCATTCTCTCCTTCCATGGACATTTATTCTCCCATGAATTCATGGCCTGCATCAATACATTTTTCTAGGCCTTGTTTAATAACATATTAATCCAAGAGGAGAAGAGATCTACATGTGGTGCCCCAAGAATTTGTATTGATCACAGCTGCATAGGTCAAATATTATTAAAACAAATAGAGGTATGATGGAGCAGCTTCCACCACAGCCATTCTGCTCGTGTCTGGGGAACATCAATATCGAGTCGACTTAAAGGACCGAAGTCTTCATTAGCTGAGGGGTGCTGGCAAACCTCTACTGCACTGTAGCCATGACGCAACAGCACAGTTCATGCCACATAAAACCCGAAGAACTGTACACGCACCCAGTCAACCAAATTTGCAGGCTTCACCAGCCCTAGGCCGAGGTAAGATGCACACGTTTCCCTGCCAGTACTCCATGAATCACACTCAACTGCTTATCCGGTTCTTCTGTCCCAAGAGGAGAGGAAGTAGGATTTTGCTGCTGCAAACACCCATCAACTCTTGTGCTCGTGAGCTTTGTAATAGCCCACACAGTCGAGTCCAGAAGGAGCATACTGTAAGGTTAGAAGTTCATCCGCATCAGACATTACCCAGAAGCACTGTGAGCCGTGATGCCGTTCCCTCTTTCTCCTTTCCAGATTTTACATATTTTCATCGTTCGAGAATTCGAGCTGAGGACACCTGAGCCCAGCACAAGTACGTTTTCAGATGGAAACAACAATCCAATAAGGAAAACAACGCGAAGCGCATTTCATCTTTACTTGTAAGCACACTAGAGTATGCTCACATCCAGCAGAGCATGGTGGAAAGCGTCTGTGCAAGGTACACTGAAAACCTGCAGTGAAGCTGTCAACGCAAAATTTTCGAAGAGTTTTTAAGGTGACAAAGTCCATGCATGGAATATGAGAATAAGTGCAGGCTTTGGGACACAAGGTTTGCACACTACTCACATGGCGCTCGGGGAGGGCAGGAACTGGGGCACTTTCAGGAGTTACTTGCTGAGTTTCGGTGAGGTGACGGTTAACATCAATTGGAAGCATAAGGAAATACCACCTTCTTGTGATATTTATGCAGAAAATTAAAAACCGCATAAAGGTAGGCATGTGTCTAGGTAAGCACACAGCTCTGCTGGAGGTGTTTGGTAAACTATAAGTTTTCTGGATCATTTGTCCTGGGGAGAACCTGTAATTGAATGTAGACTTCAGAGTGAGCATCCACATTATCTCTCAGTCTATCTATCTGTCCATTTGTCTGTGGGTCTGTCTCTATCCGTTGATATCTATTGATATATATTTTATTAAGATTTCTATTCAGAAATAGGTGATGAAAGAGTTAGTCCTTCCTCTAAAAGAAAGCAAAATGATGCAATACATTTCTACGACAATTTCTCAATTTTAATGCATATTGTAAATTCACACTAACAAAAATCATTACTGTCGAGAAAAATTAATTCAATGAGGAAAAAGAACTCAATCCTCTCTATTCTTAAACCAATGGCTGAAAAGCAACGTAGCTGGGCAGGCACAATTTGGGGGTGTGCAGGATTGAGAGCTTCTCTACACAGCAAGGTTGCAGGGGCATGTGGGGGTGGCAGTCTGAGAACTTGAGCAGTGTGCGCGCGCGCGTGTGTGTGTGTGTGTGTGTGTGTGTGTGTGTGTGTGTGTGTCTGACAGGTGGGCACATCTGGGGATAGAAGGCTCAGTTTTCTGGAATGAGAACTCCACTAAGAAGGCAGCTGCTGAGGATGGCGTTGCTGTCCTTCCACTCACCAGTAACTCATGCTTCCCTTTCCTGTCTAGGCCTCCTTTAATATACCAGTAGGCAAGTCAGACTTGTCTGCTCTGTTATAAGGAAGAAAAATAGAAAAATAAATAGTGAGAAACTGAGGGACACAAAATTCATATCTTGTTTTCTA
This sequence comes from Ctenodactylus gundi, assembly GCA_004027205.1. Lineage (NCBI taxonomy): Eukaryota > Metazoa > Chordata > Mammalia > Rodentia > Ctenodactylidae > Ctenodactylus > Ctenodactylus gundi. Next base: position 393,870 of record PVKB01000695.1, read on the forward strand.
TAAAAATATGTGTTTGGGCTAAGTATAATGACCCATACTTCTAAAGGCTTTATTCTGGGAGGCTGAGGCAGGAGGGATGTAAGTTAGAGCCATGCCTGGACAACTTAGAAATGTGTAAGAACTTGTTTTAAAATGAGAAAAAAAAAATAAACCAATAAGTAGGGTTGAGGATGAAACTCAGTTTGGAGGCCGTGGGTTCCATGCCTAATACTAAATAAACAAGTAAAAAAAAAAGTTTTGATCATAAGAGGAGATACTTAAAATACTCAAATTAAGGAACACTGCAAAAACAGTGAACTTACATCCATTAAAAAAATCAGTATCATCAAAGACAAAAAAAAACCTAAAAATAGTTCTGGATTTAAGAAATATAAAAAGAAACAGTGATGAAGTCTTTATTGCTGAGCTGGAAATTGGACTAGAAAAGATACCACAAATGAATTTAATGAAACAACTGCTGAAATTTGAATACAGACAATTAAATTGCAGTTCATTTTCTGCTTTTGATAGTTGTACTGTAGTTATGGAAGTGTCATAATCAAGTGCAGGTGGTCTCAATACTTCACTAGGGAAAAATTTGCTGCCCGCCCCAGAGCAGCTCAGCGTCCTGGGCCCCACCTTCACGAGGCACGAGACCCTCCTTTCCCAGGATAGCTCAAATCAACAGGTGGCGGGCCTTGTAGGATTTCCAAAACCGCTTCAGAAAACAACAAGAAAGACGGGAGAATAGTATTTGAAGGGAGGAGGATTTTGCAGGTGTCAGTGGTAATATATCTATTACTGTAATATGTTTTTAATTTTAATATTCACTGTACTTTTCAATCATATTTTACACATACCATGGGTCACCAGGAGCCCTTCCTCACGATTGCATTTCTTAGCCATATCTGGAGGAAACAATTTTTTAAAGGGGACAGAGAATGGGTTGGTGTCAGTGTACGGCACCAACAGTGAAGTACACGGTGACGGTTCCCCTCTGCAGGACAACCTGATCTCGTGCCTGATACACGAGCCGGCTTGCTAATTGCACTGGGAATGACAGCACACAGAACAACGGAGTTCTGGCAGCCTGCTAATTGCCCAAACCAGATAGATGTCAGCAAGTCCACAGTGGGCTGCAGAGAGGGTCGAGGAATTGAGATCTTCCATGAATCCTAAGGTGGAGCGGATCTAACTGCATAAGATCCAATGCAGGGTGCATCCAACGGGGAGTGGATCTAACGGGGTGGTTCCAATAAGGAACGGATTCAACGCAGAGCAGAGGTTAGCACAAGATCAACATAAGCACAGATCGCAGCTGCCTCCCAGAAGCTGCTGGCCTGAAAGGAATTTAGAATCGCCTGCAGGCAAAGTGCATTTAAACTACCAGCCCTGAGGTCTCCTCTGGGGAGAAAGTGCCACCTTACACTGTGGGTTCTAATTTCAGGCCTTTCTAGGCTTTTTACATTCCAATTAAAAAAAAAAAAAACTAGGTTCAAAACCCAAGAGACGGAAGCCACAGTGCTCGGCTTTTCCAACACACCTTACCCCCCCGCCCCCCCACGCCCACGCCCACCACTGTAGAGGATTAGGCCTCCGGGGGGCGTTGCCACAGAAGGTACCGCGCGAGTCCCACCAAAGGGTAAGAGAGGCTAATGCGCTGGTACTTTGTGTCCTTGTGACTCGATTGTAGCAGATGGGAAGAGTCATCTTTCTGGTAGAGAGACCAATCGGCTCCATTATTAGGAGGTGGAGGATGCTCTTATATGATTAGAAAAAAAAACAACAACCTCAGTGGAACAAACCTTAGTGCACTGCTGGGGACAGGAATTCACCCCATCCCCTCAGCTGCTACCCTGCACTGCCACTGGGCTGTTCTGTGGACAGTCTCTCCCTGCCAGCTCCTTTAGGGCACATCTTAAGGGACTTTACTGAGGCGTCCGAGCACGACCCATGCGTCAGCCTGAGTAGCAGTTTGCGCACCTACGCCTTCTCTTCCCTCCCATGCTGAAGAGCAGAGGAGGAGCGAACGTGTAAGAAACGTAAGCTGGGCCCAGAGGCAGAGGGCCGCAATGACCCCAGCACTCCATGAGGTTGACACAGGAGGGTAACAAGTTTGAGCCCAGCTTGGGCAACTTAGGGCTTGGTGAAACCCTGCCTCAAAATGAAAAATTAAAATCGTCTGAGGAACGTAGCTCAGGGTGAGGGCCCGGAGCTTGACGGCCAGTATCACAGAAGGAGGAGGAGGAACAGTTGTCTAAGAAAGTGACAAGACAGTAATGTCTGTAACTTCTTACATGTCTGGAGAAGTGGGAGGAGAGACCCTTATCTCTTTTAGTTCATGTTCAGGCGACATCTGGGACAGAGTTGACTGGAGAACAAGCCCCCGAGGTCTGTAAGCTGGGCTCAGGGGAGTGACGCCGTAATGGCTACCAAGCATTACCTTTGTTCCCTGACCATGAGAAATGACCAGGTCAAGAGAGGTTCTAGGTCTTCCTTGTTCTCCTTACTAAAATATTGTGTGCACGGTGCCTTGACACACCCTAGAATGTTACATGACATATGTGCCATGAGGCCAGCAGTACAGGTCCTGAAGAAGTAGGGTGTTGAAACAGAAAGGGATGGCAGAGATGTGCAGAGAGCAGGAGTCCATGCTGTCCCCCGGACTCCATGCCCCGTGGCCTAACACCCACATGCAGACCTGCCACCAGCCTCAGAAATGACCATCAGTAGGCAGAGATTAAAGCAAGAGAAAGTCACGTAAGAGACGGTTACTAGACGATTACTAAAATCAGGAATTTTTCTGTCTAAACACCTACAAAGTGTGTAAGAATTTCTATTAGGTGCAATGCTTTGTTTTCTAGTATTTGGGGTGTGTGTGTGTGTGTGTGTGTGTGTGTGTGCGTGCGTGCGTATGTGTTCTAGCATTTAGGGTCTGAAAAAGCCAGACTGCCACTCAAGTGTTATTCAGGTCCTGGAGATTCCCGCCAACTTGCGCACAGCTGGGTGAGCAGACTCACCCCTGTCAGCCCTGCCCCTCGCTTGGACTCCTCTCCAGACTCTTTGTGCGGGAAGTGGCCCCACTGTCACCAACACAGGCCTGGCTTTAAGGTGACCTGATATCCCCCTATAGCCGAGTCCGCAAAGTCACCCCAATTACTCCATGATAAACGTCCATAAACCTAGGTGTGATGGTGGAGGCCCCTAATCTCAGCACTCTGGAAAGCTGAGGCAGAAAGATCACCATTTTAAACCCAGTGTGGGTAACTTAGCCACCTCGTCTCAAAAAGTATATTAAAAAGTAAATCAAATTATAAAGGAGTTATGGGTGTACCTCAGTGCAAAGGCCCTGTGTCAGTTCTCCACGACCACACACACACGCGCGCGCGCACACACATGCACACACACGCGCACATGCGTGCACACACACGCACACATGTGTGCACACACACGCGTGCACACACACGCACACGCGTGCACACACACATGCACACACACGTGCACACACATGCACACGCGCGTGCACAAAGCGCCAGAATCTTGTTTACTTTGTCACCTTCTATGGCCTACCCCGTCCCTCATGAAACTGCTGTGCTTCCGTCTCTCTGCACTTCCTCTCGGCCTGATGCTTCTGTTCTTGTCCTGGGTTCTGGGGTGTGTTCTGTATTTTCAGTGAAATATCACTATTAAAAAAATCTTTTTTTCATGACAATCCTTTTGTGTCTATGTGTTTTGGTAAAGCTACTCAAACTAAAGGCTATGTATATTTTCAGAAGAGCCTGATGTTAAAATGAAGCAGATGAAACAGGGCAAGCAATATAACAGAGAAAAGGAAATACAGTGGCTACACCGACATTTCTGGTGAGACTGGAATATTTTTTTTTAATTTGTCTTCCTTCATGTAACATTTATCCAGTTTTTATTTAGAAAGCATTATTTCAGCAACAATACATGAGCTTTCCAATTAGCAATGACTACGTAGAAATTGTCATTGTTGACCCATAAGAGAGCAAAGAATACATAGTGCAGGTTAATTTTTAACAAAATAGTGTATCATAAGCTTCAAGTATAAAACAAGAACACATGTAAAATTGATGGGAGATGTTCCTTGGAGAAAGAACCAATGCAGGAGGTTTTTATTGACACTCATAACTAAAAATCATTTTCATCTTTATCTAATCTGCCACAGTGTTTTTAAGTCTATCTCCGTGGCATTTATAAACCTTTCTATCCATCTTTAAACCCACAGATGTGCAGGCCTTAAGCAGTCAGCAAAACATACCAAGTTCCTTTGGGCCGGATACAGTGTATGCATGTCAATGTGAGTCGAGATACGGAGGGCGAGGAAGGACCCTCCCATTATTTCCCGCGTGTGCAGTGCTGAGCCAGCTGCTCAGTTTCTCTCTTCCTCAATTGTCTCCTTTGTTAAGTGGGAAAAATCATCCATCCATCAACAGATTGTTGGAGAGTTCAAATGAGAAAAGCCATGAGAACTTCCCGAGGCACCGTGAGTGTGCAATCATCTTTCAATTTTCTCTTTCCATTTTCAGGAATCTCAGCCACGAGATGAATCGATCGTCTTTACGTTGCAGATCTTCGATGAAGGTGATCTCATCAAGTCATCACACATTGACACAGAGGGACAGGAAAGCAAATATAAATTTGTGTCTCACCTCGACATTTACAAGCAGAAGTGGATGGTGTTGAATTAATTGCAATTAGCATTCCTATCATTTCTAGGTACGTTAGAGCACAAGAAGCTGATATTGTAGAAACCGATACAGGAAGGTAGAGATTCTCAAGACCCCTGTGCTAGATTTAGGCTGCACACGAAGAGGTGATAGAACGTGAGTAGCGAGTGTCCTCCAAATTGGCAGCCACTTCCCATCACGTGCCTTACTGCCTGCGTTTCTCCTCCTATCAGGCCAGCTGTACCATGGTGCTCTCGTAGGAGTGTGAATCCCACCGTGAACTGCACATACTCAGGATCTCAGCTGTGTGCTCCCTATAAAATGAAGTGTGCCCTGCGTGGGATGCGCTTGGATTCTCCTGAAACAAACACCTTGACACAGGAGATCGTGGCCTGCTGGCTGCTAGAGGACATTTATTGATGCTTGTTCCACCCTGCGTTCGGGGGCAATCCCAATGGTGGCTGTGTCGAGGTGTCTTTGAGCTCGTAGCTCTTATTCTTGAGGGAGACAGAGGTTTTTAATCCCGTAAGGCGACAGTCTGGAATATGGAGACATGTGGGCAACAGGAGAAAGAGCAAAGATTCTGACTTTACATGTATGATCAGACCTCAGAGTCACTCAACACTTGGGATGTCTAAAAGTTTAGGTTAGTTTGGAAATGCATAGAAGCCTCCCTTTTCTCTGAAAAATAGAGTTAAGCAGATGTGCTAGACTTAGGATTCTTATGGGAGCAAAATCTATTTGTTATGCAGAAAAACTACCAGGTTACTTGTATCCAACTAGGTAACAAACGTGCGGGAGGTGTTATTGTTATTTACTATGGCTACAATTGCTAAATCGCTTCTTCATTTTTTCTACTCTTTTAATGTTTGTCTTACGTCCGTCCATCCTCCTTTCCACCCCCTACCTTCCTTCACAGTCTACAAGCTGTCAACAGGCACTGCAGCTTGGCCCTACGTCCTCACCCAATTGCCTGCTGCTCATATCAGAGTCATTCTTCCAAGAGGTCCTTCCATGCCACTCAAAGCAGCATAGGTGTTTCCCTTGAACTTTATTGATTTATTTCATTTTGTAGGTTTTAATTCATATTATTAGTTCATTCCTCTATTTATGTTTATTTTTTTTGTCTTCCCACCAAAGAATTCCCCTGAAGGCCAATACCCTGTTCACTAGGAAATCAAAAATTTAATTCAAACACACACACACACACACACACACACACACACACACTCACACACAAAGGCACACAGCAAATACACACAATTCAAAATGAATGAGACCCCCTAATTGGTGGGGAGGATAACTGAGTAAAAGACTCTTGTGTATTCTGCTTTTCAAAGTCACACCACAGTTGTTCACATGCAGGTGTTGTAGCCAGACTTTCCTAATGTAGCTCAACAGAAAAATGTCTGGGCCGTGCTCCTAACCAATGCTGTTAGTTGAACAAGAAAATAGACAACTGCCAGGTGAAGGCTGGAACAGAATCTTTCCATGAGTCAAGTCCCTTCCTGAAATCATTTGGAGATACGACAGTCACCTCCGTCTTTCACTTTGCTCTGGCTTCCCAAAGGCTCATGCCATCTTTTTAATGTCTTGAAAATGACGCGTACTTCCAAAGGCTTTCAAGGAAACCCTCACTGGGAGTTGCCCTGGCCTATTCCAGTGGCTCCCACGGAACTGCTACCAAGTCTCTGTGCCTCTCACCACTCTCGGTGGGGTCTGTCATATGACATGGAGCTACCTGTGAGTTGTGCCCTCAGGTACCTGTCACTAGTGCCAGCAGGGAAATGTTTAAAAAAAAACCCATAAAACAAAAGGAACGCCAATATTGATGTTCATTTTAAGCACCTACTGAAACAGAAATCGTGTGAACCCTTTACTCTGAATTACTATGTCTTTCCAACATATCGGGACCAGCCCATACATTATTTCCAAACCACACATAGGCGGTAGTCATTTTTTTTCAAGAGATTAAAGCTAAAAGTTAAGACAATACATCCAGAGTGATGCAACGTTATTTAATATAGTGAATTTGAATTCAATTCTACAATTCTAAAAGGCTCTCTGCTTCTTTAAATAGTTCAGAAGCCAAGTCTCAGGGACCAAGAAATACAATGACTCACAAAAACTTTTTGATATTTTGTACTTTCTGTTGAAGAACTGGATGCTAATACTTTGAATAATAAATAACAGGATGGGAACATATGTGAATTTGAAATGAGTGTTCTTTTCTTGCCGGTGAGTATCATTTATACTGTCTAATTCAATAAGTACATCTCAGATTGGTTCCTCACAGCTTCACACAGTATTTTATGTCATAATTATAACTTAATCATAACTAAACCTTATTTTAAAAATCACACATCCTAGCTGTTGGTATGGTAAATTTTTCATCCTACTTACTTGAAACTTGTGCCATTATCTCCAATTAAAATAATTTATATATATATATATATTTTTTTGAGACAGGATCCACTTTGGTAGTCAAGGCTGGTCCCGAACTCACTGTGTAGTCCAGGCTAGCACACTCAGGCCAAACCTCCCGACTCAGTCTCCCGAGTGCTGGGATTACAGGTGTGCACCAGCACACTTAGAATATGTGCTAGTGAGGAATCAAACCCGATGACTGGCACTTCTTAAGCAAGTGCTGCCATCACTGAACGAGGTCTCCAAGTCCTCAATTAAAACAAATTTTAATCTGCTTCCTCAGGAAGAGATCATGGTTGGACAGCATCTTGAAGAGAATTTGAGGCAAAAAAATGCAAATAATGAAATGAGTCAACATGGTGCTTTTTATTTAAGTTACAGAGTAGTGCGTATCTCTGAACACAGATCTGGGGAGGCAGAAAGCACCCACGCTTCTGTAGATTGTAATTTATTAACAAATGTGAATGCATATGGAAATGAGATGGATGGCCACTCACAATCCTTGGTGCTCCTACCGTGCTGTTCCTGTGCAGGTGTTTCCTTCCCTTGAAGCAGGAGAGTCTGCTTCGTTCAGCCTTTGTCCTGAAGCCTGCTCCTTCCCTTCTGCCTGCCTCATCATAGGATCTGTACATGCATCGAGACAACCAGGACTGCGGACATCTGGACAGGAACATTTGCAGTGTTTGTTCCAGGCTTTCATTGTGCTAAGTATTGTGGGTGAGTCGAAAGCCTGCTGACCTTCCTGGCTAAGTTGTCCAGCCACGTGCATCCATGCACATCTCTGTAGAGGCCTTATGGGAACATTGTACTGGCATTAAGGATTCTTTCAGTGTCTAATCAGTTTCAATAGCTCACAACCCCTGCCAAAGCCCATGTTACTTTCTCTTTTTCTCGATAAAATCACAAGGCCCTACGCTAAGTCTAGTTATGAGCCTGAGCTCAGTAAAATCAATGGCCCCAGGGAAAGTGGCCAGAGAAAATCAGATAACCAAAAGGGATGTTTCCGTGTATTGGGTCTTAAAATACCTTTTGAGATAGTTTGGAGTTTATATGAGAGTTTCAAATACACTACAGCAATGTCTCACATATTCTTAGTTATCAAAATATGTACAATAATAACAGTCACAGAATTTAATAACATAACCATAACACAAAAATTAAGGTTCCCATCTCTTTTATTTCTTCCATAACATTTTTTTTTGGAGTCACTTTTCACGAACACGAATCCAGTCAAGGACAAAATGTTTGTGTCATGACTTCTTAATCCTTTTCAATGTGTCACAGTTTCTTATTTTTTTTCTCGTCTCACATGACTGTGATCATTTTGGAAAGTATTCATCAGGTATTTTTAAGTGGTCTTTTCGGAGATGATTAGATTACTGGAGGATCAAACTAATCGCTGGTTTCATGATTGATGGGCTCATAACCGGACAGTGCTGTGAGAAGGCGGGACCTTGCTAGGTACAGTAGGTTACTCGGGGTGTGACCTCAAGTGGATATTATCTGTTGGGTCCCTCCTCTACCTCTAGTTTTTTTCTGTGTTCTTTACTCCCTCTATGCCATGAGATGAGTTGATTTTCTCCACCACCTGCTTCTGCTTTGGAACTAGTCAGCTATTGACTGAAATTTCTCAAATTTTGAGCAAAAAAAAACTTATTTTCTTTAAATTGAGTAAATTAAGGTATTTTGTCTCAGGAATAGAAATGCTGAAATTTGGGTTGGCTTCTGTCTTTCATATGGCTTGGCTGGGATTGCGGTTTTGGTGGAAGAATAGCACAGAGGTGAAGTGCTCTGCTCCTCACTCCAAACTTGAGGGTCATGCAGTCGCATGATTCCTTTGTTGTTATATAATTTGATCTGTTATTAATGTAGTATAGTCTAAGACATATATATATATATATATATATATATATATATATATATATATCCCATTGTCATGCACTAACTTATGTACAAATAGGTTTACATTTAATCCGCCTGTCAGCACGGATATTCATCTCTCATGGTTTAGGTCTAATATTTCTTCCAAAATTCATGTGTTCAGAGGTTGGACTTTTGGAAGATGACTGGACCATGGGTGCACGAGACTAATCAATGAAATAGTCCATCAGTGAGTTCATGGCAGACGAAACTGCCAGGGTTTAGGGTATTCTTGTCTCCAGCACCCCCTCCCCTGTGCTTCCTGTCTGTAATGAGTTAAGATTTTCTCCACAATGCCCCTCCTCCATGCCATTTCTTCAGTGAAGCCAACAAAGCATGGACTGAACGGTCTGAAAACCATGAGCCAAGTTCAATCTCTCCTACTAAATTGTCGGTGTTGGGTATTGTGTCCTGGTGTCAGGAACGTGACTACTGCACCAGCTACCTCTGTGATGGTAAACGTGAGTTTCTGCTTGCGTCTCTCACTTTATTTAAGTACCACAGGGTTCAGTCTGTCTTCACCTCTTTTTTACTTAAAGTGTCACATTTCTAACAATGGGAAACATTAATGCTCTATGCTATAATGTATTTTTGTCTGTGCATCTCCTTTATGGATATAATAGAACATTCTGAATTGAACAGTGCCCTACTCTGTTACAAGGGAGACAGGAGATCACTTGGCAACTAAGCAGTCAGGCAGGAAAACAATCATAAATAGTAAAAGCTCAAAATAGAATTGTTAATTGTAAGTTCGGGGATAGTTCTTGATCTGAATCGTGGAATCACGGCACTGTATCTTTTTCATTCTTCAGGCTGCAATGTGAAAAAGAATGTTCAATTATATGACTTAAAAAAAGAAATGGGTATATTCACATTTTGGGGGTAAAATACTTAAAATTGGAAATGATACCTTTGCTCCTTGAAGTGGAAAACTAACTCAACTAGTTAAAAAGTATATTCACCGTGGAAATATAAGCCTGAGAAATGAAGCTTTGCTCTGTGGCTTCAAGTGAAAAGCTTACTCAGAGGACCCAGTGCCATCCACTTTATAAGAGCCGCCTCAGGCCCAACCAGGCCAGGATACATGGACGTTCATTTCATATACAATTCCAGTTGCACTCGGAAAATGCCAAGTAAGAAATTTTCCATATTATAAAAAGACACAGCTCCTGGGGAACTATGTATGCCAGAAGGTGTTCTCTTTTCCGATCTCCTGGGAACAGACACACTCACAGAGTAGAACAAAGTCTCACTGCCCACAGATTGACCACGTCATTGTGAAACCGGAAGAACTCCCTAAAGTAGATTTCCAGAGGGAAATAAATGGGAAGATTTACATGTTTTCCTAAGGAACTCAGATTGAACTTCTTCATCTTAAGAAACTGTGCTCTTTGTGTGTTGCTATGAAAAGACATGCTTGCAAAAATAAAATCCTCAGCAGCTAGTATTTTTACTTTTCCCGTTCACTTGTCTCCTAGTGTGCAAGGCTTAATATATCTTTCAAATAATAGGTTGTGAAAAACATTTGTACAAATAGTGATCAGAAATGTTTGAAAATCAAGAATGAATAAAATAAGAAATATATTTTGTAGGCTTCTAAGTAACTATTGCCACCTTTAAATTAAAAAAAAAAAAAAAACTCTCAGTCCTGGCAGAGAAATGCATCACTCGGATTATATTTTAATTGTACAAATTATGTGCAACATGTGTTAATGTAAAACATGTGGACCGTGTGCAATGATCAAATCACCACAATTAACGTCTCCATCTCTTTAAGCATTTTTAAATGTTGATTATGATCTGTGGAATAAGTTACGGCCAAAAACCTCATTATCTGTAGGTGATATAAGAATTATTTGAAGTTTTGTGTTTTCATGTTCAGGGATGGACAGTTTTTGCATATTAATATGAATAATCCTCAGGAAAATGAGACATTATTGGTAATGTGACTATAACGAAGCCAATTGGTTCAGAGGATGTGCTAATTAGAGCAAGAACAGATGATTAACATCACAATGAGGCAGGGCCCTATTTATGTTTAACCACTAGAGCCGCTAGCCCTGCTTCCCTTGATCTTGGTGCAAGCCAATAACTTCCCCTATCATCTGCTAATCTAATTCGTTGTCTCTTTATTGTGATCTCGAGAAAGAATTTTAGGATAAAATTTCCATACTTGCTGTACATCAAAAGAGTAGCTTGAGGTAAGTCAGTTTTTTCTGCTTTGCCACATAGATAGAAAACACTATGCATGGAAAGGCTTCTTCTGAGGTTCAGCATCCCCACCTGCCTTATGATCTGAGTAACATTTTAACCATATAATAATAATAAGTACATTAAATAAAGGCTGAGCCTCTATGAGATTGTGTGGTTGGTTACTCCAGTTGGGCTCTGAAATGTCCTTTAAAAGTCTCGTGTATTTGGATGTCGCTGGACGCTCAGGAACCACGTGCTGTTGGGAGGCAGGAGGGGCCTGACTGGAAGGAGTAGATCCCGGGCTTGACCTGGAGGGATGGTATCAACTTGCTGAGACTGGGAGGCACCCAGAGCAGAGCTTTCAGGGGCATGTTATTGACACTTAGGCCATGAGGTAAGAGGGCAACACCCATCCTGGGTGTTGTTGGCTTGGTTTACTCAAGTTTCATGGAACTCTTATGTACACCTACTCATAAAAATGGGTATTTTTCTCACTAATGATAACACAGGTATACCTGGAGAAAAACTATGTCAAGCACACCAAGCCAATCAGAAAGGCAACCAGCACGTGATCTCTCTTGGAAATGAAATCTACAAGAGACAAGCTCGTAGAAGCCAAGCATACGTGATCAAGCAACGCTTGTCAAGGAATATAAAGCATCAGTTAGACAAGAGGAATGTTAGAGATCTGCTATGTAATACACTGATTACGTTTAGCAGCAATGTGCTATATACTTAAAAATATTGAGAATAGATTGTGAGTGTTCTTACCACACAAATGATCAGTACATGAGCCACAGATAGAATTTAGTTATTTTCTGATTATATACATGCATCAGAATGATACTGCCCATCATAGATATGTTCCGTTTTTTCTTTGCCAGTTAGATAAATAAACAAAAATTAACAAGGTAAAAAAGAAAACGTGGAGTGAAATGAATATGGAGAACATATGTTAAACTTTCAGATAAGCAAATTATGTTTTTAAGGCGTGTGTGTCCGGAATCTATTTAATCCTAAAATTCTCCAGTTCAATTTTCTCTAGTTCTTGAACCAAATTTCACAAAAGCAATTATCACATAATTTGTTGATTTCTTTCCCAAGTGAGTGTTTGCCAAACACTTCCCATTGAAGATTACATATGCATTAAATATTTATGCCCAAGCTGTTACATAGAAATCTTGAGTATACACTTTGCTCTTAGAATTAATTTATTTCTAGTTTTTAATGCAATGTAATTAGCTGAATTGCTCTTAGAATATAACCACTTGTTATACATTTGAGAAGTTAATCATGGCTTTGTGAAAATGTGACTGGTTAATAATTTTCTAGGAGCCTGAAATGTTCATTTTGACCAGAAAAGTTTGGCTAAAAGTTCAAGCTTAGTGGCCAGTTGAATGAAATCACTGAGTCGTATTAACTATATATGACGGTAACCTTATGTAAAAAGCCACTCCTGGAAAGTGTAATCTTTCCCTGTTTATTTCTGTCAAACTTCTAAAAAAACGGAATTTTGAAGCAAATTTCTTGTACTGTGCTACATCTGCAGGTGACAGAGAGTGACCCCGAAACTCATAGAGGAAGTAAGACAGATTGTGTTGTGTGACCGTGGCCCAAGTAGTGAAGACTGCTCAGCCTCCTGCTACTGAAAATTCCCACATGGCGCCAGTCTCTAGAGAACTTTTTAAGTTTCTCTCTACACTTCCAAACATTTTTTTTTCAAGTATATATATTGAAGTTGGATCATTGATACTAATGATGACCACTTCTTATTTGCACCAAATTTATAATTTCCAAAGTACCTTAATTCATACAATGCTTTCCTACGGTGTTCTCAGACGTCTCGGGGAATGGCTTTAACAGCCCCGGTTTACGATTTAAAGAATGAACTAAGGTTGAAGATCTGCACCTGCCTGAAGGCTGACCATTCTAAGCATGGACGGGGCTACGACCCAGTGGCTGCCCACTTTCCTTTCTTATTCCTGGCCTTGGTTTAAGCAATAGCCCTTTTGTTTCGGGACTCTTTGAGGAAAGTTACCAACAGTAAGCAAATGGCTGTCATATCATACGTCTCAGTCTCTTGACGTATCGTTACCCACATTTTTCACTCTTGTCATGTCTACTTCAACACTCCTTTAAGAAGAGCGCGTGGAGGAAGGGACTGTGTAGTAACCGAACATTGGTTCTGGGGGCTCCCTTCACCCCGGAGTCTCCCTAGCCTGTAATGTACACTTAACCCCTTTATAAGAATTCAAAGAAAGGCAGTTTCTAGAACATCATATTTGCTCATATATTCGCTGCAGAAATAATGCTTAACAGGAAAAACAAAAAAAAAATTTTTTTTGATGTGACTTCAGTGTTGTCACAGATAGAATGTTAACCTTCATTATTCTTAAACTCTCAATTATCACTCATAATGACAGCAAGGGAACTTTAAACGGTATTAATACTTGCCACCTACTCATTTTACATGTGCCAGTGTGCTACGCAAGTTTGTATTCATCATGCCACGGAAATTTCCACGTTACCAAGTTTGAGGACAGAGAGGCTAACAATCAAGATTAAAACAGAGTTCGTTTGACAGACGTCATTTACACTCCTTTGAGGTATTTGAGTAAAGGCCGCGGAGGAAGCTCAAGTTATTTTAGTTTAAATGGCCATTTATTGCATATGATGACATTTTCAATTCCCATTTTCAATTCCCCTGTGCAACCAGGTGGTGAGCAAACGTGTCTCTTTGCTGGTTAAATCGAGGTGAAGATGGACTGGACTTAAAGCAAAGTGCTTTCGATAATTTAAGGGAGAGGTTACACACACACACACACACACACACACACACACACACACAAAAGCAATTGCAGTAGAATATTATAGGTCCATAAACAGCGGTGGGTCAATATTTAATTGGCAAATAAGGTAGAAATGACACTTCAATAGTATAATCTAATCTACAAAGGAATATAATAATAGTTGTCCCCAAGGTTTCTTGAAGATTGAGGAACTTATTTTAGGGTTCTCAGTACTTAGTGGCCCTTTCGATGTGTATGAAATGCCAAGGAGACCCATTCTGCATGTTAGTACCCACCTCAGGGCCCTGGAGGTCAGAGGACACTGCAAATGTGAATGGCTGCTGCGACGTGCATGAGACAAATGGAAAGGCAGTTGCAGTGGCCTCCTCATCTCCTCCCAAGTGACTTATTTTGGGTTGTAATAGTGGGTTTCTCTTTGATATTTTCTTTGAGCTTTATAGAGCTGTGCTTTCGTATTTAGCTTGTGGTCCTGAAATATCCAACCACTGCCAGGGTAAATACAGCTGAGGTGGTCAGGTGGTCAACTCTTGCAGGTGCTGCACATCCGAGGCTCGGGGGCTCTCTCTGCCCATTTCATTCATGTTCCCCTATCACCTTCAATTACCCTTTCCTTTCTACGCCAGTGCGCTGCAGGCCAAGGGCATGTTGACTTTCTACAACATACCAGACTAATCTGGAGAAGCCGGATGACTGGAAGCAATGGCCCACTTAGGGTTCATTGTATCGTTCTTTTTGAAGGCCCCATGATTCAAGAGGAAAAAGTCCACTCTTCTTAAGATAAAAAAAAGACTATCAAAGATCCTTCAGACAATCCTCTTCCAGAGGGTTAAAGCCTTCAGAGCCACGCAGATCCCACCCAAGGACCTGTGGGGCACAGTGAACAGACCCACCAGCTCCCCTCACTGATTCGGGGAAACTCCGATGTTTGCCTTAGTATCTTCCAGTTGCATTTTTCCCTCAAATTTCCCAGACTATCTCCTAAATAATACTGTAAACTCTTCCAGTGACTTCCTCTCCCCTGTCTGAGCTTCCCGCTGCTCTGCCACTGATGAGTGAAGTAATCTCTCAGATGAACTCCTGACCCTCAGTCCTTGTCTCAGTGACTGCTTATGTGAAGATCCCAAGCAACTTTGATGGAAATCTGAAGTTTTTTTCCTCCAATTTCCATATATTTCACTCATTCCAGGCTGATTCAATTCTCTTGTGCTCCCTTGTTTCCGTGCGTTGCAGCGTGTTCACCTCTGATCTTGGTACACAGGGCAGGAAGGTACATGAGCTGACGATTGGCATTGTTCCTCTAAAATCCCAACTCAGTAATTAATACCTATTAGGTGTCCATGGCAGGAAATGTTGTCTGTGGCAATATTTGCTTATTTATCTACTCAGTAGACGTTTAAGACCATGTCCTTTGCTCAAACCGCCTCAGGGTGCATGTACAATACAGAATCCTTTTAATTAAAATGCAGCTGCCGCATTAATAAAACATCAGATGGAGACTGCAGAAGACACAGCAGTTTGATGGCCCCACTTTTTTGTTAGATCAAATTTTTGTTTCCTTTAAATTTCCCTTCCTCTCTAGGCCTCTGATACTCTCCGAGAGACCTAATTGGAGCAGAGGAGCGTGACTACTCAAACCCTCAGGAAGTCCTACATTCACTCCAGGGAAATGAGGGGTGGGAAGAGAAGCACATTTTAGGAGTGATGCGGATGGCGTCAGGCAGCATGAAGAGAAAGAGCCCAAGGACAAACCGTCGGGGGCTTTTATTGCATGTTTCCTCTCTCTTTGTTGTGTTACTTTCTTCTCAACTATCATTTTCTTATCCTAGCATACAGAGAAGCTCTCCGTGTTCCAGCGAATCAGAACCCAGGATTTTAGCCAGGTCAGATCGCGCTTCAGGTACCTCTGCATCTGTCTTACTTATTCTTTGCTTCTTGGAGGCTTAGTTATTGCTGGGACAGAAATAACTGACCTCCACAACTTACGGGAGAAAAGATTATTTTGTCTCACAGTTTCGGAAGGTCTCACAATGTCCCTTCGCTGGGCTGTGGGCAAGGGTGGAAGCCCATGGCAGAGGCTGGAGATTTGCTCGAGTCATGGGATTCAGAAAGCCACATGAGACAGGACCAAGTCTATGTCTGGAGACATAGGTAGCCTCAGAGCTTTCCCAGAAAGAAACTGCAACAGTGTCACTTCTTCCTTCCTTTACTGAGTTCAGGTTGCCATTTGAGCTCCCCACACCCAGGATGAAGGTCTCTGTCTCATTTCCTCACCCACAAGTCAGTAACACACACCTAAAAGCTCTGCCCTGGGCTTCCCTCCAAACCTCAAGCTAACACCATCCCTCCAGCCCAAGCCCCAAGCATCTGCCCCTCCTAACTGGGCCTCGTGTTCCAATACCACATGGTTCCACAGTTATCCCACTACATCCAAATGTGTCAGGCTTTTGGGGGCCACTCTAGCACCAAATCATAGAAGATTTGGTAGAGTGATGTCGCAGTGCAATTGGCTACAAATGTCAGGCGCTCTTGGGGAGCACGGGGAAGGGTTATAGCATATCATTTTTTTCTTTCTTTCCTAGTTGGCTGTTGAAATCACTCCCTGAGTATCACAATGGGAGTACCCAAAACCTATAGTCATGGTCATGCAAGGGACAGGCCATTTCCCCTTCATCTGGTGATTGTATGCTTCCAAATTGAAGGATTTGTGTTTTCTGTTTAGAAAAATAGTATCTTTTTTTTTTGAGACAGGATCTCACCCTCTAATCCAAGCTGGTTATGAACGCATTATGTAGCCCAGGCAGGCCTCTAATCACACAGCAGTCCTCCTGTCTCAGCATCCTGAGTGCTGGGATTACTGGCATGGGTCACCACACCCAGCTTGTGTGATGCTGAGATATCGACTTCAGGGCCTTATGCTTGATAAGCAAGTTTTCTAACCAGTGAGCTATAGCCCCAACCCTAGAATAATAATATTTGTAACCACAGACTTGCAGCAATTTATTTCTGTGAAATAATTTGTATCCACCAGGTATTTCATGAGTGATTTTTGTTTTATGCATTTTTCATTCACAACCAATCCTTAATGTGGTTCTCTCTTTAATCCTGCTATACAGATTGATGGGGTAGTTTTCAAGTTCCTTTTGCATATATATTGTAAAACAAAGGTTCATATTCTCAAGTATAGTTGACACCTATGATAAGCAGTACTGCAGTTCCAGGCTGAGATTGCATATCAGTAGTATAGCATGCACTGGGCATGCCCATGGCCACACAGAGCAATTAACTGTACCCCAGTCGTATAATCACGAGATGTGTTAATTTAAAAGCAAAAATTAATTTTAAAGTAAAATCAGCTTTAAATGAATTAAAATGTAATGGAATTTAAATTTTATGCATTAGTCATACATATTAACTGTATTCCTTTTACTTATATCCATAATTAATATATCTTATTATTTTTATTTTAGGGTATGACTGACAAATAAATGATGCATATACATAAAGTGAAAAATATGCTGTTTTGAGATACATGTAGATTGAAAAATGATTATGGTAATTAGGATACTTAACATAGTCACCACATCATATAGTTACCATTTTCATTTTTGTGGTGAGAACACTTGAGATCTAGATTTTAGCATTTCATAAATATCGTATGTTATTTAGTAGACTCAACATAATGCATATTATGTCTTTTCTCAACTTATTTATTATGCAACTGAAAGTCTGTGCCCTTTAACCAACATGTACCCTTTCCTTGTGCCTCTAGCCCCTGGTAACCACCATTCCTCCTGTAATTACTCAGAACACAAGTAATTTTTACAGACTACATCACTGAGATCATCTGCTATTTGTCTTCCTGCATCTCGTTTATTTCACCTTAGCACAATTCCTTCCAAAAAGTTTCTCAATGCTCTAAAAGATCTCCCTTTGATAAGCTGAATATTATGCATACATATGTGGGTATGTGTAGAATTATATACATTGGTATACATAAAATGCAAATATGGGTTAAAAATTGTTGAGTATGCTTCAGATGAGAGGGTTTAAGGAATGACTTGCTCCACACTCTTTCTTAGGTAATGAAAGCTTTTACTTTTCTATTCTGTATTTCTAGGTAAAGACCTGTTATTCTTTAAACTTGGAGAAATCAGATAATGATAGCTTATTTGTTTATAAGGCTGTAATGTTCTCTTTTGTTTATGCACTTTAGGTGATCTGATTCTTCAAATTAACTTTTAATAATCCTTTGTATAATGACTTTCTAATGACTTCCCTTTCATTACTGGTCATGTTGACTTGTATCTGCTTGCTTTAATCCAGGTCTAGCTGAAAGTTCAACAATATAATTTTCTAAACAATTACTTTCGGTAATGTTTTCTATTTTTTCTAGATTGTACTTCATTTATTTCTGTTCTGGTGATCTTTTATTTATTTTTTCCAAAAGGCGAATTGTGTGTGTGCTTTAAAACATTGTTCAGGAGAGACTCAGTAGGTGTGACCAGAACTAACTACTCCCGTGGGTTAAATTCCATTCTGCTGTTTAGAAGCCACTGGGGAAGTTACTGGGAACCAAGCTTTACTCCGTGGGAGATGTAGTAAGAATTGAGTCACAGACATAGCCGTGACAGTGACCAAGGAGCAATTAGTGGTGGACCTGTATACAATGCTAGACATTGAGGCAGAAGGCCTTGTGGTGGCACCCAGACCAAAACAGCTCAACACAGAGCAGCTGAATTTCTCCACCAGTTCTCTCAGGCCTTGAAGGCACTAACCAGCCAAAGCTGCATATGACGAAGTTAGGACACCCAGGCAGCAGGCTGCAGAGAGGACCCAGAGACTTGACAAAGAAAGGAAGAAAGTGAACATGGACCTGAAGACCTGGGAGTATCAGATCCGCTTCAAGTGAAATGAGGCGGAAGATGAGGGGCAGAGCTCCAGGATGCTGGAGAAGGAGATGGCACTCCAGGCAGCCGGAGGACCGGCGGAGGCTGATTCACGAACAGATAACTGCAGGACTGGGAGCAGAGGCCAAGAGCAAAGGAAATCCCAAACCAAGACCAAAGTGGAAGGGTAAGACGGAGGGTGAGTCCC
Source organism: Ctenodactylus gundi (assembly GCA_004027205.1). Classification (NCBI taxonomy): domain Eukaryota; kingdom Metazoa; phylum Chordata; class Mammalia; order Rodentia; family Ctenodactylidae; genus Ctenodactylus; species Ctenodactylus gundi. Next base: position 412,984 of record PVKB01000695.1, read on the forward strand.
GAAGCTGCTACCGCAGAGAGGTCCTCCTCCAGAAAGGTTCCGGCTGCTACAGACGCATACGGGGTGTTTCCCCTTGTGCTTTCCAGCAGAAGGCCGAGTGCTGCTCTGGTGAAGTTCAGGACAGTCGCAGCCAGAGCTGGCTGTCCAGAATGAAGTGGGCCTAGTGGATGACCCTTTGAAGACTCCTGGTTGACAGGACAGCCCCTAGGTACCCAGATCTGTCAAGGGTTCAGGGCTGTGGGAAAGGGACTAAGAGAGCCTCTGTGTGCCCAAGCGCAAGCAGAGGCAGCCTGCTTGGCCCCAGGCTCTAGGCCTCCCAGCACTCAGCCCTTTTTCATACACAGCTCCAACAAACTTTGGCAAAAACAACAAAACAAAACAAGACAAAACAAACAGAAACTGGTACTCAGAAGCCTAAAACAACATTCCAGAGGGCCAAGGCTGTCCCTCTTTAGTTCAAGAGTCACAGCCAGGTGCTGGCTGCCACCCGCGGCCTGTCTCAGAAAAAAACTCTTGCCAGCTGTCACTCTATTGCGCAACTATGATCAGCGCGACACCAAGTGAGCAGACAGATAGGGACAGCCGCGACAGCACCTGCACTATGAAGGTAACTCCAGCACCGAAAGCCGCCTCCTCCTCGTGAGGGTCGCGTAGGATGAGAACTACACCCAGAGCCACAGCTGGTAATATGTTTCAATGCTGATGTTTTGTGCTATACATTTCCCTTTCAGAACCACTTTTGCTGCACCGCAAGCATTTTGACATGTTGTAACTTCACTTTCATCATGCCAAGATATTTTTTTTTAGATTTTCCTTGCTTTTTGTCAGTACATACTCGTGATACACAATGATCACATTGAACTTGGGAATCTTGTGAGTGTACGTATTGTGCCAACTATACATACCCTCCCCACCCCCCCTTACGACCCTAATTCCCCGTGAGTCCCAACATCCCGCCCACTTGAGTGTCTTACTTATTCATATTCCACATTTCTCACACTAGAGGAACCGTGTGATATTTAACCTTCTAAGGCTGATTCATTTCACTAAGCAGAATGGTCTCAAGTTGTGTCCCTTTTCCTACAAATGATTTTAATTTTTTTCTTTGACTTATTGTTAAGGAATGTGCTAACATGTATTTGCAAACTTTCCATTTTTCCTTCCCTTATGTAATTTATATGCTTCCTTTCCATCATTGTGTTTATACAAGAAAGTTAATATGATTTCAGTCTTTTTAAGCCTGGTAAGGGCTGTTGTATTGTCTAGTATGTACTCTCTTCTTCAAAAATATTGTTCGTTTATAAAGTTTATTTATCTACCACTGTTTGGTTGGGATGCTTTGTATATCTCTACTCTACAACCCCTTGGTAAGCCCAGGTTGGTTTCTGAGAGTCCCAGATTGCTGTAATTTAATTGAGATTGTATCATTAGCTATTTTTCACCAGATGTTACTTACAACTCTACCGTGCTCTCAGGTCTGGCCTTGTACAACATTCCCTTCTCGCAGTTTCGTCTTGGTTCCCCGGGTCCAGATCTAGTGACTCTTGGCTTTCACGGAGCTGACCTTTTCACATCTTCCCCAAACACAGGCCCAGCCGGGACTCAGAACAACTGTCTCCAGTCTAAACCGCATGCCTGGATACCTCTTGGTTGATCCACACATACTCAGACAGAATTTCTCGAAGTTTGCTCTTTCTCTTTCTCCATGTCCGCTTGTTGAGGCAGTTCTACTAGTCACTAATTTTATTTCCATAGAAAATATAACAGTTGGCTTCTTCTACAGACAAGGTTTGTACTTCAAAGAAATATTTTTTCTGGAAAAAAGGAATATTGCATTATAAATCTGTCACATAAAAGTGATTTCCTATTTCTGTCTTAACTTGGATGCATCTGAGCAAGAAATATTACCTTTTTTCTCCATACAGTGTTCTCTAACTGTCCTGTTTGTATGTTTAATGAATATATTTAATGGCAAAGCCGGGGACAGGGTGAAAAATAGGGATGGTGGTGTTGGGTGATGATGCTCCTAGAGAAAGTGAAGTCCTATGGGGTGTGCTGGTGGCGCCATGCCCCGTTCTTTGCTGGGGAAGTGTGATATGGAACCTCGTAGCACTGACTCATCTTCAGAGCTTGTTCTATTACCTGGTTCACACGCTTTCTTCAGCCTGTTGTGGATGTGCTGTCTCCAATGCCACCCAACACATGGTATTGGACTGAGCTTCAGTGCGAACCAGCTGCTTCAGCTTAGAGACTCATTATCTAACCCACAACTTGGTTTTCCCTGCCTTTCTTACATTTAAATTCACTGTCACCTCAGTTAGTCTCTTGGTCTTTTGGTGGTGGCTTCTGTGAACTGGCGTGACTTGCGTGTGCAGCTATGTCTGTCGCACTGACTGGATGACGGAACACTACGCATTTACACTTGGACGTAACAGCCCCAAACGTTCCTACAGCCACAAATCTAGAATGCGCTGTCTTAGTGTCTGAGCGTTGGACAATTTTTTTTTTTTAAATTAAGCCTCATCTTCCTCATGGAGGAGTGGAATCTACTGGATAACCAGTGGGAAGCTCTCTGCTGGAAGTGGACACTGGGTGCCTTCTTTCTCTCAGTGACAGTTCACTGTAAGCATCATGGTCTGATCTATGGTCAAATGGAATCTTCTGTAACCTTCTCATGTAATTTTGGCTTATTTTTAGATAAAATGGAAGGTAATGGTATAAATCAATGGACATATTATCTTTGTTATCCAACTCATGGCCCAAGGGAATTAAGATAGAATTTTAAAATCGCAGGTAGGAAATGTAGCGCTGACAAAAACAGCTGGAACATATGTCAAAAATCGGGTTTTGATTATTTTCTTAGTATTTCTCATAGGTTGGAATTAATAATTACTGAAGTAATAAGTTTAAGCAAACTTGGAAAAGTTCAGCTACTTAAATGCTGTTGATTTCGTCTTACAGATATCTCCAATATTGTAAAGCCCATAACTCTTCAGAAACTTGAGTCATGAGTGGGTTTCTGCAGAGGTGCAATGACTGATTTCAAAATGATTAACTTTCATTGAGAAAGTTTGTCTCTTGTGTTTGTCGTCTATGTGTGACTTATGGCATTTGGTTTATCCTGATAGCCTTGCCATCTTTCATTCGTGTCTAGCCTCCTTTAATAACTAATAAAACAAGTAGAGCATACAATACACACACACATATTGAAAAAAACATACATAAAGAAAAAGTGTGTATAGATCTATATATAATACATGGGTATCACTCTCAGTATCCAAAGTGAAGCCTCTTATAATTCATTATAGTACATAATTATAATTCATTATAATTCACATAGTATATAATTACATGTAATCAATAATTATAACTAACAATATTTGACAATAGAATTTATAGACCTTCATTATCTCTTAACAACTGGCTTTAAAGTGCTCTTAGCTACTCATTCGTGACCAATTAAATGCCACGCTTTTTGCTTTTAGAAAGCCACATGGTGGCCTCCCTTCCCCAGGGCTTTGCTTTTGTTATTTCCTCGGTCTGGAATTGTATCTCTCTGTGTTCCAAGGCATGGCTACCTGTCGCTTGCTCATGCATCTGCATTTATCTTTCCCCTTCGGGAAAGATGTCTTGATGTGGGAATACAGCTGGTGCACGGTTCCTTTTTACATAAAGCCCTTGATTCAAATCAGAAATAAGGTCCTGACTCAAATCAGAAGAGGGAGTTATTTATGAGATACGCAATCAGAAAGAATGGGGCCAATCATTCTACTACAAGTGAATGGAAAGAGCCACTGCCATTGAGGACGATGATAGCCCCTGGCTAATAGTCAGATCTGGAAGGAAAGGCCATTGGCTAAACGATGGGAATCTTCTAGAGTCAGATAAATGAGTCAAAGGCATCTATTAGAAACAATATTGTCTAGTAAAATACTAGAATCTGTGATTAACTTGTCTAAATATATTTACTATATGTCAATCATTTGTGTAAATTCTCTTAAATATTCCCTTGTAAGTATGTATTCTTGCTTTCTTTTGATTATAAAAACCTTAAAATATCTGTGTCCATGAGATAGTTTCACAATCTGCCGGAGTGGACACTCGCTGTGCTTCTGATCCAGACCCCTGGTCAGCTTTTTATGTCATGCTGGCCGTGATACCCTGATGTGTGCCTCTCTAGTCCACAAGCATCTGTGAAGTCTCTTCAAGCTCCACAGACAAGTTGAGCTACATGTCTTTAAAAACATTTTTACAGCAATTTATACAGTTTATGTACCTCTGAACTGAAGCATTCTCATACTCAACTTTCTGTCTTCCATGTATTCTTACTTAAAAATCTTTAAAAATATTTCTTGAATCAAATAGATTTCAGTCGAATTTCTCTACTGGTTTTCTTAGTAACAGAAATCATCTGTGATGGGTTTGTTATTCAGTAGTTAGGACCAAAGAAACACAGTTCATAGTTTTAAAACTACATTACTGCTTCAATTTATTGGCAATATTACAATTTATGGACTTGGCTAACAAACACTATAAATCTTATCAACACGCCCTACAACCTGCTCCACAGGAGCAAAATTCTTCCATTGTGCATAAAATTCAAGGGACATAAATGTGGCAGCTGACCACACTTCAAGCTTTAAAATAGACCTTTTGGAAGGAACTTCTTGCTGTTAAGACCAGCTGGACTAAATGTTGGTTCTGTCCCTAACAATGGCTTATTAAAGGAGTCACATCATTCTCCTTGGCAATGTCTAAAGAGGCAAACAGTGCCCCTGTAGAGACACTAAGGCCTGTGAACAACAATGGCAGAACTGGTTTTTCAAGAAAGATTAATACCTTTGGTGGCAGGTAGACCTGATCTTGACTCTTTGTTCTTTCTCATGTGAATGAATAAACTTGGGAAAACCTGGGAGGCCTTATGTCTCTCTGTGACTCCAAAAACTTCAACCACTGGACCTTGTAGCCTACGGTGGTCATGGTTTTATGACTCAGCATAAGCCAAGTGCCAGAAACAAATAAATCCCAAGGCTCAGATGCTTAAAAGACAAGAACTTGCCAGGAACTTGGTTTATTTTTTATTTGACAGTTCAGGAAAGATGTCAGCCCTTTGAGGAGTTTGTCACAGATCAGAGTTAATAGCTGCTTTGCTGTCTTCACCAAGTGGCTCCTAAGATCCCCTGGAAATCACGCCAGAGTCAATTGTAATTGGAAAGTCAAAGGGAGTGTACCGTGCTAGGTTTATCACAGTCCACCAAAAAATAACTCAAATAATGTCCTCTCCCATTGTCACTGGAGAGATTAGTCTTGTGGCCACACTTAACTGCAGAGGAGGCTGAAAAATGCAAATAGAGCTGTGTGTACCAAAATTGCAGGGCAGTTATAATAGGACCTAGACCTCCAGCAGCTGGCAATCTGGCTGAAGGTAATTTACTGTGTATTACCTATGTACAATAATGAAATTACAGACGACACAGAGGTACTTCTGGATCATGCACTTGTTTTACGGCCGGGTCACTTCATATGTAGTGGTACTGAGGACCGAGTGCAGAGCCTCTGCACTGAGCTCCATCCAGAGCTTTCCATTTTATTTTTATTTGGAGACAGAGCCTCACTAAATTGTTAAGTCGCCTCGGCTGATCTTGACCTATGATCTTTCTGCTTCAGCCTCCTAGAGCTCTGAGATTATAGGCTGGCATCACCAGGCCTGGCCAATAAATTATTTTCTTAAGTTCATGAAAGGTCAGGATGATGCAATATCCATATCCATTATCTAATCATTACAACAACGTCTTTTCTTTGTAGCATTGTTTAAAGATGAAACGGTGTGGCTAAGCCAGTCGGCTGCTACTCACTGATCATCCGGCTCCAGTTCCATGCCACAGAGCAGGGAGGTGTCCCCTGAGCTTCCCTTGCAGACATCATGGCCGTGCATGAATTCTAGCTGCAAGAGTGAGAGTGTGAGAACACGGGTCGGTGTGGGAGCTGGCAATGGGAAGAGTGGCCTGTGCCACTCCTTCATTTCCGCCGTGACTACATGACGAGGACCTCAAAGGCTCAGGAGGAAACAACACAGGAGAAGGAACCAGGACATCCGAGCCACCACAGAGAAAACGGCACTTCAGAAATGAATAAAAGCAAAATTCCCTTCTATTATGTAAAAAAGTAACATTTTGAGGTTCATTGGAATAAATAGCATTGCCAAAACACATGGAGTGCCTAATCAAAGTTACAATGCATCACTAGCAATAAGTCAGCTATATTGAACCAATACTTAGTTACAATAGCGTAGTTGTATATTAGGGATGTCAGCGAGACAATAATATATTTGAAAATACTTGAACCCTTACCTGATCATTCATCAAGATGTTAATTATTGTAATTCCCGTTGTCGTGTATTCTGTGTCTCCCCACATGGCTCTACGTTCAACCTAAAATCAGTGTTTTGTTGTCAGAAATCCTTTTCCAATGCTTTCTTCCTCGGAAATGTAAATGCAAATGTTTCTTTTATGAAGTGACTTTGTTTGTGACTTTAATTTAATATTTCAAAATAAAAAAGGGAAGAATTTACAGTGCTTCGTGCTGCTCTAGAATTAGGGTCATATCTGTGAGCAAAGAGACAAACCTCTGTTTTTCCTTATTTTCCCATCTATATCCTACTTTTTATTGACAGAAGTAGAGATTAATTAAAGACTCACAAATCCAATTACTTAGATACAAGAGCGGAGAGAGACACCGCCATGTCCCGTGTGCTCTTTCGTGCTCGCGGTCGTCAATCTTGCCTTCATTTCAACAACTCAGCCCTTTTGGAATGTGGTTCAAAGCAACAAACAATAGAATTTCCCATTTTAGTTTATGAAACAACACTAATTTAGGAGAATCTGTAACACCTATAAAAATTAATAAGTAATAAAATTAGGGTATTGGATTTTAAAGTCGACTTGACTGACTTTGTGAAGAGCATCTGGATTGCAATTATTTGTTTTGTTTCATCATTCACCGCAGTGGGGGTTTCTGTGAGATGAATTCTAAATGAAAAGTCAGCGGAAATGAGTCGTTCCGTGCGCATCTGCTGGGCGTTGCTCCTGCATGGTAATTCAGATCCTGGTGATGATGGTGGTATTCACCAGGCCTGGGACCGGAGGCCAGCCAAGGAGTGGTACACTGAGTGAAGGACCAGGCTCTTTCTTAATTGATTTGCCCCTGTCAGAATTCTACCTTATTGCTCTCATTCAAAGCATTGGTGCTACTCAGGCTGTCCTTCCATCTTACACCTTTTTTATTAGGGGGCTGACTCTAGAAACTCCCCATTCTGTCATGATTCTTAAGACCCCATATGCGCTATGACCACTAACAGGCAGCGACTATGGCCGGTCGATGTCCCGCTACTCAACATCACTGTTCCTGGGGTTCACGGGTTGACTTGCTCTCCCATCTCAAGCTTCCGGTGCTCCCAGCAAGCTCAGCTTCGGCGATGTGTACCCCGTGGAAGTTGCCCTCCACCTCAGTGCGGAACCAAGTAGCTTCTCCCGAGAACCCGACCGGGAAAGCACGGCGGGCGTCACCGGAACTCGGTGCTCCTGTCTTTTGATGCCATCTCTTCTTTCAAAACTCTTCAAGGCCTCCTCGGCCACAGGGGCTGCTTCTCAGAACCCGCGTGATTTTCTTCTCTAAATACCCAGCGTCACCGATATGCACATCGATTCGTACACACTTTATCCCACATTTACCTTTTTTTAAAAAAGCAAACAACAACAACACTAGTAGGAAAGTAGAAATATGGAGACGTGCAACTTCTAACACACAGGAAAACTTTTAATTTTAAAATATTTTACCAACTTTTAAAAAATATCTACTGTGAAAGTCGCATTTCGGAAGATCCTTAATAATCATTAAAGTTTCTACTTTTAGTGGGGTGAACTTCGAAATTTATTTTTCCCCTAAGTTTGAAACAGGTGCTTCTTTGCTTAGACACTTTATTACTCAATTGTGTTTGGTGTGACCCACGCTGCAGTCACCGAGCAAAACGTTTCCTATTCATTTACTCACTTAAGCTTCTCAAGTAGCTTGTGAATAAGTACCTAGTTTAGTTCCATTTTATGCACAATAAACCTAGGTCACCAAGTATGATTTGAGGTGCAAATGGACTAGGAACCCACCTTTTGGAAGGGAAGATGCTGAGGATTGAACCCAGGCCATGAGCACGCTGGAAAAACACTGCTACTAAGGAGCATTATCAGTCTTGACTCTTTCATTAGAGCCATATACATATATATTAGTATGTATTTATTAGATTATTATATGTAAATTATATATAAGTATACAGATATTATTATAACATGTATGATATATAATATACATTTCATAACAGAATAGAGAGAGAGAATATACATCATGTCCATGGACATGTTGTGCATGTATATGTGGTTATATGTAAAATATTAAGAGAGAATGCTGAAAAAATTAATAGGAGTTCATCAAGAATTACACCATGGATGATTTCCAATTGTCTGTTTTTTCTTAAACATGTGAAACATTAAAATAAGTAAAATAAATTACTTCCACGGGCCCAGTTCTCTTTTCAGAGTTCACTTCCTCCGGAAGCCGTGCTCCTTGGGTCACCTTCTTCCTTCCCTTTCTTCCCCTGTCCCTTCTGTTCACCAAGGAAAGCTGAAAATCTGCATTCTAATTAACTCATCACATATTTCTTGCACTGACTAATTGCTTAAAATCAATTAGCCACTTGAAAAAAAAAGTCCATGTTGTGGCTGAAAGTGTCATCTTGGCATTGTAGCACATACTCTTTCCAACAGAAATTACAAGCTATTTCGAAAGAGAATTATGTGTTTAAAAGCAAATGATTTGGGGCAAAGTAAGAAGGAATTACAAGTTCGGGTTTAAGTAATATTTATGGTACTTAAATAAGCATATTTCAAATACAACACACTTCTTTCATGTACATAACGCTTTTATAATCGTTTAATGACAGCCCTGTGCCTTCTCTTTGCCTTTCTTAGGCGAATTACTCACCTGAGGATGACATGATGGATAACAGGCAGAGCCGGGATGACAGGCCTCTCCACTGCTGGCAAGTCTTCCTTTTTATTTATAACAAAGCATTTTTTCGTCATATTAAAAGTGCTTGTCCTGGGCTAACTTTGACACACAGGATGTAAAGACACCAAGCAAGAGACACTCTAATGGCCCAATAAGATAAATAGTATCCGCTAACCTTATCACAACTTGAAGTACGTGGTTACATATCCATACAGGTGGCCCACTGGACAAATTTTCCTTTGGTATCTAGAGCTGTCCTTTCTCATAAGACTGAGACAAGACTGCGAATGAGTGAGGCCTTTACTTTCACAAAGGCAGATACAGTCGCTCCAAATTCTTCAATTCGTTATTACATTATTGAATGGTTGGGATACTTGTACCGTTAACCAATGTGTAAACATTATCACTATTTTAATTTAGCCACCATTATCTAGCATTTCTGTCTTCTTTTGGGGCCCCAAATTTTTACCCATCATTGAGACTAACTAATGTCGGGGGACCTACATTATCTTTGGAAAGTAGAATTCTCCTTAACAGTAGTTCTTGAGAAGGGCTGATGACTCATCAGGCCTCCGACTCATTGCAGTTCCCCAGACCTGGTTATTTCTAGTTGTGTTTAATTATCTCTGTAAAAAGAAGGTTCTTTCTGCTTGAAGTTTGTGACATTATAGAATCTTAGGTTTAGTTTTTTAGATTACTTTTATTGAAATGGTCTCTTTGAATGAAGTCCATCTACACCTAAGTTTGAATTTATTTTTTTTTAATTTGCCATTGGCCAACCATGAGCTATTGTTATTTATCTGTGAAAATCTTGGTATTCTGTTTCCGTGCAGAACCAGCGAACATTTTTGGTAGAAGTCTACAGCTCTTACTACATTATGAAACCTATAAGATGACCTGAGTTCACGTTATGAAGTGACTTTTCAGAGTTGTGTCCATGAAATTGACGTCATTCTCCTTTTAAAATCTCTACTTTCTCTACCAATCTAAAATGAATACTCAGGTACCAAGATTGGACTGAAAATGCTGCAAGATGTTTGCGGACCAAACAAGTTGAATGCATGACAAGCTTAATCAGAGTGTGTGTAACCTCTTTAATCACTTAAAGAAGGTACCTGTAGTTAGGAATTAAGGACTTGCAGATATAGGATATATTTTTTTTAAAAATTTAGCTAGATGTTCAGAAAGAAATATTATAAGCAAATTCCTGCAAAAGATCCTAAATATATCATAAAATTGGGCTACCACTATTTCTGAGAATACAGAATTATAACTATCATACAGCAAGAAAGGGCTTTGGTGGTTGGCAAATCTGGGAATTATTCTTGAATGTATGTTCTATAACCCGTGTAAACTTGGGGAAGTCCTTTCAGTTAGTGCCTGGATTCTCCAGGTCCTTGACTAATTAACTGTCTCCTAAACATAAGATATTTTCCCAACGGGTTTCAATAATTAAATTTCCATTTCTCTAATGATCTAATATTTCCTAAGAAAAGAATGCAGCGTCACTGCAAGGCCTTTTCGCTCCACATTGCTTGTGAGCACTCCGAATGTTAGGCATTATTTGAGTCATCTTGGTGTCCTTAATCACAAGCAAACGAGCCCAGGTAAGAATTCATTACCAGTCCACTATTCAGTCATTGATTTGAAGTGACTCACTGGAAATCAGAAACAAAAAGTGGAGAGTCATCCTTGGAGATTCCCTTATAGGGGGGATGCTGTGTGGACTACTTCACAACCTCATCGTGTGTGGAGAGAAATGTTATGAACAGTGCAGAGAATCAAGATACCTCGGGACAGGACAACTCTCTATATACCAGATGCTTACAAAAATGTGTTTCTGCTAGAATCTAAAGAGAAGAGATCAGTTCTGGCTACCATAGGGACTGGGGACCAGAAAAGAAAGCATCGGTCGTTGGTCTCTTATGATGTCCTTACCAGAGATGACAGCAACAGCGAACTCCCAACAAGGAGAGTGAGGGAACACAGTGTGGACAGACAAGCTTGTGTGCTGTCTGTTCAGATGTGTGCTGCATTCTTCTGAGCAGGGGATACTTACGTAATTTTTCTATTTTGTTTTTAGGAACATTTTTACTTTGTATAAGTTGTCAAGGACATTGAGATAATCTTGTCATGTTATTTCATTACTTTCTTGTAATGTATTCAGATTCTCTAGTGGTTGCATATTTTTTTTATTCCAGATACTAGCAACCCGATTTATGTGTACCGTTTTGGTCAATGTAATTAGAAGGTAGTTTCATTGCTTTTTATAAAGAATCAAATTTTGCTTTTATTTTATTGCTTTTTTCTCTATTTTCTATTTCATTGTTTTCCACAATTATTACCTTTGTAATATTTATTTTAATTTTTATGTTCATTTTTGCCCTAATTTTGAACCTTGAATCACTATTTTGTGACTTAATATTTTGTGAATAAAAGCATTCAAAATTATAAAATTTCTTTTAAAATTCCTGTTGAGGAAGCATAACTCAGTGGTTAAGGGCCGCTGCCTAGCAAGTATGGAGCTGTGGGTTCAATTCTCTACATAAACAAGCCACAGGAAACATCTGTATAAAATAAACGAATAAATAGAAAATAAAAGGCCTGCACCACTGGGCTTGCCTCAATTATAAAAAGGAAATGATATACACATACAAACCTAATAACCCAACTTTGTTATCTTTTACTCTCATGATTACTTTTAAATATTTAATAACTTCCTATATGATTTCTTACATTGCCTATATGTTATTTAGAGCTATGATGTTTCATTTCCAAACTTCTGGCAAATTTCCACATTCTTGTTATATATTCCTATTTTAATTATATTTTAATCAAAGAACGTGCGTTTTAACATACTCTGTATGGTATGGTTTTAATTCTTTTCAATTCAGTCTTTTCAACAACAGGAACAAAACCTGAGAAGTGCATTTTAGGAAATTTGTATATCATAAGCTGTATTTAGGGAAATCTAGATGACTCTCTTAGTTACTTTTTTTCCTTTTCGGGGCACAATACCTGATACAGCTTTTTAAAAATGAAAGGTTTATTTTAGCTGACCATTTCAGGAATCTTCACTCCATTGACAGGTAGCTGGCAATGAGTGACGGGATCTGGCAGAGACCCGTTGCCTAGGGCACGACAAGAGGAAGGATCAGGGCTGGGGGAGAGAGGTGGGAGCGAGAGAACAGCCTTGCAGGCCGTAACTGCAGTGATCAGCCACAGCCTTGGTGACCCACCACAACCTCAACGTCCATCACTTTCAGCCAGACCCAGGCTTCTAACAGCAAGGAAAATCCCTAGACACTCCACGGCCTCGAAATAAACGAGGCTGTGTGAGAGTATTTCAGATCCCAACTGCAACAAAGCCACATGCCAACCGTTTACCATATCCTCTTTAACCATTCCTCTATGGATGGGCAAGAAGGTTGTTTCCAGGATCGGACTATTACAAATTGTGTTGCTATAAACATGGATACGCATGTGTCCTTTGGTATGTTGACTTCATTTCCTCTGAGAACATGCCCGTGAGGGCGGTAGCTGAATCGAATAGAATTTCCGTTCTCAGCTCCAGACTGCTTTCCATAATGGCTGTGCCAGATTGCCTTCCCACCAGCAGTGGAGCAGAGTTCCTTTTTTTCCTCACCCTCCCCAACAATTGCTGTTTTGTAGTTCTTGATGTAGGCCGTTCTCACTGGTGTGAGGCGAAACCTCAACATCATTTTTATTCGCGGTCCCTTCATAGCCAGTGATGATGAACACTTTTTCATACGCTTGTTGGCCGTTTGTACTTCTTCTATGAAGTTTCTTTACATTTCAGCTGCCCCTTCTTGATGGGATCATTTATTTTAGGGGTTTTTATGTTTTCAGTTCCATGTATATTCTAGATATTGATCTTTGTCTGAAGTGTTATGGGTGAATATCTTTCCCCACTCTGTGAGTTATCTTGTCAGCTTGCTGATTATTTCTTTTGCTGTGGAAAATCTTCTTAATTTAATGTAGTCCTATTTGTTGATTCTTGCAGAGATTTCTTGTGCAGTTGGTGATCTCTTCAAAAAATCCCTATGTCTTCTAGGGTTTTACCTATTTTGTCTTCCTGTAAGTTCAGTGTTTCTGTTTTTATGCCCAGTTCTTTAATCCATCTTGATCTGGTTTTAGTGTGTGGAGTTGGATGTGGGTCTGGTTTAATTCTCCTGCATGTGGAGATCCAGTTTTCCTAGTGCCACTTGTTGAAGATGCTGTCCTTTCTTCAGTGGATTGTTTGGGCCCCTTTGTCAAAGATCATGTGACTAAAGGTGTTTGGGTTTGTTTCAGTATACTCGATTCTGTTCCACTGGTCCTCCAGTCTGTTCTTAGACGAGTATCACGTAGATTTAATCACTGTTGCTTTGCAGTACTTTTTGAAGTCTCAGATTATGATTCCTCCATCTCTGTTCTTGTTACTCAGAATTTCTTTAGAGGTTCTGGGTGATTTCCAGCTCCATATAAATTTTAAGTTTTTTTTTTCTAGTTCTGTGAAGAATATAGTGGGTGTTTTGGTTGGTATTGCATTGAATCTGTAGAGTAGCTTTGGGAGTATGGCCATTTTGACAATATTAGTTCTTCCTGTCCAAGAACATGGGATATCTTTCCATTTTCTAAAATCCTCCTCAATCTCTTTCTTCAGGGGTTTGTAGTTTTCTTTGTATAGGTCTTTCACCTCTTTGGTGAAGTTTATTCCTAAGTATTTTATTTTATTTTTTGCTAATATGAAGGGGGTTGTTTCCTTGATTACTTCTTTGAATTCATTATTGGTGCACAGGAATGCTATTGCTTTGGGGGTTTTGATTTTAGAACCTGCTACTTCACTGAATTTATTTACTATTTCTTAGAGACCTTTGGTGCAATTTTCTGGGTCTTCTATGTATAGTATCATGTCATCTGCAAATATGGATATCTTTACTTACTCCTTCCTGATGTATATTATTTTTTTAGCTCACCTGGAAGAAAGCACCTAGGAAAGGAACAGAAAGCCACACCATCACACTGCTGAGTCCCTGCCGTTACGGCCTCCCTCTCTGCTGGGTGTTGCTTCTGCTTCGGTTTGCTTTATTAAAAAATGACCCAGATTAGTAGGTAACTATACAAATTGAAAGAATGGGTATTTGCATGCTCACCGGGATGGCTAACTTTAACAGTTTGCCTCTTTCAACTTAAAATAATTTAAGTTAAATATATTTTAGTAAAATGCTTTATACACAACGGAAGTTTAACTTTGTTGTCTTTCTTTGGGTCAATCTCAGCTGAAATTGGTCTGGAGCGTCCCCATCCTGGCTTTCAGGTTTTAGCATTATTATGTATCTTATGAATAAGAACATTTAAGGGATGTGCATTTTATGCAGTGTTTTCAAATTTATGCAAATATCACACCACATACATATGTCCTGCCACTAGCTTTATCCAGTTGATATTATTTTAACATGATTGGACATGTAGATTATACCTTGTCTGGTTTAGTCATTTTTAGCATCTAGAGGGTGATCAATGACACTTTTTTTATATATTTTATAATAAAGAAAAAAAGTTAAGTATGTCTCTGACTTTGCTAGAATAGTGCTGTGCTGACTGTCTTTATGCAAAACTTCTTCTCTTAAAATGAATTACCAGGTGATTAAAGAGCCCCTTCGGTTTCCACTGGTGTGACAAGATTGCTCCTTAAAGTGGTTGTGATGAAGTAAACCTGATTTCCTGTTTCCCAGTGTTCTTACTAATAATTGACAGTTCCGATTACTTCATGTATCCCATAGGTCAATAATGTCAATATGTTTTATCGACAATAGTAAGCAAATGGAATTTTTTAAAAGCATAATGTAATTTACCTATCAGTATGGAATCACAAACGGCTTATTGAAAAGTAAACAAAAGTTTTGTGTGTTACGTTAGAAATCGGTAAGTGTTAAGAAGAAAAGTAAGTCCAGACAAAACAGTAGGAAAAGCCAGCGAGATGTGAGATGGCAAATTTAAAATAGGTGTGAGGAGAAGCTCTCACGTGAAAAGTGACAGACAAGCAGAGACTGGCCGACTCCACAGGGACTCGGGGCACATCACCCCTCCACCCAGGATCCAGATGGTTGGCAAAGGGTGCATCAGTTGGAGGGAGCGGGAGGGTTCCTGGATTTTTGTTTTGTTTGAGCTGCTGTTTCTGTGAGGGAGACAAGATGTAGCTGGAAAAGACAAAAATAAAATAAAACCAAAGGAATATATCTTGGGTCTTACCCATCGCTGTCGGGATGTGGTTTCCAACAGAATGCAATAGAGATCCACCGGAGAACATTAAGCCCAGGGGTGACAGAATTTCACTGGCAGTTGGAAAGGACACCAAAGCTCTATTGGGAGCTTATAAGGAGTGTGAGTGTGGGCAAACCATGCCAAGTGGGAGGGCCGATGAAGGAAACAGGCTGAGAAACCCGTGGGATGACAGAGACGGTGACGAAACGGCGGCGATGTAATGCTTACCTTCTGCCAGCAAATCGGTATTGGCTGGTTTCTCATTGTTTTGTTAATTGTATTTTTTAGTTATAAGTAAAATTATTTCTGTCTGCAGCTAAATTTTATATTCCCTATAATCTACAAACATGATTAAACATGATCATATATATATATATATATATATATATGTATATATATATATATATATATATATATATATACATATATATATATATATATATATATATATTAGATAATTTTCTTTATCTTCACCCAGACATTTTGTTCACCTAAGCATTATCTCTGAGAAACAAGGATTATCTTCTCGCTGGTGTATGAAGTAAGTGCATTTCCTGCATTTCCCTTCTATTATACCACGTAGCAAGATTTTTTTTTTTTTTCCTGTAGGTAATCTTGAAGTTCTATGGTTTGCCTCGCCCCTCCCTTCCTTGATCTCGTGACTTTCTCCTGCTCCTCCTCCTCTTCCACTTCGTCAGCCTTTTTCTGAAGTCCTACTGACTGTTGAGGGTCACATCCTAAATCACGAGTAATTCTTATTTCATTGTATGTGGTGAGTGGTGAAAAATGTAACACCGTGGTTTAGAAAGTTAGAATTTCAGAGAGTCAGAGAGATAGGCAAGCTCTCCCTTGTGTAGATGCACAATGCAGCCTGTGTGTCCTCCAGCACAGGCTCCAGAGAAAGTGACTGGGTAGCACTGGAGTATCAGAGGATGTTTGCTTCGGTTCAATGGTTCGGATATGACATTACAATGCAGAAGTGGTAGGAAAGACCGAGAGATTCTAGGGAGAAGTTAAAAGAAAAGATGCCAGCCCAGAATCTTCGTCTATCAGTGAACGTGTCAAGTGACATGGCGATACCTTTCAAACATCAGATGTTATGAGAATATCCTTAAGTGGACCTGGCGGTCCCGTTAAAACCTGATTGGAATTCCATGCCCAGCTTTGTAACAAGAGTGAGAGTCAGGACTGAGCCTTCAGACGTGATTTCAGATGGTCTCGGAACTCTGCATGTGCTGCGCTGGTAGCGTGCTCTGTGCCTGTGTCCCCAAAGTCAGCAATTCTCACTCTACCTTGGTAATAAAGTGATATTGAGATTGATGAAGAGATCAACGGAAAATCGTTTATGTGAAAGAAAGGAGGGAAAGCACAAGGAAGAAAAAAGCAGAAACGTAAATCACGTAGATTGAAAAATAAGATGCCGTTACTGACGGTTCTAAGTTATCTAATCACCAACTTGGCCGGGTTAAAAGTTTCTAAAAAGAATGTTGGGTCACGGGAATGCTGTCCTCGTTAGTAGCTTAACCCACCGATGGTCACAGCTGAATATGGCATTGGAAGGTGGGGCCCAGTGGGAGGAGGTGAGTTTTGGGGACCATAACCTCGGAAGATGCACGTCTCTGTAGTCCCCTTCCCCTGTCGCTGCTTTCCAGCTGCCGCAGAGTCAGCATAAATCCCTTTACCAGGCCCGTCAGCCTCACCTGAGACCTGCAGCAAAGGGACCTGAGGACCATGGACTGAAACTCCAACAACATCACCCAAATAAACTACTTCCTCAAGCTCTATATGTCAGGTACTTCGTCCTAGACGAAAAGAAAAGAAAAGAGAACAAAGGAAAAGAGAAGAAAAGAAAAGCTACCAATACACTGACACACAAACAGGCAGTCAGGAAATAGGTCCAAAATTAGTGGGTCTTGAGGGCATTTTATGTGAGGAAACCCATCAGCTAAAATGTGAAAGACACATTGCCTATAGAAACTAGGGCAGACGCTCTCCAACTGTGAGAAATCTGTTACCGTGGTGATGCTGAAGACAGCACGATCCATAGCGACCGCTTCAGTGTGGCCAAAGACGAGGACCTTGCCAGGAACGGGTCCAAGGGACATTTCATGGTTTCTGTGGGTGGTGAGCGGTGGTTAGAGACTGGCAATGCCAGCGTTTCTGGTGCTTATCTTTATTCTGCCTGCCATTTCACATTGGCTGATGGTAAAAGAAAAGAGAAATCAGGAACTCATACATTTTATGGCTGTCTTAACACCAAGATAGGTGGTCAATATCCATTAATCCAATCATTACTTAGTTGAAAGTCTCCACTTTCACTAAATTATCTTGACATTTCTTTTGTCAATTAATTGACTGAAAATAGGTAAACATCTTCTGTTGCTATGGCAACATCAAACTTCCCTGGTATGTCTGTCTTTATAGTAGGCTTTTAACCAGAAAAGTGTCTGTCCTTCAAATGCATCCTTCGTTCTCACGACCATCTTCTTATGCCCAGTTTTTCTGACATTTCCACATGATCTTTAGAATTAGCTTTTCAGTCTGCACTGAAACAGCCACAGTCATTCTCACAGAGATTTGGTGAATCTGTTAAAGATCTAGGGGTGTTATGTCATCTTAATACTAAGTTTTCAGATCATAACCGGAGAGGTTTTGTTCTTTATTTTTATTTTACTTCCATTATTCCAAAATGTTTTATAGTGAAAACTATAAACTGAAAAGTGCACAAGCTTGGCATTTGCTTTGCTTGTTTTATGTTTGGGTTTAATTTCGAGTGGCCTTGTTTACTGAATTGCCAGGCTTCTTGGGATCAGTGTTTGTTGGGCATAAGTTTTGATCTTCTCCCTGAGATCCTGTTCTGCAACCCTACAATGCTCTTTGGCAAAGTCAACCATCTTGTTGCTTCTCGTAGAAAGTGAATAGAAGCTCTTCAAATTCTTTTCATATAACCTGACCAAATTTAGAGGTCTCAGCTCCTGTTTTACGGACCAACATTTTTGAATCTTTTTTTTTAATAGGAAAACAAGAACTGAGTACCGATTACTAATCCAATATCCCATCCTATCCTCTCAAGGAAACTATTACGCATGCTGTGGTTTGAATGTGGAGTGGCTCCCAAGGCCTCGTGTATTTAGATGTAGTGTTCTGTGGAACAACTTGCTGTTGGGTGGTGGGGTTTGGCTGAAAGTGCATATGCTTTGGGTTTTACATGGACGGATTGTATCAACTTGTTGAGATTTTGGTAGAGGGAGGGTGTCCAGGGCAGAGCTTTCAGGTGTGGTTGATTGACGTCTGGGCCAGGAAGTGTGCAAGGCGCACTCTGAATGTGGAGGGTCCCACTGTCAGCTAAATAAAGGAGAAAAGGAAAAACATTGTTATGGCTTCTTCCTGGGAAAGCCCTGGGCTTTGCCTATGTCTTCAGATAGTCCTCTCTTCAGTTGGCTCCTTTTTCTCCTGGTTTCTCTCTGCAATGCCGTGAGCAGCTCTCCATCCTGTGCCATGCAATTCCACTGTTGCTGGCTGCCTGTGAACCAACTGTGTGAGACCACTTGAAACTGTGAGCCAAATAAATCTTTCCTACTTTAAGTTGTGGACTTGGGAATTTTGCCGGTTTTGTCTCGGCAATGAATATAGCTGGCCTGAGTTGTAATGTTCAGTGTATTAACTCTCAATAACCTCTCCATTTATTTCATTTGGGTTTTATTTTTTCTTACCATCTTATTTTTGCATTTAAAATCTTTTAATACTTGACCAGAAGTTAATGATTTTGTAGGGATAGTTTTCATTATCAACTTCTTAACCATATTGATGGACACAAAATATCTAATGATTTTATTTTTCTTTGAATTGGTGAATCCATCTCATATAACTTAGGTCGCTTGTTAACTTTTGCTTGAGAATATCAGAATCTGTTCGACTTGTGGTGGAGAAAGGAGAGATTGTCTCTATAGAGAACTGGACATCTGTTACTAGGTGTCTTCATGAAAAAGAAAGGTAATTGTGCTATATGAAGCAAAAATTAGCCATTATCTCGTCCAGTGAAAAGACATGAAGTATGTAGCTGCCTTCAAGAACAAGAGAGCCCTTTGGTTGTATCATACAGAATAGGACATATCCCCATCACACAAAAATGGAATGTTGTTAGCGAAACATGTGAAGGCCTATGGAGTGAAAAGCAATGTTCTAAAATATCTGGTCATAAGTATAGTTTTCTGCCCCGTTAATCTTGGATTTGTGACTTGTTTGCCCAGTACCGTGCAATCCAAAGCTACACGTGGTCTTCCTAGGTGGAGTCTCCGACAACAAGTGCTGTCCATTCTCTCGATTTCCTCTGCTGAAACAACTATAGGGTTATACAGATGGCTGCTTCCTTGTCAGCTTCTGTTGCAGGCTGAGGGTGGTACTGGCCTGAAGAGAGCCCCGTCAATGTCTAGGAGTTGCCAAACACTTTCAAGAAGCAAATCTCTGTTGTTTCATCACCCTGAACATTTAGCAGCTGTTAACTGCTCTAGGATCATGAACCCCGCAGAGGCTACTGCAAAGAGAGAGAGTTATCTCTGGAGAATTTGCATTCTTTGCCTCATTCTTTGCAACTGCACAACTCTATAGATAGAGAAACTTGGGTTCAGACAGGTTAAATAACTCTCCCAGTAGCATGTACCCACTAATTATGGAGGAATTGTCTCCTGGTAACTGTGTTTGTAAAACCATACCATACCACATGTTCTAGATTATTTTGCCTTCATTATTTGAACAGTTCAAACTTCTAGGTACTAAAATCATTTTTATATTGACAGAAAACATCCTTCTAGATATAATATTTCCCCACACGACCCCAAAGCATCAAACACAAAGCCACCCTATTTTTACTGCAAATTGAATCTCTTGGAATGTTATCTGGTACACTTCATTTAGCAGCAATTAAATTTTTCATAGGTTTGCATTAAATAATGTATTAATGAACAGTGTTATAAATGTTCTGTCATTATGATCTGCAATTAAAATGTCCCAGAGAGTCTTGCACTAATGATAATAGCTAAATTACTGACACCTTTAGAATCTCTGTGTATTTCAAATACTTGGGCCTGGTATGGAAATTCAGTTCGGTCAATATTAACTCCAGCTGTCACAAGATGCTAAGTTCCTCATGAATAAGCATTGTTCAATTTATCCCCAAATATATTTTAAACACCTGTTTTCAAGTCAAAATAGAAATCTATTTTCACGCTTCCCAGTAAATGTACAAGCATATTGATGGATGCTAGGTTTTATTTTCTTGAATCAATTTGGCCCCATAGCATTCATATACTGGGTTATGATAGCTAAAATACAGGGGTGATTTTGGAATATTCATTTGACATTGGGTAATCACTGGCCCTAAATTATCCCTTTCATAGAGCTAACATTCTCTGAGATATGCACATATCCAAAAGATAATATTTACACATGAAATTTGTAGAATAATTTTCACGATTAAAAGCGCTTTCAAAGCAGTTCTAAGAAACATGTTGGTGGACTGAGGGGTTCGGCTCAGAGGTCGATGTTCATTTTCATTGCCCAGCAGCAAATAAAACCAAACTAAAAAGTCAAAACTAAAATCACAAGAAAATAGAACAAAGGATAAGTGAGACACAGTACTGACATTTAACATTATCGGTTCACTTAAACTTCATGATGTTACCAGGGAGGTATAGGCACCATTATCATCAATTAGAGCTGAGACACAGGGTGCACTAGGCACAAGACAGAGCTTCCTTCTGGGTCCTCATGGTCCCTCTCAGAAAACCTTGCCAAGATGAGCTCAAAGTGATCTGCACTCACTGTGACCATTTGGGTATGGACTCTCTCATAAACCAAATTTGTTTAAGGCTTCGTTGGAATTAAACTTAAATGTGTGAAATTTAAATTTATGAAAGAATAATAAAAATGGAAATTGGTAGTATAATATTGGCAGCTTGTAAATTTGCACATTTTCTGCCTGCGGGGGACAACTCATGGCCTGAGGTAAGTCAAATCCTGGGAATTTACCATCTTGTGATTGGGGGCTGGTACAGGCCCATTTTTAATGAAGAGTTGATCTTAATACAATCCAACCATGCTAACTCACCATCCCTTCTGCTGTGGTTTAGATGTGAAGTGTCCCCCAACAACACTGTATTTTTGGATGTAGGGGGATAACTAGAAATGTGTGCTGTTGGCAGTTGAGGCCTGGTTGGCAGGGGCAGATGCTTATGGATTGACATGGAAAAAGTTTGTCTATTTGTTGAGATTGGGAACTCCCAGCACAAGTGCTTGACTTGTGGCCCGGAAGTGGGGAGGGGGGGAGCGGGGGCAGCCGCCCGGGGTGTGGCTAGTAGAATGGACTGCTGGGACTAAGTAAAGGAAGAAAGAGGAAACGCTGTTACGGCACGCACTTGGGAAGCTCTGGCCCCGCCTCACTCTCCAGACGTCTGTACTGTTCCCCATTTAGTTGGTTCCTGCCTCATTTGGCTTCTGTCCACAACCCCGTCAGCCACTCTCCAGACTTCACTGTGTGCATTCCTCCTTGCCACCTGCCAATGAATGGCTGTGTGAGACTTTCTGAAACTGTGAGCTAAAATAAATCTTCCCTCTGTTAAGTTGTGGGTGTCGAGCATTTTGTCACAGCGGGGAGAAAGTAACTGAGATACTTTCCACCAACCTGTATTTATGGGGGAAAAGACCACTCAGTGAGATGACTGAGTTTGCCCATTATGGAGGTTCCATAGGTTTACCATGCTGATATGAGAAGAGATTGTAAACGTGCCTTGTTTGTTTGTTTGCTTTTGCTTTTTGGTCTGTAGTTAGGGAACTTTTTTGTTCTTTTTCCAGTCAGAGTGACTCACAGGGCCTTGTAATTCGGGATGGTTATTGGAATATTGCCAACAGCAAGCAGATCTCCTATTGAGTAAAGGATAAATGAAGATGCCATCTTACATTTTTTTTCTTAGAAGGTGCCCAGGAGGAACTCAGCCCTAGGGCATTGTTAGGAAATGCCCTTTTTGGAAATGGATTCCTACTCCACTTTGAAGCTGTTCCCTGCTTAAGTTAGTAAAAACCCACATGGTCGCATTAACTAGGTAGGAGAAGGAACGTGGCAGGAGTTGGCGGAGTCCACTCCAAGATAAATAATTCTAACATACTGCTGAGTTACAATAAAGGATTAATTGCCTGCTTTCTGGTTGTTATTAGCCAGGCTAGATGTCCACCTTCAATGCAAGGGTGCCCAAACACCTTGAGGATGTGGAATGGAATGTGGTGGGTTGAACTGTTGACAAACATTATATAATGTTCTCTTGTTTGTAAAGACTTTACGTAAAACAATTCCTCTTGGGTTTCCATGGTTCTTGCCCATGAGTTTTTGTGTTCTTACACACCTAATACATTTTTAGGCTTGTCTTCTATATCATCTTTACTAATTATGCCCTGGGTTCTCATTGTTACCCCCTTTTTAAAAATTCCTGGAGTTTTTGAGTTTACTGGCTGGATCTTCTGTACTGCCCACGCCACGATTCTGGCCACACCCAACACGATCACTGTCACTGCATTCCCATGTTGAGTGGTGCTAGTCCACCTGAAATCACATCTGGGGGAGTTTGCAGCTTTCCAAATGATGGTAGCAAGAGCATCAGAGGCAATGGTACCAGCTGTATTCTCTGAGTGCTACCACGGTCGCTGGTTCTGTTATCACAACAGTCGTCGTTTGCTGGGTGCTTATTGTAGGCCTCACAATTGTGACCAGGTGAAGCTTTTGTAGGTTAAATAATTGCCGACATGTGCTCGAATCTAGTTTTCTGCATCATGAACTCTTAATCTTGGACCACTCAACAAAACGACTTAAGATTACAAGTCCTATGATTATAAATTATGGATACAATCATAAGTCCGTTTATCTACTCCGAGAGTCTTAACTTTTCTCTACTCAAAACACTATGAACCTCTGCTAAATCTCTCAGGCTGTTACGAGGTTAGGTTGAAATCCTAATAGTTGAAAGAGGTCCCACCCTGGACAAATGATAACGTATTTGTGTCCTCACTCAAGGAAATATGAATCACGTGAGCCACTCTATTTAAGAAAGGAGACTGTTCTTGTAAAAAAATATAATTACTAGACATAAAAATCTACACACGAAAATGGACATGGGCCTGCACACACATATTTATTGAACAACATGAGTCAACTAAAATATAGTGAAGAAAATGAACCCAAAGGCTGAAGTCCTGGTGGCAGTGTTCCTGGTGGTGACCCCAGAAGCTCTGACACTATAGTGATGCCTGTGTCATGATTTCTATAAAAATTGTGAGCTGCTATGCCAGCCTCACCCACCTGCTTCCACATCAGAATGCTCAGATATATCTTATAAGTTCTTTATCATTGCCTAGAACTAATGGCGACTTTCTGTGCAATTTCTCTTGATTATACTTCTGGGTGAAAAAAAATTCCAGAATTGTCTATTAAATTTACACATGGCCATAAGGGTGAAATTTTAAATTATCCTTCAAACAGTTTATGATTAAGGTATAAATCTCTTTATCTTGTGTTGTGGCATTTCAACATTCATTGGTTTCTTGTCTCAGGAGTCAAGTTTACAAGCACGTGGTGTGAGGTCCACCTTAGGACAGAGTGTTTCAAGCATTGAGAATGACAGACATCAAGATTTTGAATGGAATTGTAGGTAAGTGTCTGAAACAGGCATCAAGCAGTAAGATAGAACGTCTTGCTATACTGTCACTGGATTAATCTTTTCTTTCTTTCTTTCTTTCTTTCTTTCTTTCTTTCTTTCTTTCTTTCTTTTTTTTGAGACAGGGACTCACTCTGTAACCAAGGGTGGTCATGAACTCACTGGTGTAGCCCAGGCTAGCCTTGGACTCACAGTAATTCTCCTGTCTCAGCCTTCTGAATGCTGAGATTATAGGGGTAGGCCACCACGCCCAGCTTTATGTGGTGCTGGGGGAATTAACTTAGGGCCTTGCACTTACAAGGCAAGCATTTTGACCACTGTGCCATTCCTCCAGCGCCTATATCCATTGATTTTAAATGTTTTCCTTTGTCCTGGTGTTGTTCTAGTATGTGTATACTCAAGAGAGAAAACAAACTATTTTAACTTTCCAATTCTATCATATTAGAGAATGTTTTTGCAATTGCTAATAGATTTCTTCAAAACATGGCAGCTTGAAATAATTGCAGCATGGATTTGAGACAGTGGCCTGTAACGTGAAAGGGTTGGCAGGCAAAGCTCACTTCTGCTTGACTCAGAATCATCTGCGAGACTCAGAGGCTGCTGCCAAGGGAAACGTCAGTTATAAGCCTCACACCTGATGCATTCTGGAGAAGGCTTGCAAAGAGAATGTTAATCAGAAAGTCAACATGTGTCTTCTTCGTGTGGGTTGGGTTTCCACCTAACACTCACGCTGGATTTCCAAGACAGTCATTCTGAAGGATTCCTAATCAGCCACAGGATGCTTCACTCTTTATGGTCAAATCTCAAACTCCTTCCCATCACTTGACATCTGTCAGACTCCAGATAGGACCATGTTCCAGTGGAGACGATATTCATCGCGTTACTAAGAGAGAAGTAAACCGATATCCTATCATAGAAAGTCACCCAAAAATGAGATGGAGTGGCAACACTGCCTAGAGAACTGTTACCAGGAAAATAATATCTGGTATCCAGGATTTTTTTAAAAGTTTAATGGTTGTTAGGATGAACGGAAAAAGCAAATGAGAAAGGGAAGTTTGCAAAAAGAATTATTTATAGTGTACATCTGGTAAGCTGTAAATAAACTCCTGAGGCCCCTAATTCCCATACCAGGTAAATTATTCATTTCTGAAACTGCTGATACCTTTATGATATGTATTCTGCTTTCTGCCCCAGATACAAATGCCTCCTTTTTTGTTATTGCTGGATCACCCTAAAAGTAGTGTCTCTTACTCGTGGCCTCCAGCTCTTCAGCTGCAATTTCTTGCTCAGCAATTCCTCTGAGGGGAGGATTTTTGGATAGAGTAATAAAAAGAGATCATCCCAACTATTTAAATTATCTCTGTCTTGCTTTACGGCTGATACAACAAGGTCCAAGTTTATAGATAGATAGATAGATAGATAGATAGATAGATAGATAGATTATGATAAACTGATTTACTCTACACTTACAACACGCTTCCTCTTCTTGTCTGCGATTGACGTTTGCTTTAACTAAATCCCAAGGAGAAGGAAGCTAGCACCACGACTCGCAGCCCGCCTCACACCTATCTCAGCAGTGGAAAGACCTCCTCGCCTTTAGGGGATGAGAGGACACACGTGCAGGTGCTCGTGTGGCCTTGCTGGCTTCCTTTCCTTTCTTACCTTCTTCTTTTTCCTTCAGTGTCGTCAGTTCCATCACAGCAAGCTAGCTGTCTGCTTGCCAAGGCTCTTTCCCTTCTGGACGCTGGACACCCGTGAACCGGGCTTCTGTACACCTGGGTGGAGTGGAGATCCCCTGCTGAAGTGCCTCTTGCGGCGCTCTCCACCGAGCAAATCTCACTGAAGCAGGGCTCGGGTTGCCTCCTTGACCTCCTCTTCAAGGGAAACCGCCTTCTCCAGCACTTCAACAGCACTTAGTTTGCCTGGCTTTGGCTTGGGGGAAGGTAGGTCCATTGATCAAACATTTATAGGGTCTGAGGACAGGACCCGTCGCTTGTTCAATATGCAGTTTGTGAGCAGCGGCATCTTCTCACACTGGGAGCTTTGTGGGCCTGTTCATTTGTTCTTGTCATAAGGAACATGAGCATTCGTGAAATTTAAAATATCCAAAAAACAACAGTTTGTGCAGAAAAATCTCTTCCGCTCTCTCCTTTTCCCCTCCCTACCTCCTTGTCTTTCTCTGCCTTTCCCCTAGAGGAAAATAAAGCCAACACTCGCTTTACATCTGGCAAGTCCACTTTCTAATAGTGCTTGTTTTCAGCATGGTGTGTCCTGTGTACATTTGGCCGGAAGCCCAGGTCACTCTTGTAATACAGACAATGGCTTATAAACTGTGTGGTTTTTAAACAATTGTTCAAAATTAGCTTAAATGAATAATCCTCACAATCTCTTCAGAATCGGAGGAAACCAAAAGTAAATGACATTTGAGGTTGTTTATTCGATGCCAACCAATTCCATGCAGATGCCAGGAAGGCCCAGAGTAAGCCCACAACAGCATAAAAGCTCTCAGGTGATGGTAGGCACTCAGGGAATGCTGACTGAATGGGTGTGTCAAAGAGTGGATGATGCCTACAGATTGCCTAAGATTTAACAAATCTGTATTTCAAATATGAGAAATTTTCTGGGCCCTAGGTTGAAATGCATGGGAGGTAGGTCTTAGTTGTTTGCTTACGTGTGTTAAGTTTAGTTCTTCCAGTAAACCCATTAAAACTTAAAACAAAAAACAAAATGAAAGGGGGGGTAGGGTGGGGAGGAAGGGGGTAGGGGGAGGGACAAAAGGAGAGTGGGAAAGTCCTTGTCACCTTGACAAGATACGTATGTGCACAAAATGCTAAACTTCATGGTAAACCTTAAATTTTGCACTTATACATATCAATAAAATGGGGAAAAACATTAAAACCACACAAGGAGCGTGAGCATTTGTGAAATTGAAAATTTCCTAAAAACAACAGTTCGTGAAGAAAAATCTAAATGTAACTTGGTAAATTCCTGAATACTAGGAAAATAGATTTCGGGTAGCATCAGAAAGTTGGACAAGCCATATGGCGTTGTAAATTTGTTTGGGATTAGACTCAGCAGTGTGATACCAGATTCTGCCCTTTCTACTCTGGTGTTGAAACACAAGGTATGGCTTTCTTATTAAAATTGAATACAGTTTGGAGTAATCAGCATAAAGTCCTATCAAAGTTTTTAAAAAGTCATGAGGAGTACATCTGGAGAATTGTTAGTATAACTTATTTTGATAAGAATGTAAATCAGTATCTTTAATTTTAACCCTACTAACTTAATGCACTGCACTGAGTTAGTCACTTTTCAACCACTGGTACAAAATAACTAATATCCACAAATTTTTTAAAAAGATAGATTTTCTCTGGATTATGGTTTTAAGGAGTTCAGTTCAGAGCTGGCTGGCTGGCTCCGAGGCAGAAGCACCATGGTAGAAGGGGAAGCACCAACTGCCATCTGTGGTAGACTGGAAGCAGGGAGACAAAGGGGAAGGAGGCAAGGACAAAAACTGTCTTCTGGGTCACATATCTCATGACATGACACTTTTCTTCTTCTTCTTCTTCTTCTTCTTCTTCTTTGTTATTTCTGACAAGGTTCCAGTTTTACTTGAAACTTTTGGGAGACATTTTAGATATCAACCTTCACAAGCATCAAAATTCTCCTTACTTACCCCGAGTCACGGTCTAGTAATCTTATTGTCTGTATATACCTTTTATGTTTTTACTGTTGTTTTAGTACACTTTCAGTTATGACTGAAAATATATTTCATAAATGTTCAAAAATCAATCCAGGTCAATTTCTCTCATTGAGACACATACATGCTGGTATGTAAGTTTCTACCTTGAGAGGGCAGCAGTAGCAGGAAGATGGGTTTCCACTGAATGTATACATAGCTCTTAATATTAGGTGAGCAAGTATGCCCTAAATGGTTTTGAACCCTAGATGCTTGACTCACATTTTCTGGTTTGACCATTACAATATTATGGTAACGTGATACCTTTTAATCCAAAGAAATCAGGATCTCAACGGTCAACTAATGCACTTAAAAGATATGGAAAACCAACATCAAACACAAGGTTTCAGCTTTCTTTCTTTTTCTACTATAACAGGATGCTCCATTTTAAAAAAGTCTATGACCTTTTTATTTCTGTTCAAACTGTAATCTGTCTGTGATTTTATCCACTAACTTCAGACTAGAATCATACCGAGTAAATAATGAAATCAGCTTTTGGATCCCAACACATTTAAAAGAGATAAGTCTTTATATAATCAGATCAAAACCGATGTACACAAAGTTCACATTTTAAACCCTATTTGGTTCTTTAAAAGTCACAGTGAAAAGATAAATTAATCCGCTTATGTTCTCTGAGCTGTCAGAGTGCTTAAAGTATCATTATCTTCCCACAGAAAGCTGTTCCATGGTGGAGAGTTAACTTTATTACAGTTCTAAAAGTTATCATGTGTTCTGCCTGACACTAGCAGGAAATCTGTCACCTTGTATTTAAATACGTGGATCTTTACCCTCATTTTATAGATGAGGAAGTCTACACACAAATGACATCATTTCCCAAGGTCACACTGTTGAGAAGTACAGGTCTCTATGGACTCCAAGTCCTCCTTGCCCCAAGCCAATGTTTGCTAAATGTACAGGATAACCCCCATTTAGACACGACTGTGATTGTCTCTGGACGGTACTTTTGGATTCTATGAGTAATCTTGTTTTTCTTCAAAAAATTAAAACACACATAAAAAAGAAGAGCTCTGCTACAGAGTTCTGTAACAGCTTTAGGATAAAGGGAAGTGCAATTTTCCACTTATGAAATGCTTGCTATTGTTTGGAGTTCTATTTATGTACTTGAACTTTCTACTATATGCCCTAAATATTCTTATGTTGAAGACCTAATCCTCACACGTCTAATGGAAACTTTATTTAGTGATGAGGTCCTTAGTGGTATTACCAGAGAGGATGCTAGTGTAATAGGAGAGCTGCCACAAGAGGAGCGCCTTGGGGACACAGGTGCATGTCAGAAGGGTCCCAGGTGACTACGAAGGCAGGAGTGCCTTTATAAGCCACAGCAACAGCCATCTGAAAATCACCACAAGCTAGGAGACAGGTGTGGCACGGTTTCTACCTCACAGCCCTCTGAGGGTGTCAGCCTGCTGACACTTTGCTCCCCAACTTTCAGTCTTCTGAACCATACCCCAGTGATTTGCTGTGGTTTAGACACCCCACTATGGGTTACTTTGTTGATCACAGATTCTGTAAATCAAGTAAAAACAAGTAAAGATACTATGTGTCAAGATTCAGAATATACTAGACTTCCTTTAAAGATTGGAAATAATCTCCTTTTTCAAATCACAGATGTGGACTATGTTAATGTCTTGTTCTGCTTCTGAATAGATAGGAGCACCCTTAAAACACCAGCATTGATTTTGCCCTCTCTACTGCCCAGAGTCGTAACAGGGACTCTGTTCCTCAACCACAGCGACCACTCCCAAGCAAGGAAGACTTCACAAAATCAGCTGAGAAGGAGCGGGCGTTAAGTTGACATTCAGCAATATGTCTGCTTTGAATTATTGATAGAAACCCACTAGATTAGTGCTTGCATGACTTGCATGACAGACATATGTTCTTTTGTTTTTCTGGGTTCAGAAAATGAGATTGCCTTCTTTTTGTCTCTCACCAAAACTTCAGAGATGTTCACCTGTTCTTATCTCCTTGCTTCCTCCACCAATATGCGATCATGGAAGAGAAAGAAATTCAGCAAACTGGAAAGGGGACAAGACACTTGCTCAGAATCAAATTTATGGTCAACACAGCAGCAAGAAATACCAGGGCTTGTTCTAGGGCGCATTCACCCTAGGCCATCGTGGCAGGGATAAGACAATGGGGTGCTCGATTGGTTGGCCCTGATGCCCACAGTCTTTAGGCAAGCAGCAGTGCATCAGGCAGACACTTATATAAGTCTTGATAAGGCCATGTCGTGAAGAATGTTTAAGGACCAGTTGTGGGCTAGTGAGCTATCCAGCTGGATGGCATCTTCTGATTGTGTGTTTGATTACGTGGTGAATGTCTTCCTGCCTACGTCTAGTCTCTTGGAGGGTAGACATCAGTCCTATGTATGCTCGTGTGATATCCTGAACGACAATCACCTGACAAAATTGACACTAAATATGTTTGTGATAAGTGAATGGGTGGATGAAAAGGTAAATGATCGAAAAATCAACCACTTATGTTTTCTTTTTCCTGATAAGCATCTGTGAAATTATTTGTTATGAGTTTTGCACACAGGACAAGCACTTTCAGTGTTTTTGTTGGTTTTGAACACAAAGTAGGGAAAGTACCACTTTACTTACTTAGCCGTGTTTGGTAATAGATAGTTTCTCTGTTTCATAAGTTGTTTTTCTAAATTCTAAAATAAATCCAGTAATTTAAAATTTTATAGTAAGGCAACCTGAAGAGACAACATTGTTCAAATGACTTCTGTGCTATAGAAAATTAGGTAATAACACAATATAATGAGGATGCTGTCACTGTGCCCAAGGCATTACAGTTGAGCTGGTGTGGTAGAGAAACGGGAGTTCAGATTAATAACAATGTAAAGCGAACACCTAAGGATGCCTCTAGGGCCTGTGTCTGTTAGAGATGATTTGGACATAAGGAATTAGCTGACCTCATATCCCTGGGGAGGAGCCGCTGGAAGGGGCCTTTCAGGATTTGTAGACATCTTAGGTAATTGGAGTGAGTAGTGATTTTTGGGCAGTAAAAACACAAGTCTATGATTTTTTTCAACTTGAAGGAAAAATTATGCTGCCACCAGTTTCCAGTTTTCATTTTCCTGATTCTGCCAAATAGTATCATTGCCGTAGACCATGATCGAACACATTTGTTTATTTCCATGGATCTAGGAGAAGCCTGGGGGAATCGACAGCAAAACAACTTTTGATCATTAAAATTCAGAGCAATGATATGGGCAGAGTGACAGATCAGAACAACGAAATATACTGGAAGAGATTAATGAAAAAGAAGGGTGTAAGGAGAGATGGTATGATCGAGAGAGAGAGAGAGGCAGAGAGAGAGAGAGAGGCAGAGAGAGAGAGAGAGAGAGAGAGAGGGGGGGGGGCTAAGAAAATGGGGAGAGCTGAGAGCTGACGCTTGCAGGGCCTTGGCAGGAGCAGCTGAGATATGGGGTGAACCCAGGGGTGACCTTCCCCACGGCAACCAATCAAGCCTCACTTTCCCCTCTGCATTACAGGGGCTGGGAGCGAAGGAACGCTCCACGTAGCTGACGGGCCTGAGAAGTCTCTATTAATAGGCAACTCTGCTTCCCTGCCACCTGCCCGGTGGTTTCATTTTGTATTTGCCTCCCCGGGGGAGAGAAAACAAAAGCATCTGCCTACTAAAGATGAAATCGGGGAAGGAGAGAGGCAGCCTGGACGGGTGCCACTGCCGTAAGGGGCACCGGTGGGCAACGGCATAGGCGAGGGAAAGCTGGCAGAAGTTAAACTGCATCGGATGACCTAGGATTTCATATCCAGGAAGACAGGTCAGGAGCTTGATGGAGGTGGAACAATGGAAAAAACACAGTGTGAACTTTGCGTGCGTGCTATGCATCTTGGTGTAGAGGAAGATGGTTGAAACAACTTATCGCATCCAGAACTTGCTGCTGCTGAGGAGGCAGGAAGGTTCCAAGGCTAGCATGCTGAGATGGATAGTGGAATGGGAGAAGCGGAGGCCGAGTGATCTGTTTGCTGATTTCTCTTCTTCCAGTGGGCGGCGCGGCGCGGCTCTCAGGCTGGCCTTGTACTTCCCGCTCATCCCGAATCCTGCGAACTCCCTGGTTTTAGAGGAAAGTATTAGTAACGGTTGGCAAGTTGCAGCAAGAGCCCTGCTCTGATAAGATCAGAGCATCTCAAGTAATTCTCATGTCACTGGGACCTTTCAGTTGCTGACACATAATCTGGCTATCCATCTGCATCACGTGCTGCTTTACCAAGGAGGGCCATTTCTTCAGTCGGACACAGGGCCTTCAGTGCTGGTTGCAGACACGATCATTTGAGAATTCAGCTTTCTTCTGCTTGCCTTTATGATTAACACTACGTGTGTTTCCACTATAGGCAGAGCCCAGCCTACATCTTTTAGGCTGAAGCCTAAAGAGAAAATGACAATATAGCTTTTATGCCATGTCCCTTTGCCTGAGTTTTCCAAATACACCATCCCACACAGAAATGGAAAGCCATCCCAGTGTCCACCTGGGTTCTTGCTTAGTACCACTGCCTTCTGGAGTGGGCTTTTTTATAGCTGTTTAATTATTAATTGTTCTGCCACTTCAAGAGCACAGATCTGGAATCAGGCAACATTAGAGTCTCATCTGTCTAGAAATATTGCAGTTGATTCTGCAGAAAGGCTGGGAGGTGAGCAGGGTAGAGACAGATGTGCTGGAGGCGGTGCCTAACAATCGCTCCTCTTCCCTTTGTGATTCAGCCGCTCGAGTGAGCTCCATCACGTTCAGGAGGCCTTCCTGAGTTGCTCTGTCCAGATTGTCTCTGCACCTCCACATTCCATGTCCACTTCCTGTCTACCTTGTGCATTTCAAGCCTCACACCGGGGGGGTGATCCTTTAACTTTTTCATATGGGTATCTGATATCACTAAAATGATTGCTAAAATCCAGTGGCATGCAACTTACCTTGTGTTATCGACTTATTCTCATCCTCGGAGTCTATGAAGACCTCAAGTGAATATTAGAGTAGCTTAAAACTTACAGGGTCAAATTTATATCCTATGCCATATATCAGCTTTTAAGTTGTGTGAGGTATTAAGTGCCCCACTACATTAATCTCTGTGATAAAGATAGTAGCCTCTGTGGATAGCTAACGTCAGCTTGCTGACTAACCGCATAATTATGTTGGTAATAAACAGATTTGTCTTAAGGGAATACTCACATGGGAGAAAAGTTTCTGTTAATACATTCATTTTAGTGATACCAATGCATGATTGCATTAAGGTACCTAAATCATTTTATTATTGATTTACACGTGCATGCATAAACATATTTCACAAATTTTTAATGATGGGAAAATATTCAGCAAATAATATTAATTGAAAGTAGGAGCAAATAAAATACGTAGTGTGAGCTCAGCCCTGTATAATGTAGAATTACAAATTACAGACTAGAAAGAAAGTTATTAAATATTAACAGAGTCTGACTCTAAATGTGATTTTTAGATAAGATGTTTGAATATTTTCACATTCGTTAGCATTCTTTTCATCTA
This sequence comes from Ctenodactylus gundi, assembly GCA_004027205.1. Taxonomy (NCBI): domain Eukaryota; kingdom Metazoa; phylum Chordata; class Mammalia; order Rodentia; family Ctenodactylidae; genus Ctenodactylus; species Ctenodactylus gundi. Next base: position 446,288 of record PVKB01000695.1, read on the forward strand.
TATAATAAATGCCTATTACTTTTGTAATTAGAAGAACTCCAATTTTTGTTATATGAGTGCATATGTGGCAAGTTTGTTATACAAATAATTGATGAAATACAATATTTCACATAAAATTATTAAAATATTAACTTACAGTTCATCGTACATTGAATTAGACTGTTAAAGGCTGTTGTGTATTTCTGTTGTCCTATAATGTAATACACAAAGTACAGAGAAAACAGGAGTCAGCGCTCACCCCAATGAGTTCAACTGTCTGCATTTACAGTAATGGCAGACAAGACAAAGGAAGAGTAGAAATACAGTCGTTAGAATAGGGCTAACTCATGGAATATAGGCTTGTTGCATGCACAATGAACGTCAATCTTCATTCTGTAAATCTAAAGCGTCACTGATAGCAGACAGGTATTCTAACCTTTTATGAAATCAATACATGGTAAACACTGCAGATTTCTGATGCACCATTACTATCCCTGAGGTTTTGTGCAGGTCTTGAACTTACACATTGAAATAAAGAGTAGGACAACCGGGACGCACTTAATATTGAGGAACCTCTGTTACAAAGATGAGTTTCAGTCAACATCAAAAAGAAAAATTCAGTGGTCACGCTACACCAAACAATCGCTCAGGCTCTCTAAAATTCTAAACTTCCGTGAAGACATAGGCCTCCTTCACTGGTGTGACTCTGAACCTTGCCCTTCTATTATTCATTAACATTTTGATAATAAGGGGCAAGATCTTAGTTCTACAGTGCTGACATGTATAGTTTGTATTTTACAGAGCCTTGCAATTTCCAAGGTGCTACAAACTTGTTATCTTCCTGTGCCCACAAAAGGGCCCAGGTGAAGTGCAAATGGCAGATTTTAAGGTACATTTAGTGCTGGGGTAGTTTCAAAATTGAGGGCACCTTTGAAGCTTGAAAACAGAATTGTCAAAATAAGTTGCTTTGGGCACCTGTGCCTAAAGAGATCTCCTACGTTTATGGCACGAAGGCCAAGAGGGCTTCTGTTCCATTCATTGCTCATGTCCCACAATATTATTGGTATACTTGTGTGTTGTGCATGTACACATGATTATACTGAGCTTGAGAGTTGTATGTACATACACGTCGCATCGACATCACAATCCCTTCCCAGTCCTCTTCCTCTTCATCCTGCCCCCTCCCTCACCCTCTTGGCCTTCCAGCGTTTCACCCATTTCACCCCACGATTTGCTTGTTTTCTGTTGTTCTCATATCAAAGAAACGAAGTGATATTTAACCTTCTGAGTCTGAATCACTTCACTAAGCAGAATGGTCTCACCTTGTGTCACCTTCCCTACATATCTCTCTGCCTCCATGAAAGAGTCGTACTCCCTTGTGCACATATACCACATATTCTGTATTCATCCATCTATGGACAGATATTTTAGTGTTTTCCATAATTTAGTTAATGGTAGTTGTCCTGCTACTAGCATGGCATTAATCTCTGAAATAAAGATGACACCGTGAGTAATTTCATTTGCAAATAATTTGACAGATGCTTTGAAAGTGCTTTTGTGGTTTTAGGTCGATTATGAAAGCAAGTGGCATCAGGACTAAAATCTCTCTAGTAAATGTACCTTTAGAAAGTACTACCATTAGTAAGCATGGTGGCAGATATATGTAATCCCAGCACCTTGAAAGGCTGAGGCAGGAGAGTCACATGCTACTGTACAGATCAGGATGGTCAGTGGTTCAGTGAGTCTTCATGTCAACAGAAAAAAAATAAAACAAGAAGGGGCTGGGGTGTCTATGCGTCTTCTGGATCATGCCCACCGCTCTGCAATGAGCTCCCCATGGTGAAGTCCTCCCCAGGGAGTGGCTATCGTAGACTCCTTTGCTTCCCTGGCTCCTGCTTCAGTCCTTGGTTCACTATTACCAGGCAGGAAGCGTAATCATGACACGCGAACTTAAGCATGAAGCAGACACTACGTCAGACAGTAGAAGGAGAAGAAAAGATTCATACTTCTGGGCAAAGTTTTGCTCGGCTGAATTAACTCATGACAAAGACTTAACAATAAACCGTCCAGTTCACTCAGCCCCTGGTTTCAACTTTCATTCATGCCCCATGCCAAATTTCCTCTAATAAATGCAGAGTGTAACTTGAGTTCTCAAAAATTGAGGCAGTAGACTTAGTGGAGTCAAAGACACAGTCCCATCAACACCTACGTGGTAGGCTCTACCCAGACCAGCTCCGTCATCTTCAGTAACACTCGACCGCCATTAAGATAAATGGGAACTCTCAGCCTTGACCACCGGGGCGCTGTGTCTTCCATCTTGGATTTATCTTTGGAAAGCAGCCCGCGGTTCTAACGCACAGGTGCTCAGTGCCTCCACTTTGTCTGCCCTATCCTGACATTCCAGACTAGTTTGTAAGACTTTCATTTCTACTCTGCCATCCACATTGTCCTCCTAGTATAAAAAATAATCTTTTTACCTGTTGTCAAAGCATTACACTTGATACCTAAGATGATAGTAATCCATTCATAGCTAAGGAGACTCTTACATTTCCATAAGGAAGCATCATGTAACCAAGTTTTGAAATAAATATTTCAAAAACCATTATAAAGTGGAAGAATCTGATTCTGGCAAAGACTTTTCAAAGCCTCGCTTCAAACGCCTTCCTTTTTCTTTTCTACTCTCAGTCTTCTCATAATGTTAAAGACATTTCTAGGTCCACTGTTAGTTTGATTTATTTATTTTTACTCATTTAGATATATACATAAATCATATTTTAAACCTCATAACAACCTTCTTTAATTATAAATGCACCCAATTTTTTCCTCCATGAAGCTGAAAACTTGATGTTTATTGTATCTACTTCCTTTTTTATAATTATCCTTGAATTTATTATTCTGTAAATAGGAATGTCTATTTCAAAATCTGTTCTTTTTCCTGGATTTTTATCATTATCTACTCCTCTCTCTCTGAATTTCCATGGTGATTTCAACTAAATTATTTGTAATTCTTCACAGCAGATGAAATTTCCTTAACCTTTTCCTATGAGACATTACAAAGGATATTACTCACAGTGCTTAATTCCTTCCCACCTTTCTGATGATTTCACGCTTGGTGAGGTATTGCTAAGTGTTACAGAGAACTCATCAGGTGATACATAAACCCAACCTTATCCAGGAGAAGCAAAGCCCCCTGGGAGCTGTCTTGCTTCAGAATTACATCTGTCAAGATGCTTACAACATCATCTATATATTTCACATCTGGGTTTTGCTTCTTTTAGCACAGGCTTCAGGTTACTCTGGGATGCAGCCACTGACAGATGGGCTTGCATGCACAGAAACCATTTACTGTTTCTTTGACATCCCATAGGGGTTGGAGCTCCACTTTTCTTGAATTACTTATCAATCAGACACTATCCTACTTATTTGTTAATTATCATTATTTAATAATCACACTAATTGTGAGGGGTTTTTTTAGTGCTCTTCTACTTTGATGAACAAGTATAGCTCAATGCTACCATTTCCAAACTAAACTTGTAACATCCTGTTTGTGCACAGATTCTACAGTACTTGTTTCTCAGATCTTTTTCACTAAGTGTATATTATTTGTAGAAATACAGATTCTAATAGCAATAAAAATGCCTAGACACTCATGAATTCTTACCATCAGGACCTCACCTATTCCAGCCTAACATGACCTCTGGCCTGGGTTATTGTCCGGTATTCTAGGCTTTTCTTCTATCTCACTAGCAGAGTCATTCTTGTCACACCTTTGCTCTGCTATGTGCCTCAAATACTCAATCTCAGTAGAGAGTGTCAGCCATGCTGACTTGCTGATGGATTTCCACTACACTTAAGTCAATGGAGGGTCCATAGCAGGTGATGTGCGTGGAGTTAGGGGTGCGCACTCTTGTTGTCTCTAATCTGGGGTGGGCTGTGTTCTCAAAGATCACCGTTTCTGCCATGTGCTCCTTCTTCTATAGATCTGTTCGTCACTGAGCTCTGATACTTATTAATTCTTGCATCAGTCTTGACCTCTGGTGATAGCAGTAGCCTTATCATGTGTCTTGCCTTGAAATGGTTCAACATTTCTTACTTGATTCCTTGATTCTGTTTCCATCTCTGTCCCCAATCCCTTCCCTCATCAAGGTGAATTTGTCAAAATTATGCTGGATGTGTCCTGTGTCTTGCTAGAATTCTGCCTCATCAGCTAACACGAGATACCACATGAGAAAAAGACCCTCAACATGGAGTCTGCTTACTTTTTGATCTCCTGAAGGTGACATGGATTTATAAAAACGCTGAGCCACAAGTAGACTCTTCATTGTGCAAATTATCTTCAGATATACAGCAGGATGGAGTTCCATTTTAGGCCCAAATATTTGAATGAAGATGAGGTCACTGAAGTTCATGGTTATTGTAAAAATAAATGATCATAAATTCCGTAGCACATCAAGCTGCTTTTCATTGTTCTAGAAAGCTAACACAAATGAAAAAGAACTTAAATGTGTATTTACGAACACAAAGAAGCATAGACTACCAAGTGTCTATATGCTTCTTTAAAATAATCTGTTAAGTTGTATAGTTTTATTGGTAGATAGGATGTGACTTTGCAATGTCAATGGCACGCACCACCTTGATGAGTGTCTCAACTAAGTTGGGAAGGGATGCAGAGGGCAAATGTGTGGTCATGTCAGAAGTCAAGCAAGGGCAACCTGAATCTTCCTTTATTGCCCTGTACATAAGAATGACGATCCTTCTTTCATCCGAGTAAATGGCATCTCTTTTATTAAAACAAAACAAATCAAAATAAATCAAACAAAAACCTCCAAAGACTTCCATTTGGAAGGTTTCCTTCAAAGAGTTTGCCTACTTCCTGAAGAAGAAGCAAGGAGATTAGGTAGCAAAAAGAGACTAAAAGGGGAAACTGATGATTGTCACTAAAGGCAAGAACCAGTGTACCCTTTTCCATTCACTGGGCTGGAAAACATTCTCTAAAGGGGAGGAGAGACTGAGAGCATCTAGTGCCCGCACATATGGAAGTCCAAAGAACTATGGATATCTACATACACAGTACAACCAAACCAAAAACTAACGAACCAACCAAACAAACAAATAAAGGTGTACCTCAATTTCCCTTGGTCTTTATGCACAAGCTACACTCATGTGAACTAAATTCCATGCACCGGATTTCAAAGGTCATCATAAAAACTGACCACATCCAAAATTGTGGATCCAAATCACTGGGTAGTCCCTAGCCAGGTATCCACAGTAGAGAAACTGAACTGGAAGGTCTCTTCTGAGTAGCAGAAGTTTCTATTTCTTTGTCCTTGGTGTCTAAATAATCAAAACTTTCTTGTACCTTGTGTTCAACAGACAGAGATAGGGCAGCTGCCATTAACAACTTCTTTCTGAACATCTTATATCTTAATTTCAGTGTCATCATGAGGTTGAAATTCTAGTATGTGCAGGGAAATAACTATAAGGGCTAAGTATACATAAAGGACCTATAAACTCCTGTGTACTTTCATCATCAAGATATGTGACAGTATGTGTAGGAATAAATCATAATATCCTAATATCAATAAAATATTTTGATATACAAGCATTTAAACAAGATTTAAAGTCCAAAATGTTGGTGTGAAGGCCAAGAGACGTTTGTAATAGAGAATTCAGGGATTTCTAGAAAAGTGGAATGCCACTGGACTACAACCCAACAGGATGATGCTCAGAAAATTCCCCCCAAGAAAAAAATCACATCAAGTGAGCACCAGTGTGAACCTTGTTTAGACCAAGTCTGTGTCATCTCAGGTACCTCCTAACCAGGACTCTGGGAATATCCAGAGAAAGTGTGGCCATAAAGAAATTCATTGCAAAGGAAAACACTGTGACCTTCAAAATTCTGGATAGTCTTATGTGACCTGAATGCGATGTGGGCAATTTTGCAAAATAATGAGGCTCTTTAACTCCATTGGGATAAGACATATTCTACAGTGGCAAGGTGCACATGAGGTGGAAAAGGTTGCCATATTGAGTATAAAGGATTTCTTGGATAGAGTGTCAGTCAGTGCTTTGATCCTCCAAAGTTCATGATGTTGAATGATTTACCCTATATCCATGGAAATGGCAGAGACTTACAGCCTGCCAGAGCCCATTGTTGTGTTTACACATCATGAGCAGAACTTGAATTGAGAAGCTAGACTTCTGAAGGCAAATGAGACCAGAAAATAAGTTGTGGAGTCATGGGTCCTTGAGTCAAGGAAAGAGTGATTACATCTGAGGCAGAGTGACTGGGCCTCATCATCTGTCTTAATATTTTTTTTAAATGCTGTGACTAAATACTCCACATGCACAACTTAGGGGAGAAGAAATTTATTTTAGCTCACAGTTTGGGAAGGTTACAGTCAGATCATAGACGGCAAGCCTTCGGCAGAGGTGGTGGTGGTGGCAGCTCCTTACAGCATCGCAAACAGGAAGCTAAGTCAAGTCAATTCAAGTCGCCAACGGAAGGCAGAAGGCATCACGCATTCTTCTAGATTCCACTCCAGTGACCTGCCGCTTCTGGGTCCAGCGTGTCACCCCTTACAGATTTAAACCCCCATCACATTCCTGTAATCCAATCCACACGCCTAAAATCTATAATCTGCCACGAACCTGTGTTTCACCAAACAACTGCAATCTAGCACACCCCCACCACCCGTCCCATTAAGCCAGGCCTCAGCCTCTTACCAGCATGTGGTTCCGTAGGTAATCCGTAACATCCAAACGTGTGAGGCTTCTGGGAGTTTTCCAAATCTAAACCACAATGTCCTCCAAACCCAGACCTATACTGTGAGGTTGTCCCTACACTCTTCTCAAGAACATGTGTAGCCTCTTAACAAAGTGAGCGAATGCTGGTAAAAAGTGTGTGAAGGGCCCTTCAGGGAACCTTTGGTGACAAAGGATCCACGAGTCTCTGTGGTCAGTGTGAGAACTCACGTAGGTCAGAGGGTAAGCAGAAATCAACCCGAGTCAGCTACACAGGGGTCCAGGAGACTCAAAGAGCCATTCTGTGCTTACCTTCCCAGTTCTTCATGTAGAAATAAGACAGAGCTAACTAGCAGCTGGCAGGATCTCCATTTAGATTTCTTAATATATGAATGTGAATTCTGAAACTGAGTTTGAAGAATGCCTGTGACTTACAGTAAACTTTATCAAGTGTTAGAACTAATTACAGAATGTGTTCCAAATTTGGCCTCTTTAGTCAAGCAAATCAAACAGCTCCTGGCAACAGATTTGTAGCTACTGATTGACTTATCAAATATTTTGTTTTGTTTCTCATTTCCTGGCTAATTTGTTCAACTGAGAAGAGTTTAATTTTGCCTGATAGAGAAAGAACACCTTAATACAATGTCACCTCTAATGTGCTATTTTTTTTGCTATATTTTATGTCATACTTTTTTGATGCTGGGTCAGAAAACTCAACATCCACAACTTAAGGGACATAGGATTTATTTTAGCTCACATTTTCATAAGGTCTCAATCCATTCATGGGGCCCTGGCAAATGGTGGAATAGCCCTACTTAGAGTTGTCTGTTCACAATATGGTAAACGGGAAGTGGACAGAGGGATAATGGGTGTAGTCAGCATGTTCCTCTCCAGGTTATGGCCCTGGTATACACCGCTTCTGGATCAGTTCCCAAGTACCGTCCTCTTCCATCCAGGCCTCACCTCTTAAGAGCCCATGGGATGCCCAGATGGTCCACAACATCCCAGTGCATGAGATTTTGGGGCCCATTCCAGATCCAAACCATCTATTTCATTCAGCAAATGATATAATTTATCCTGGTGAATCATGATATTGCATGAACTTTGAAAAATTAACTAAGAAAAACAGAAAAGGTCTTTCTAGAATATTTCATGTTAAAAGAAATCTCAGTATTATTTCCACATTAATAAGGTTTCTAGAGACCGAGAAGTCTATCAAATTTAAGGTCTATGACATGTAGCCATACTTCATACCATAGAGCACAGTGAAAACATATGTTTTAGGTAGTTTAAAACATTACTTCAGGGAATAAATGAATTAGATAACACTCATGACTAACATTTAACTTGACCCCCTCACCCAGGAAAAGTTCTGGAAACATATACCAGAGTAAGTCCGATGCATCCGCCGAACTGTGGAGCAAAGCACACGAGCTTTCCACGCTGCAGTCCTCTACCTGCCCTGCCCCGCACCGTCTCCACGGCTGTGTTTTCTGTTGCCAGCAAAGCGTCTCCCTGACCATTGTCCCCTCACTGTGTTTACTCCTACCAAGGTTTTCGCCTCGAATCACTTATTAAATTTCACACTTATTTTTTCCACAATTTT